>CM060987.1:90753832-91176332 GCA_030765065.1 Deroplatys truncata
TCTTACAAGGATGCGACACGAAGGTTTTCAAGAAAATCCCCCACCCCAGATTACCCTTACATGGAAGATTTTTCGAAAATTTTAATTTTCTCAAAAATGGCTAACGATTTCGATTAAAAGATCATATGTTTAAGATATTTTCATGACAAATAAAATGTATACCTTGAATTTTCTGAGAATGTCTCCAAAAGTATTCTTCATTGTGAACGACTTTCGCATAACTGATAAACTATAAGAGATAGACAAACATTTACTACACAACAAATGTAGATCGCGTTAAAATACACAATTTATGTCATATACATTTTTTTTTGTTGAGTGAACCATTTTCGAGATATTGCTTGTTATTCCCTTAAATTTTTCAATACTTATTTTCTCAAATGGGAATTCGTTATTCATTTTTTTGTCTTGGATATGCAAAGAGTATTAATCTGTGCGAAAGGGAATGGTGCTGCACCTAGCATGATATGCATGTGCTTAAAGGCTACTGTATTTTCAAATTGCCCTTGTAAATATATATTCCCATTACATCTACAAGAAAATTAGGCAATAAGATAGACTCTGCAAATGTTTATCTCGATTAACATGAAGTAGATGGAGAATAAGCGTTTGTATAAATAGTTTGTACCAGAGTAGAGAAAGTCATGTGAGTGTAACACATCAGATTTTTTTTGTATAGTGACTTTTAGAATGATGTCAATCTTACCATAAGCTTTAAGGTTAACATTTCAATTTATTTTATGTAGAGAGAAAAATAAATTTAAACGCAAAGATGTCGGTATATGTAGATCTCATTAAAGTACACAATATATGTGAAATAAGTTTTTGTGGCGTTAACCATTACCGAGAAAGTTTTTGTTATTCATTTGAATTTTTATAATTTTTATAATTTTTTTCAAGTGGTAAGTCGCTATTTGTTTTTCCTCGTGGTGATGCAAAAAGCGTGGAATTTCAATGCATACACATAGCCATTCGCTTTTTGCTTTCTCTCTCACGTACAAAGTAGGTAGAGAAGGTATTGCATTCCATCTAAACGATACCGGGCTTTCTCCGGAAATACATGTTTTGAGGCCCCCTGAATAAATTAGTCTTGGAAAAATGTCCTTGTGTGTGTGTGTGTGTGTGTGTGTGTGTGTGTGTGTGTGTGAACGGTATAACTCAAAAAGGAAAAGCCGGATATATGCCAAACTTGGTATTTAAGTTCAGTATCTTTCAAGGATGCAACACGAAGAAATATTTTTAATAAATATTTTTAATAAAATACTCCCACCCCATCTTCCCTTTACATGGAACATTTTTCGAAAATGTTGATTTTCTAAAAAATGGTTCTAACGAATTTGATTAAAATACCATATATGAAAGATATTTACATGCCAAATAAAATGTATATCTTGAATTTTCAGGGAATAGACTAGGAAGTCCTCTTTATTCAGAAGGAATTTCGTACAATCTCGTATAACTCGTAAATATAATACGATAGAGAAAAACATACGCACAAAAAATGTAGTTCACTTTAAAACACACAATTTATTTAAAATAATCTTTTGTGACACAAACCGTTTCTGAGATATCCGTTATTAAAGGTTCGAATTGTTCAATGTTTATTCTTTTTACGTCCTATCGATTTTCAGTTGTTTCTCGCGATTGCACGGAAACAGTATGGGATTTAAAGCCAGCATATAGCGTCCAGTTCTTAAACATTTCACTATCGTTGTTCTTTTTGTATCTATAATGAAATGTGTAATGTAGCTATTTTTGCAGAGGTTTCTTTGGATTAAACTGCAGTGGATAGAAAAATAAGCTTTAATAAGAATAGATTGTATATCCACTAATGAAGATAGAGGGTAGAGAAAGTCATGTGAAAGCATCACATGCGATTTTTAAAAATCCGGCTGTCGCTTCCGCTTGCTGTATTCTTTTTATACTTACGACGAAATATGTAAATGTTTATTTCCATTAACAAAAAGCAGATAGCTGAGCGGGATGGCTCAGGCAGTAACATCTGTGGCCCGCATTCCGGAGGTTCTGTGCTCGAGTCCCGTGGACCGACCAATGCAGAATTTCCTGAACTGGAAAGACTTGGGTGGGAAGAGGAGGTTAAGGAAGTCGGGCGTTCCGCTGATGTATTACATCCTTTTGCGTGAATATCAAGGGGTGTTTTCATCCGTTTTTAGGTAATAGTCGGGGGTATTCCTGTTTACAATTATAACGGTTAAAGGGGAGGATTCACCTACACATTTTATATATAATCATATAATAATTTCATAAAGAACGGGGAGTTAAATGAAACTAATTCGCCATCAGGGTTTGAAAAGCCATGCGTGGTTGTGGGCAGCCAGCTAGTATAAACATAAACCCGTTTCTGGATTCATTCCATAGCCAGATAAATTGTAGTCTTCCCTGTGCAAGGAAAGAATTCGTTCTTTTATTTTCTCAAAAATGACTCGTTGACGGTTTAAATTAAAATAACATATATTTGAGATATTGTTTTGAAAGCCAAAAGTCCCCTTCATCCTCCCTGAATGTTATATAATTTGTAAACCATAAGAGATAGACCAAACCTTACTACAAAAATCAGATGTGATGCATTCACACGACTTTCTCTACCACTCACATATTCACATATGTTCTTTATACCGGATGAGTCTTCTCAGCCTGCGGATTGAGAAGTTATGCAGTTCCGGCGTTATACAGGCTATGCCTAAACACTGTCCACTGCATCGTATCGTATCAATTTTTGATACGAAATGACTGTTTTGCACGGCTATACGTGCAATGACTTGCACTCGTAGCGCAACAGTGACGCGTTGGTTTTCAAAGGTGAAGGTCCTAGGTTCAAATACTGCCACTTGAAGGTACTTTTTGTGTTAAGTAAATTTAACGAGAACTGGTAGTTTGGCATGGAAGGATCGTTTCGCTTAATTAGTTTAATTATGTGAATTTATTAAAACACAAATTGTTGCTTGTTAGAATATACTTTAATGAACATCATATATAAGTGCAAGAAATTAATAAAAAAAAACTAATTTATTCGCAGGCGTGATTTGAACTTTCAACCTTCACTATGACTCTCCAGTATGTTAACCATTGCACTACTAGAGCACGTTAACAACGAGGACCATGTAGCCCTAATGCTGGTGAATGCGGTGTCAGCACCTGCTTTTCGCATCGTCTGTAAAATGCAGGTTTTCCTAATTACCAATATATCAGGATGAGAAGACTCACGCGGTATATTATACAGTGTGTTCATTATATTGCCGGGCCGCGAATCGCCCTATGCGTGCTCCGCGCAAACTATTGTACGAGGGGGAGGGGTTCCGTTTCAAAGCTCCCGGCTTACCTACTCGCGAGTGATAGTAACACACACTATACTGGGTACTAATCTTGTTATAAGTGGTATTTAAAATGGTGTCCATCTGCATTGAACATTCCTGGCAAGTTTCAGATGAAATTTCATTCACACATTTTTCATCGTCACGAGGTTGTGATTCATGAATTATAGTCACTCTGTAGGAATTTCAATTTTAAAAATGTAGCACCTCTATAAACAGAGGCTTTTGAAACACCCAGTTGCTGTGCAACACGTCTTAGACACTTCTTTGGAACGCGTTCGAATAATGCACAAATTCGTCAATTTTTACTTTCTCTACTACGTATAGTGGTAGAAGTATTGCATTCCACCCAAAAATTCGATACCAAGATTTCACCGGAAATACATGTTTTGAGGTGCACTGAATGCACATAAAAGCAGTTTTGGGAAACATGTCCGTGTGTGTGCCTGTGTGTGTGTCTGTCTGTGAACAGCATAGCTCAGAAAGGAACAGTCGGATAAACACCAAACTTGGTATTTAGATTCAGTATCTTCCAGAGATGCGGCACGAAAGTTTTCAAGAAAATCCCCCCAGCCCAGATTACCCTTTACATGGAACATTTTTCGAACATTTTAATTTTCTCAAAAATGGATAACGATTTTGATTAAAATATCATATGTTTAAGATATTTTTATGACAAATGAAATGTATATCTCGAATTTTCTGGGAATGTCTCCAAAAGTATTCTTCATTGTGAACGACTTTTGCATAACTGGTAAACCATAAGAGATAGACAAAATTTTACTACACAAAAAATGTAGATCGTGTTAAAATACACAATTTATGTTGTATACTTTTTTTTTTGAGTGAATCATTTTCGAGATATTGCTTCTTATTCCCTTAAATTTTCCAATCCTTATACTTTTTCTCAAATGGGAATTCGTTATTCATTTTTTTTTGTCCTGGTAATGAAAAGAGAATGGAGTACTGCACATAACAGTCAGCTCTTAAAATATTTGACTCGCTTAAAGCTTTCCAATTCCCCTTGCATCTACAAGAAAATTAGCAATAGGATTAACATCTCGATATCTGGATTAACATGAAGCATATGGAGAATAAGCGTTTGTAAACATAGTTTCTGCAAGAGTAGAGAAAGTCATGTGAGTGTAACACATCAGATTTTTTTTGCATTAGAACATTTCTGTTTCGCTTCTTAGGTTTAGCGTTTAGGATTTCGTTGTCCTAAACTTATTAACCCGTCATCTAATAGTTTCTCTACCTGCAACTGGAATACAAGGAAATTCCTGCTGAAATTGTCTACATGATTCTGTTTTAACATATATATATATATTGTTTATAAAAATTCTTTGTTCAACCATGAATTTTTCTTTAGGCATTTCAGTGGACTAATAAGAATAATCTAATGTAAATTACACACAACACAGATGCCTTGAATAAACTTTCACTTTTGAGATGCGCAATGAACAAACATTAGTCTTTACAGCTCGAACTGAAGGCAACAATTGACGCAGTATAACACAGCTGATAAACGTAGCCTTGAGTGGGTCATTCACCGGAAATATACCAAGGTCACTGTAGTGAAAGGGAACTACGCATATACGCGATCTGTGACCCGGCTATAAATTGAATGCATGATACTATTCATATAAAAATTATTCTTATGTGCTCGCTATGCGTGACGTATATTTTTACCTAGGAATAGTTTCAAATTAAATAAGAATGTTTCAACATGGTTAAACAGCATTCAAACGTTTATTTGTAGTAACAAGCCGTTGAAAGGAAAGCAAGAGAAAGGGGGGAAGCAAGAATCACAAATTTTCAAGCATGCCAGTTAGTTGAGGCTTAGGAAAATCTAAGCTTGCAACTTGGAATATTTCGAAAACGGCTAAGGTTAGAAAAAAAGGTTGACGCAAATTGTGTATTTCAATGAACTCTATATTTTTCTATAGTAAGTTTTTGTCCATGTGTTACGAGTCCTTGTTAATCAGGATTGTATAAAATTAAATCAAATAAAGGGAATTTCCCGGAATATTCACGGAAAATCCAAGACATGCATTTTATTTCTTGTATCAATATACAGGTTTATTCAAAAAGATGGAACAAACTTTATATATTTGTTTCTAATTAACGATAATAGATGGCGACAGATGCGATATATCACTGAATAGAGAAAAGTTCAACGTTTTATTTTATGTATAACTGGAAGTTATTTCCGGGCTGTTTTGCGCAGCGCAACCTTCTCCTAGAAGACTTCGACATTGCCACTGAAGATGTGTACCGTAGTTGTAGACGAAACTTCTGGAACATCTATCTCCAGCAGACCACTGCAAAATAGCCCGGAAATAACTTCCAGTTATACTGCCTCCGGCCGTGAAAGTCTACGTTCTCTTTATTTCGTGTGTTCAAAATGAGCACCATTTGTTATGCGAGGACGACCAGTGATTTTCCTGTTTGCTTACGCAATCTTCTACGAATTTATTGTATCAATTGTAAAATTTGTTATGGCGAGGCGGTTCGTTGTGGAACTTACAACGAAATACACGCTGCAATGAAACAATTGATTCACTCTTTGCATAATGCAACACACAAAACGACTTTTCCTGTGGCGTCGCCATTTTCTCGTAAACAAACACAGCGCTGCTGTAGGCACTGAATGGAACTAATAGGTGGGGCTTAAAACTTTGAACTTTCCTCTATTCAGTGATGTGTTGCTATCTATTGTCGTTCATTAGAAATAAATATGTAAAGTCTGTTCCTTCTTTTTGAATAACCACTCGTATATTAAACATGCGACATTTTTATCAAAATCGCTAGAACCGTTTTTGAGAAAATAAAAAGTAACGAAACTTTTTGCATGTAAAGGCTAGTTCGGGGTGGATGGATTTCGTTGAGAATCTCCTTATCGCATACTAGGAAGTGAGCTTAAATACCAAATTTGGTATATAGACTTTTCGTTTTTAGTTATTTCTTTAAAAACAAACGCGTGTGCGCACACACACACACACACACACAGATTTTTTCTCCTGAAAATTCTCTCTTAGGGGGATCAGGGAATCCGAAAACTGTATTTGCAATGAAATCTGATGGAACATCGTGTTAAATTTGCGATTGTTCTTGTTTCTTTTCCTTCATATGAGCGCATTATTGCAACTTGTGATACAAACAAATAAATGTAATTTCCGTGTGTTACATGCAACTAAGCTTCCAATACTTAATTTCAAGTCTTTACTAGGCAAACCTTTATAATGAATAACATAACTTGAATAAAAGTTACTTTTTATACGAATAGTATACTATATGAGGACACATGTGAATTTGTGATGAGTGTTAAATATCAGACTGTTTCAGATGTGGATCTAGAGTTATAAAGACCTCTTCACTTTACAGTTTGACCGTGAGTTCAAAGCTCAGCGTCTTGGCAACTGGGAAGTTCCGAAGTGGTTCCCGGACAGGCCTCGTCCCCCTCGCAAGCAACCTACTCGCATCATCGTAAACGACAGAGGACACCTCCTTCCCGGCATTGCCAAGGCATCAGGGGACAGTCCCTGGGGAAACTACGTGGGAACTTGGGATCTGCCTCGCAAGATTACCCGCAAAACAGGCATGTACTTAAACTATATCCAATCATAACACCATCCGGGTAGTTCTGAAATATTTCTAATAAGTTTCATACAGGAATCATAATGTTAAAGCAACGAATTTCCTTAATTGCAACTTTTCACATTTCTAGTGAAGATATTTTAGAAGTTTAATTATTGCTGGTTATATAAAATATTCCGAATGTTAAAATTTTGAGGTTTTACAATACATTTGTATATCCCTTTTAAATTCTATGGGCTTATCGATAGCTTTGACTCGAGAAGCAAGTGTTATAGGTTGTTGACTGTAAGGTGAGTCCACACTGTTCAACATATCAACAGTTAACATTCAACAATTAACAAAATGTCACATTCAACATGTTAAATGCCTTCAACATGTAACTGTGAACGTTTAACACTCTATCCACACCAGTTGACTTGTTGGGACTACAAAATCTCTTAACTAAAAGCAAAATGGACTCCAGTGATGAGGATTTGGACAATTGCTATTTGTATCTGGTATATAATAAAAAGAAAAGTGGAAGGTGATGAGGCTCTATCTTGTTAATCGGCACAGGAGTGAAAATATTTTGAATGAGTTTAAAATTCGGAGTAGGTTTGACTTCAATTTCTTGAGAACAAGTCAGAGTGACTTCAACTTTGTTTTGAGCAAGGTTTCTAACCTATAATTCACAAAAAGGACACACATTTGAGAGCAGCCATTCCAGCTGACAGACTTGAGCCTTTTTGCAATTCTCTAGCAAAGTGAGGTTATTATTTTTTTCTGATATTGCCTCTGGAACAACAATAAATTGCACATAGTTTGGTATATTTGTCCATAATTTTTATTACATATATTACAATGTTCCATAATGATAGCCTCAGCAAAGATTTTGTTAATGAAAGTGTCTTTTCTTCTGTCCATTCCATAGCTTCACATGAAGCAAGCCAAATCAAAGATATAAGCACAAAACGAGTCAACATGGAACTACCGAATGCAATAGCATGAAGGAATCACAATAGCTGCCATGTTTACAGTCTGAAAGCTTCCGAAGTTCACCCAATCACATACACAGAGAGCGAATTGACTTAACAAGTTTTCCATTAAAAGTGGAAAACACCCAACATGTTAAAAGTGTCAAGCACAACTCTTTCGGTTAACATGTTAAGTCAATTCTGCCATTGAAATTTGGCCAACATGCAAACTGTTAACATGTTGCACTTGACAAGTTTTGTTAAATGTTAATCAGTGTGGACAGGGCTGTAGGTTTTAGCGTGTGTTTCTACCATGACACACCCTCACATTCACTCTCGTAACCATACTTTCAGACTCTGTGGAAGGTTAGGAATGATTCTCCTTAAAGAAAAATTCCCTTGCCGGGACTTCTGGGTTGAGAAGCCAGAATACTAACCACTGGCCCACGGAGGCGTTTGTTTGAATTGTCCACTATTTTAAGTGGTGATGGGACGAAACCACTATTTCTCAATACTCGATACCGATACTGATTTTTGAGCATCGATACTCAATACTTAATTTATAAAAAACTTTTAAAGGCGATAGCTTGTTCCTGAATTATGTTCTTATTAGTAGTTTTCTGTGTATAAACGCATGTAGCCTATTTTCTGTTGTATGTTAATTCCGAATTTGTTCCTGTTTAACCTTATCCAATTAGGAGCAATTTTTTTATCTTTTTAATTCCACAGGTTATATATTATCCTCTATTGCTAAACAAGAATAATAATAGTTTCTTTTCACTTTTTATGTAACTATATTTTGTGCTGAAAACTTTCTTTTAAACGATTTTCTATCCACTTAAAAACAAATGCTAGCAATTCTTTGTTCTGCAATCTTGAAAATATAAACTAATGCATATTTTTCATGAAACTCAAACAAGTAAAAGTAAAAAATATTTCAATGCGCTGTATTATTTCACGTTTTAAATTCTGACTTGTTTCTAGTGGATTCACAGATTTTGGTCATCGGAGTAGGTAAATGTAATGGTTGAGAGTGAGTCACCAAGCCAGGCTATTGCAGAAACGTGATTTAGTGTGTCAGTTAAATCAGCTTCATTCATAACTCAGTTAACGCTGCATGTTACTTGAGTACCTCTACTCCTTCCCCCATTGTTTTGCATGCTTTCGTTTAGACACAAGAGTATATGAAATGTTGCATTGATTCACTCACAGAAAACACAGTAAAGGTCTATCAAGAACTATAGTCCAGCAACTCTTTGGGGACCCGTGCGAGGCAATAGCGTGAGGTTTCGGCTCTTTGTATTCCTTATCTAACAGAAAGTTGTTCAATAATGCAAAACTTAAACATTTAAAAGTATCGAAAAGGTATCGAACGTTTATCTCAAAGTATTAGAAATACTTCGATACCACCGAGTATCCAGAATATCAAGATATCGACGACGTCGAGGTCCCATCCCTAATTTTAAGCAATACACTTTCAAGTGTCGTTCTTTCATTTCTCCTGAACCGATGCAAACATCAATATCAAGGCACGCATATCTACACGAAACAGCCGAGTATCGAATCAGTCTCCTGTATGCTCTTGAGTGCGAACGGCTACAAAAGATGTATTTATTTTACTCTTTAACGTCTCTACAACTTCTTGGTCATCGCAACGGTTACTGTAGGTTTGTTGGTTCACCTGAATATGCTTTAATTGTGTACTCGCCTTCTTGTGCCAACTGTTTTAACTTGCTGATATATAGACTTAGCTACGTAGTCGCCTTCCTGTACAACATATTTTGTTGCTAATGAGCTTTTGCCGGAATGTAGACCTTAGGATCGCGAAACTGCTAGGTGTTCTTTGAGTGTACACATAGTCATTGTGATGCTGAACAGGTGGCCTTAGTTGCGTAGTCGTATTCCTGTAACATCTCCTTTAGGAACGTGCTGATAGATGGCCTTAGCTGCATAGTCGCTTTCCTGTACCATGTATCTTTTTGTTGTTGAATTTTGGTGGAATATGGACTTTTGAACAGTGAAATCGTTGGGTGTTATTTGTGTGTACAGTAATTATTGTTATGCTGGACAATAGGCCTTTGTTGCATAGTTGCCTTCCTGTGTCATCTTATTACTTTCTTTGTCACCTATCTAGGTGGTCAATAAAGAGATTTCACCGAAAATACACGTTTTAGGAAGAAAAAAATGGTTCGAGTGTGTCTGTCCATGTGTTTTTAACTGCATAGCTAGAACAGTAATTAAAACACGAATCTAGACTTTAGGTTCAGCATCTTCCAAGGATAGGGGACGAAGATTTTCAAGAAACTCCCCCACCGCAAACTACCCTTTACAAGGAAAAACATTCATTATTTCTTATTTTCTCAAAAACGGCTGTATCGATTTTGATTAAAATGTCACGTGTTTAGTATATTAATATAAGTAATAACATGTATGTTTATCTTGAACTGTCTGTGAATGTCCTGTGAATTTGCCATTACTTGATTGAGTTTTGTATAACAAGGACATCTTAAAACCTAAACAAAAACTTTCTACAGAAAAATGTAGAACTTGTTAAAATACACAATCTGCGTCCTTTTTTTCAGCGTTAGGCGTTTAGAAGAATAATTATTTATATGAATATTATGATATGTAATGAGTATGTGTAAATTTTCCATTGATAAAGCCGTGTCATTGCATCACAGAATTTTGTTTTTAGTTTTTGTTTCTTTTGTTCTCTAGGTTGGACTTAGGTCATGGTAATTAACTTTCAATATGGTATTTGCCTGGCAACTGAAGGAAACTACGCAAAATTCCCACTCAGATTGGCGGGTACAAAGGATTTGACCCCGAGTACTCCCCAATTAGGGTTACAGGCGCTGCCGTATGGGCTGTCTAACTCGATAGCATTTGTATTGAAACCGTTTATACTAGCGGTTATCACAATTAACAAGAAGGATAAACAAGAAAAACCTTTCTTTTTAATACATGTTAGTGGGTAGGGAAAACCGTAAGACTGTAACTCTTTTTTTCTTTCTTTTCTTTTTTCCACTGAGACTTAAAAATGTTAAGATATCATACGATCCACTCGTCTACATGGCAATAATAACACCTTTGAAAGTCCTTTCGCCAAATAGAATCCTTATTTGAGTTGCCACAATTCGTAACTTTATTTTGGAAGTTACCAAATCACTACTTTGAATCAGTTTATATCTCGCAAAAGTTGACCCATAAAAATAATGGCTCCGTGAAACTTAAATCACATTCGTGCCTGGCTGTACGGACCGAGATTTGGCTAAGTTATTATTTTACCTGCATTCTTTTATAGTTGCATTTCTTTTATTAATGTTTTATTAGATAAATGTAACTCAATCAAATAAAAATGTTCTGGTTTTATTATCTTATCAAACTGATAACTGAATACCATAAATAAACTTTCCGAAATTAAAGAAAATGTGAAAATCGTTATACAGCTCAGCAATGAAGTCTCTCTAGTAGTATTAAAACTGAATAAAAAGAGCTCGACGAATTTGAACTTTGTTAGGTCACATTTAAAGGTGGCGATTTTAGCATTATGAAAAGAAAAATTTAGCATTTTGTAGCTCTTTGAAGAAAAGCATACAACGATACAGGTAATGTCCTTTACATGGCGTTAATGTAAAATTAAAATCATATTTGTAAAGGATTAACAGTGAAATAAAAATGCATAAAGCAAACTGCGCATTTTTTTAAAAGTTAATATAGGTTAAAGCAACACAGAGAAAAATAGAATTGATACAGCCTAAATCATAACAGAAAAAATGAATTCTGATGCAAACTCAGAATAATAAAAGGACAATACACAAAATTTATTCAAATCATGCAAATTCATAAATCAGTAACACTGTTGAATGCAATCATAGAACACACCTCAAACTTCTGTTCTGTCATCCCTGTTCTCCTGAAAAATTAAGCTGAGTTTTATTTATGGACGCTCTTTAACTGCATGGTTCTTAACGTCCCATTCTATATTGGGCGTGAATTACCAGTAATTTTGCTCGGAGGCCTCTTTATCAGGCTTGAGGTTCTTTTACGTGCCGTAAATCTACGACATGGGACCACCGGCTTTACTTCCCTTCCGAAGGAAGCCATGCTGAGGATTTTTACGCCCGAAAAAATCCATTGCCCTCCGCCGGGTTTGAACCCGCGACTTCGGGAACTAGACTAGCATGGTAACCACTACACCACGGAGGATGACCCTGTTCTCCTGTCACTATAATTAATTGTACTTACTGAATTTTTTTCAGCATGGTAAATGAATGCATACATATATCAAAGGAAAAATATTATCCATGTTTTAACTTAAGTCTTCAAATGTTTGATAATACTTGGCCCGCAGTGAAAGGATTAAAAAGTTTACCAACGTCTTGGAAGAGAAAAAATTTTTTTTTTCATTTTCTCCCATGTAATTGCTCAACTTCTGTTGCATTTAAGAAAACATTCCATATACATGTTTTATTTTTATTTTTTTTTTTTTTTGTGTTTTCATTTAAGAAAGAGTCCATGATTTCCATCACATTTCGCACTTATACGCATTTTCAAAACACATTAAACAGTGGTTTACAGGTCGTGAAAAATTAAAATACAACATTCCTTATATTATATGATATCTGTTTCTTTTGAATGACGCGACTGCGCCCCGCCACTCCCACTGCACTGTTAAACGAAGCCTTTCGTGTGGTGTGGAGTACCGGCCCGCCGTTTCCCCCTTTCATAATGTTCAACGATGCGAAGGAATATGAATATGTTTCGCTTACATTTCGTTATAAATGATGCCCCTTTGTATCTACATTGTTCAACACAGTATTGAACACTCGAGGAATTTCTGCAGTCTAAATATTGGAAAACGCACGTCGGGTACTGTCTTCTAATTCGTCGAGTATATTGGAATTTGTTGCGTAAACTTTATACATATTCATTCTCCACACACAGTAATCACATGGATTTAGATCTGGAGAGCGCAGGCCAGTAAATTATTCTGTCACCATAAACACGTAATGCGAGGCAGGGATTTTCTTGGACTGCTTTCCACGACATCCCCATCTCGTCTAATTTTTTTTCTTGCTCAGATCGTTTATGCTTATTTTTTTCTAACGCGGACCCAACCTGTTTAAACTTGTCTAACAAGCTATAAATTGTGGATTTGTTAGAAACAGTTATACAGGAAATTTCTGTGTAAATTCAA
Organism: Deroplatys truncata; assembly: GCA_030765065.1. Classification (NCBI taxonomy): domain Eukaryota; kingdom Metazoa; phylum Arthropoda; class Insecta; order Mantodea; family Mantidae; genus Deroplatys; species Deroplatys truncata. The sequence goes on from CM060987.1 coordinate 90,766,918, forward strand.
GCTGATAGACCACATGTGACTGTTTTCAAGCATAACTTAACACAATAAACACGGTCTGTTCTGTTGTATACACAATTATTACTGTCCATATTTTCGCATAGCGTTATTTCACCATGCAAAACAGCTTTGGACTGAACTGCAAATGCCCTTACCTTCTGTAGGAGTGTGAGCTAGGCTATCGCAGAGCGAGATCATTCAACTCTACGAGTCAGACAGGGCGGCCTCTAGGCGCATCATTCAAAGTCCATCAGGGAAGAATGTACACCCGTGGACAAAAAATGAATCATCCCCAGATTCCATGTGACGATCGTAGGGTTTCGTGAACCTTCGTAACGGTTGTGTTCACAACGCACGTGCAAGAATTCTAAAATGATCTGTGCTTGTGAGCGCAATGGTCACCTTATAATGATGTTTCTCGGAGGTGACTCTTATAAGGTACTGAATAAGCGTGGAACAACGTTTCGTTGGCCGAGAGGTTAAGAAGGCAGTGCTTCTGTTCATAGGCTTCTCGGCTCAAGTTTCGCATTAGTTATTGTTATTTTTATGTTGTTAATTTTATGGCTGGATGAGTAGAACATAATATTGCATTAATATAACATTAACATTTTAAGTTTTAGGCATATCTATGCGCACAAAAACACAATTCTACTAAAACACTGGTTTTAAATAACTAAAGAAATAAACGCAAGTGAACCATTATCTTCTAAAACTAAAACACTTAAAGAAATTAAGAAAATTAATATCGGGTGTATGAACCCAGAGCACGAATAATTGCCCTCAATTTTCGGGTTGTAGATGAAATTAAATCCCTGCAGTAACGTGGACGAGAAGCTACAACATCCCAGGCTTCTTGAATTTGTGCCCAGAAGCCATCTTTTGTCCTTCACGCATCTGCAGGGAAATTCGAGCGCAGTTCCCTTTTCACTTCAGTCCACACATTTTCGATTGGGTTTAAATCTGTTGAACAGGGAGGCCAGTCTATCACACTGATATCCTGCCTCTCTGAGAACCAATTTGAAACCTTTCGACATACGTATGTGAACAGGGTGATTATCCAGTACAAATTCAACAATTCCATCAGGATATCTCATCCTTGCAGAGGAAGTAAAAATATTATCAATATTATCACTGTTCAGTGTATCCTGAAGCTGCCACAACATACCTAGACCGTCCCTTGAGTCCAACAAGATACAGATACGAGACGATAATGAAATTGTGAAGCCACGTATTTTGCATCTTAACAACTATTCTATTATGAACTTTCCCAAATGCCATGTATGAAATATAGTATATCAAAAATAAGTAGTCACTATGTTGATTAAACAATATTAACAGAAGGAAAAGAAAAGTGTTCGTTACATGCGAGAAACGAACCTGCGGTCTTAACCACAGAAGTATCCTAGACTTTGCCAAAACCCTACAGAGAAGACACGTGTAATATAGCATGTTTAGTAATGCCGTATAACAACTTGCTGCAGCGGCTATACAATTCTTTGAGTATGGTATAAACGAGGTACTGTGCTGTGTAGGACTTAGAAACATTTGGCGTTCCAGACACGACTCATTTTATTTCTTTTTTCTTTTCAATGTTTTTCTTCTTTACCCTTGCTGTTAATTGTGATTACTGCTAGTATAAACGTTTTCAGTATAAGTGCTATCGAGATAGACAGCCCAGACGGCAGCTGGGAGCACACTCATTGGGGAGTACTCGGGTTCAAATCCTTAGTACCCGCCAATCTGAGTGGGATTTTTGCGTAGTTTCCCCTCAGTTGCCAAGCAAATACCGCATTGGAAGTTAATTACCATGACCTAAGTCCAACCTACAGAACAAAAGAAACAAAATAAAAAAACAAAATTCTGTGATGCAATGACACGCCTTTATTAATGGAAAATTTACACATAATCATTATGTTCATATAAATAGTTATTCTTTTATCTTATATACGTTTCTCACGATATATGTTTACTCAGGAGTTCTTGCAAATTAAAAAGGAATGTTTCTACAGTAGTAGTATATACTTAAACAACATTCAAATCTTTATTCGTGGTGACGAGCCCTTGCGATGAAAGAAAAAAAAGAGGGGGGGGGACAAGAATCACAAACTTTCAAGCATGTCTGTTAGATGACGCTTGGAAAAGATCTAAACCTCCGACATGGAATATTTAAACGCCTAACGCTGAAAAGAAAAATACGCAGATTGTGTATTTTAATAAATTCTACATTTTTTATAGAAAGTTCTTGTTTAGCTTTTAAGATTTCCTTGTTGTACAAAACTCAATCAAGTAATGGGAAATTCATAGGGTATTCACAGACAATTCAAGATATACATACACGTCATTTACTATGTGAATATGCTAAACATGTGACATTTTAATCAAAATCGATACAGCTGTTTTTGAAAAAATAAGAAATAACGAATGTTTTATCCGTGTAAAGGGTAGTTCGGGTTGGGGGAGTTTCTTAAAAATCTTCGTCCTCTATCCTTGGAAGATGCTGAACCTAAACACCTAGTTTTGTATTTAAGTACTGTTCTAGCTAAGCAGTTCACAAGCACATGGACAGTCACACACGAACCTTTTTTTCCTAAAAATGTTTATTTTGACGGGATACAGGATCCCAAAACGTGTATTTTCGGTGAAATCTCTATATTGAATTTTTGGGTAAAATACCTACTATGCCTATACCTACCTAGATAGGTGGTAGAGAAAGTAAGAAGATAACACAGGAAGGCTACTATGCAACAAAGGCCACTTGTTCAGCATAACAATAATTACTTTACGCACCAATAACATCCAAAAATTTCACTATTCCACCAAAATTCAACAGCAACAAGTTACACAGTACAGGAAAGTGACTATGCAGCTCAGGTCATCTATCAGCACGTTCCTAAAGGAGATGTTACAGGAATACGACCATGAAAGTAAGGCCACCTGTTCAGCATCAGAATAACTACCAGTACACTCAACACCTAGCAGTTTCACGATCCTAAAGTCTACATTCCAGCAAAAGTTCATTAGCAACAAAATATTTTGTACAGAAAGGCGACTACGTAGCTAAGGCTATATATCAGCAAGTTCAAACAGTTGGCACAGAAGGCGAGTACACAATTAAAGCATATGCAGGTGAACCAACAAACCTACAGTAACCGTTGCGATGACCAAGAAGTTGTAGAGACGTTAAAGAGTAAAATAAATACATCTTTTGTAGCCGTTCGCACTCAAGAGCATACAGGAGACTGATACGACACTCGGCTGTTTCGTGAATGCGCGCCTTGATTTGATGCTGTTTGCATCGGTTCAGGAAAAATGAAAGAACGACACTTGAAAGTATATTGCTTAAAATAAGGGATGGAACATCGATGTCGTCGATATCTCGATACCCTGGATACTCGGTAGTATCGAAGTATCTGTAATACTTTGAGGTAAACATTCGATACTTTTAAATTTTTAAGTTTTACATTATTGAACGTTGTTACATTTTACTTTCTGCTGAATAAGGAATGCAAGGAGTCAAATCCTCAAGCTATTGCCTCGCACGTGTCCCCAAAGAGTTGCTGGACTATAGTTCTTGATAGACCTTTACTGTGTTTTCTGTGAGTGAATCAATGCAACATTTCATATACTCTTGTGTCTAAATAAAAACATGCAATACAATGGGGGGAAGGAGTAGAGGTACTCAAGTAACATGCAGCGTTAACTGAGTTATGAATGAAGCTGATTTAGCTGACGCACTAAATCACGTTTCTGCAATAGCCTGGCTTGGTGACTTACCCTCAGCCATTACATTTAATTTGGCTCACAATATCCTGGGAACGAGAACGGGAATACATGTTGATGACCGTATCGATAGCAAAGTAAAAAGTCGATTTTGCTCACAGAGTTCATTTGTTTGTAATTGGCCGATAATATTTTGTCACCCGCCTCCAATTCAGCCAACATAGAGCAGGTTAGCCAACATCAAAATTCGTTTGAACAAGCAGTTTAAAACGCAGATTTATTACTATTTTCGATTCCTCTAGTCCTACCAAGCGCATTTCCTTTATTAATGGCATTAATGTTATTTGTACTTCTTTATTATTCACTGTTAATTTCTATTGGCTTTTGTTGTTCTTTGTAGGTTGTGCTGTTGTTTTTAGGCAATAGCCAGTTTTGAGTTTTATATAAACAAGTGGCTTTCGCTAGAAGAACCAACAATCAATGAATCTGAGTGAGTCAGGATCGGGCGTCGGAAACTGCACATCGAAATGTTCTACCTGGTTTCTGGTCATATGGAAACTGTACAGTGTTTTCTGCCTGGATTAGGGTCATATGAAAAATGCACATGTTGACCAAATAATTTTCATTTCGTTCGAGATGGAGCGCTGTTTTAGTTCGCAAACCTGTCACCCGGCAGCCGAGATGGAGTGTAGTGAAATGGCTCAGGATGTTTTTGGAATAATGTATTTGAATCCAGAGGAAATTGGGGATTTCTTTTCTATGGAACTGGTTGCGGTAAAACCGGTAGATACTAAAGTTGAGAAATTTGCTGATTATGTCCGAGAAACGTACATTTCCGAAGATACTAATTTTCCTCCTACTGTCTGGACAGCCATGACTGCGTCTATCTCTGTACAGCAAATGACTGTAAATCATTTCTCAAGCACTTTAACGAGTGTTAACCAACCTAAATCCCACATTTTTATATGTGTGCAGTTTCCGAGTAGGATTAACCTTTATGAATCTGTGTGTAGTATCCGATCAGATTAGTAGTACCGTCAAAAACGGTGTGCAGTTTCCGCGCACCCGTCAGGATGAACATTTGCTGGAACTTCTTCGGGTTTCATTTTCCCAGCTTGCGACTAGATGGAGCTCTAGCGGCTGTTTACGTCACGGCCATCTTGAATAATGTCTGCAGTGAAGAGAATGCGCAATATGGATCCAATATGTCTCCAGGAACGGAAACAATAAAGTTAAATATTGACCAAGTGTTCTTTCCCGTTCCCAGGTCCCGGGAAAGTTTCGCTAACATTATAATACATGTATTTTAACCTTGTCGTTCTCGTTCTGGTTTCCGTTCTCGCTTATTGTGAACGAGCTTTTAAACCTCTCCCAGAGCCAAATCTTGGCAATGTAACTCTATAATAAAAAAATTGATGTTACATTCACATGACTTTCTCTATATTCTTAAAGGCATTTATTTGGATAAATTGTGTGCTTTAACGAGATATATATGTTTTGGGTAGTAAGATTTTGTCTATCTCTTACGGTTTTCCAATTACACAAAACTCATTCAGAATGAAGAGGACTTCACAGGCTATCCAAAAAAGAAGAAAAAAAATCAAGTTATTCACCCTAAGACAAAAAAAATGAGCAGACCCTCGAAACGTATATTTGTGGAAATCCAAATCGTTTCCACGACCGGTTCACAATGGTGTCTCGGGACACGTGCCTTTAGCTTCGTTGTATTGTTACTTTTCACATTAAGTCCCAGCTATTGAATATGTGCTGACAGCCGAGCCGTTATAAGCAGGTATGTAGTGATGAGGCCTACCGAGGTTCGTATCCCGAGCTTGCTTTCTCTCTCTCTCTCTCTCTCTCTCTCTCTCAGCATTGTGCAACGCATTGCTTATTACGCAAATTGTAATATAATTCCCAATTGCTAAAACTTTGATTTCAAGTCATTTATGCGCATGCATTTAAACTGAAACACGCTCCTTTTCGTTTTGGCACTAAATATAAAATATGTAAAGATTATATTCCTAAATTTAAAAGCAAATAAAAATGGAAATTAACGTAATATCGGGTGTGTAAACTCTCTGCTTCTATTACTGCCCTCGTTCATATCAAATGATTAGTCAAATTTTCACGAAATACTTCCTCCCAAGCATCCTGTATTTTATCCTTCAAAATCTCTTTTGCCTTAGATTGTAGGCCAATTTAACTCCAAACCTTTCCTCACCTCTGCCCACACATTTTCAATAGGATTCAAATCTGTGAGCAAGGAAGCCAATCAATCACTGTGATGTCTTGCCTTTGCGAGAATCAGTTTGAAACCGCTGACTTGTGTGGACAACGTTGTTATCCTGCTGGAATCCAATAATTCCATCGGAATACAGAGCCCTCACAGAAGGAACCATGATGTGTTTGAGGATGTTCTTATATTGCTGGTTATTTAATGTGCCATCAAGCTGCCACAACACACTTAGACCATCTCATAACACCCAACCCCAACACGACACAGATACGCGATCTTGGCGATCCATTTGTGCTACTATTTTGCGTCGTAAGGATTTCCTCTGAGTCGGTAGATAATTACTTCCTCGCCATTTGTAGATGAAAATGTCACCTCGTCTGTGAATATAACCCTATTCCAATTAGGATTTTCTTCTGCAAATGCGAGGCGACATAATCTGTGATCGTAAGGTGTTGTTTCTTAGCTGCCGATCGAGAAAAGAGCCTGCTATAGTTAACGACGCAAGGCTGTGCGGTTCGACCTAGGGAAATTAGAATCACTTCTAATTGTATACATTGCTGAAAGGATTGCTGTCTGCCTCTTTTAGGAGTGCAGTGTCCCGCTGAGGAGTTGACAAACATTTTCGACCCGACCCGAAACAGGTGGACGACGAACAATCCCTTCCCTGAAAAATCGTACCCACCTCGTAGCCTAGATATAGGGACTTCAAGTGTTCTTGCAGCCTGAGACACAGAGTATCCAGCAACGTTCACTAACGTAAGGAGAGATCTTGTAGCTTCGGCTTTATGTATGCGCTCAAATATAGCAAAAGTCAGTATGGCTACTAACATATCATGCAGAACTCCAAGGTTATGAGGTGCGCGCGCATGATCACACCAGCGCCATTCATAGCTGAAGAATGAGACAGAGAGTTTGCACATCCAATATTAAATCAATTAAATATTTGGTTTAGCTTCTCATTTTAGAATTCTTATTATGACATTTATTTGAAAACAAAAAGACTAATTTTGTATTTATGTCTTAAAATTAATTATATATTATGCATGGAAAACATGCGGCATTGCCATGTATTTAACAAATTATAGTTTAAATAATAAAAATGCATATACATCAAGGATTCGAACCCAGGTTGTTCCAATAACGAGACACGTGCGTTTCACCTCTCGGCTAACGTGAATACAATCCAACTTAAAGGCATCTTCCTACTTATTGCATAGCTTTGAAATGAATGTAGGGTGGTATTAAGTCGTGTATTGTGAACGCAGGTTAGCGAATCTTCCGATATTTTCCGAATCGAACTCCTCTCTGGCTGTTGCTCATTTATTTTGTCTTAGGCTGTACATTTTATTTATCATGAAAATATCTTAAACATGTGGTATTTTAATCAAAATCTTTGCAGGAATTTTTGAGAAAATAAAAAATGACGAAAAAGTTTCCATGAAAAGGGTAGTTAGGGGTGGGAGGGTTTTCTTCAAAATCTTCGTGTTGCATCCTTGAAAGGTCCTGAACTTAAATACCAAGTTTTTGTTTTTGACTTATGCTGTTCAGACACACACGGGGACCATTTTCTAAAGATGGGGCCTCAAAACGTGTATTTCCGATAAAATCTAGACATTTAATTTTTGGGTGGCATATAATAATTGATCTTCTTACTGGTACGTAGTAGAGAAAGTAAATCGTATGGAAAAAATATGGCAATATAAAGCAACTCATATTACTGCCATAAACGGTGCAGATATTCAAAATGTGAAGTACCAATGTTATATCGCTTTCTAGCGGACCTAAATGTTAGACGTGGCCGTACTGCTGCAGCTGGTTATGAACAAAGATAACCTGCTTGCATGACTAGATTGCACAGGCATGTAACTACAGTGGTACCGGGAATGGTACATTAGCTATGCATGCAATCACTCACGAGAGTTCTTCCTGTTTCTGCTCCAGTACCCTGTTATCTGACAAACATAATACATCTTGTCCTAAAATGCTTTTGTAGGACACAGGAACAGCAAGAAGTTACATTTGCATGAAAATCAGACTTCATCGTGAATCCAGGTTATTTCTTTGACTTCTGTAAAACGAAATTATTAATGTATTATTTGGCTTACACGATTTTCCACGGCTGAATGTCGCCCTCCGTGTGTAGTGGTTACCATACTAGCCTCTAGTTCCCAAGGTCGCGGGTTGAAACCCGACGGAGGGCGATGGATTTTTTCGGGCGTAAAAATCCTTAGCGTGGCTTTGTACGGAAGGGAAGTAAAGCCGGTGGTCCCGTGTCGTATATTTACGGCACGTAAAAGAACCTCAAGCGTGATAAAGAAGCCTCTGAGCAAAATTCCCAGTCTTTCACGCCCAATATAGAATGGGACGCTAAGGACAAGTTTGAGAAGAAAAACGTTTTTAAATACGTGATGAAATTTGAATATAAGAGATTGAAGATCTCTTGACTCATTTCAAATTTGGTTAACATCTGCATAAAATTAAGAATAGATTATATGGAGAGCCTTCTAAAAATGTGCCATTTTTTAGGATTACTTTCCAAAAGATTCATCAAAATAATAAATACCTATTACAATGCTGCCGAATTATTTCCACTACATTATAAACGCAACTGAAATTTAACGATATGCATACATTTACGATCGTGTTTAAACTTTATAATAACTTATGTATGTATGTGTGCGTGCGTGCGTGCGTGCGTGCGCCTACCTTGTTATAATCAAGATTAGAATCCTTTCTCTTGCACTCTATTAGTAACACGAAAAATACAGAAAATTACCACATTTACCAATATTTAAGAGGATGGCAGCCTTGTAGTAGCATCTAAAGTTTGAATGAAAATATTCCATGTCACTGGTGTGATGGGATAAAGCCACATGGACGCCAAAACAAAGAAAGTATTGAGAAGCAGGTATGGGCAACAGTAGTTATCTTCTTGCACATACAATTAGGGCGAAGGGTTATACATAAATCTCGTTAGAAATTAATAGTAGGAATAAGTTGTTGCCAAACTTTAATGTTGTGGAAGTATTTATTTGTTGCTATAGGAAGTAGGATTTGGAGAAGGGATCGGTAAATTTTTCCCTCATTTTGTTTGATACACTTCTTGTTTTTGTTAGGCTCTGGCCACTGGCAAATAAAAGGCTATTTATGCAGATAGAATTATTAATATTTTTTATTTACTAAAATCTTACACTTATTTAAAAGGAGCGTACTCTTATTTTTCTGGTCTGTATAATAGCATACTGTCAACACAATGAATTTCACCCAAAAAGCCCTTTTGTTTTCGATGTGCGCTTCACGAGACTAACAGCAGACTACTGTGTTTCGCAGCCGCTGAACTCACCGCCCTTCCACCTTCCAAGATAGAGGCTTGGGAGAGGCGGTCCAGTCATGTTCCACTAGCAGTGCCATTGCCAAAGCCACCACCACCTCCCTCTGCCGAGGAACCGAAGAAGCCTCCGGAAGAGCGCCCACCACCTGACAAAGTTGAGAGATTACCTGCACCCACCGACGTAAGTACTGTTGTGCATATTCTTAATTGTATGCATTGGCTTGCATTAGCTGCTTTCTTTGTCTTGCTCTGCACTGTTAGGCACCACTAAGATTTGGTAGAAGTTCTCATTGCTCTGCAGCAGGCTTTCAAATGCCATCTTCATGGGTCTATTCTTGCAAACCTTTTATCATTTTAAGACATTACTCCTTTCAAAAAAGCTGTAGCAGACTTGTGAAATCATTTTAAATTCTAGAATTAACACTGAGTGACATTGACACCAAATACTAAAAATATTCCTCTCATCCAAAAACAACCCTATTCAGTCACACCATTCTCTGAAAAGACTGCTGAAAATCAGTCGTTGTTAGGTTGTGTAATTACAGCGTAAATTACGATTTGTGCAAAACAACAATGCTACGTTGAAGTGAAACATAGCGCTGAAAAAGTAAAGATAACAAAAATTACTTCGTGTTATGAGGGCGGATCGAAAAGTAACGCACAATATTTTTTTTCTGCCTTGGTATTGCAGCTGGAATGTTGCAATTTCACACAGATATAGTTTGAAGTTTTCGTTATAGAGGGTATTTTTTGTTTCATGTGCAGCTCTAGCGACAGAAGCGTGAACTACGCAACAAAGATAGCGCGAATATTACTGTCGTCCACGTGTGAAGAGCAGAGAGGTATGGTTCGATATTTGTGGGCCAAAGGGCATAAACCGAGTGATATTCACAGGTACAGGCGTGGCGAGTATGGGGATGATTGTATGGACCGTAGCAATGTCTCCAGGTGGTGTGCATTCTTCTTAGAGGGCCGTGTGAACCTTAGTGATTCACCACGCTCCGGGAAGCCGATAACAGCTGGAACCCCGCAGCATGTCAGAGGCATTGAGGCGGCAGTTTTGAACGACCGGTGTGTGCAAATGCGAACCTTATCGCAACAGTTCAACATTTCCTATGGTGCAGTGTACAATATTGTTCATGACACGTTGAAATTTTGTAAGGCTAGTGCTCGCTGCGTGGCTAAGAACCTGACAGACAACACAAGGGTCAGCGAATGATGACGAGCTTGAATCACCTAACGCGGTACACCGCAAAAGAGCATAACTTTTTGAAAGGAATGGTCACTGGGGATGAGTCATGGGCATACCACTACACACCCGAAACCAGGCAGGCAAGTATGGAGTGGAAACATGCTGGTTCACAGTGACGAAAAAATTCAAAGTGACTCAATCTGCTAGGAAAGTGCTTGTGACGGTATTCTGGGATGTGCATGATGTATTGGTGAACTTTGCTGAACACGGGACCACGTGAATGCTGCAGCCTACATGAAAAGTTTGGTGAAGTTGCGCCGTGCCCTTCGTGACAAACGCCACAACATGAATGCTGACGATGTCAAAATTCTTCACGACAATGCTCGCCCCCATGTTGCTGCTGTTCGTCAGAAAATCACCAAATGTGGAACTATTAAACATTTTTGTAAACAAATTATTGTGCGCTACTTTTCGATCCGCCCTCGTACATTGACATTCACGTGTTACATGACTTTCTCTACCCAAATTATTCTTACAAAAGCTTAGTTTTCTCTATGCTTCATGTTAATCGTGTTTGCGTTTTCAGAAATAGTTTCCTTGCACATTTCCTTGTAGGTATAAGGGGGGGGGGCAAAGAAAACTTGAAGCGTTAGTCAAATGCTTAAAAACAGGTCGATATACACATGCTGACCGAGCGGGATGGCTCAGGTGGTAAAGTCTGTGGCCGTATTCGGGAGGTCGTGGGTTCGATTACCTTCCTGACCCATGGGTTTTTTCGGGGTTTCCCCGGATCGCTAGGCGAATGCAGGGAAGGTTAATTACATCCCTCGAATTTCCTGTCCCTCCAATTCACCTCCATGCTTTATTTCACTTCGCCTTTCATCTGCTTGATCGTTTCAGGGTTGCAAGTGTCGGCGTAAGTCTCAGCGTTGCATGACAGAGGAAAAGGATGCTCTCTGGAACGCTTCTTTCCCGTAATGGTGGCGGTCTCCAAGTCCCGGGTGCCCCAGCGGGACGTGTAAGCCCGCAAGGGTGAGGGTAGCTGGTTGTACCAGCTGTTATCCGGGGAATTTCTCTCTGGAGAATGTAGGGACCCTGCCCTTGCCTTGTCGTGTCCGGCGGCCCTCTGTCTCCTCTCACCTAACCCCCTTCCTCCCGAGGGCGCCCCGTCAGGAGCCTAGGTACAAAAGATGTTTGTAGGTCGAGGTGCTAAGTCCCCCTCCGCTTCTAGTCCTAGCCCTACATATGCTGCCTTTGAAATACCATACTCTTTCCACGGCATTGCAAAAACAACACTAAAAGGTGACAATACTTCAAAAAACTTGGCAAAATATTGAAAATGTCAAACTAATAACAACGGATATCTTGACAATGGTGCTATGGCACACTAATAAAGTGTGTTTTTAAGAGATGTACACATTTTATGCAGCAAGTTTTTAACTATCTCTTATGGTTTACCAATTATACAATACTATAAAAAGCATTTCAGAAGCTAATCTCAAAACATTCAAGACACGCATTTTCCATTTAAAGTACAGTTTCGGGAGAGGAATTTTATTGAAAATGTTTGTGTCACATCTTTGGAAGATACTGAACGTAAATACCAAGTTTGGTATTTATCTGATATTTCATTTTTAGTTATGTTCGCGCGCACACACACACACACACACACACACATACACACTGGCCTTTTTCTAAAAGTGACTTTTTTTTTATTCAGGGTGTCTCAAAACATATTTCCGGTGAGATCTCGATTTCGAGTTTTGTCTGAAATGCAATACTGCCTCTACCTACTAGATACGTAGTAAATAAAGTAAAATATAGATTCCTTCGTTGACTTATAGTTCCTCAACGAGTACAAAAACTAAATTTGATCAGTATGGGCAATATTTAAAGAAGATTCCTTCTATTGATTTGAATTAAAAGTACATAAAACATGAGAAAGAAAACATTATAGCGCGAAGATGATTTGTTTCTCTGGACCGCAAAGTGTATGAAAGAGAGATATAATTGTTAGCATTTCCTCTATTTATCTTCGTTGTATTCCTACCTCTCTCCTCCCTGACGTGCATAAATTAAATTTCAATATGCGTGTTCGTTGGGTTCATTTTATTACTTTCTTTTTCTCAATGGATTCCATTTGATTGCCAATAATACGGAAATAAACGGCACTTTCTCCTCCTGTTACCACTCCCCCTGAAATCTTGCCCTATAATACTGTATAATATGTTCAACAAGCAGTGTGGAAAGTCTCAACTCCCTGAAACTACACGGTTAGAAAAGAAATTGCTTGGAATTTCGAAATGTAAACGGTTTGTGGGAAGTAGACTGCCAGCTTGCTCAATGAATTCCATGAAAATGCTATATTCCCAGGGAGGCCAGGGATGAGGTAGACATTGCGCGCCAGATAAAGTCGTACGCTTGCTGCTGTCTGTAGTTTCGAAGCTAAGATACAATTAATGCTTTTTGCATTAAAGAACAAGCCATTCATAAGTATTTAAACAATTTCTGTTACAGATGTGGGCCAACTGTAGCGTGTGATTGTGTTCCTGAACTTCGTGATGCTTAGGACTCCTAAACTAATGGCGGATGATGCGAAATCTCGAGTACATGAACCGACAGAAATTGCCACGACAAAGGAAAATTTGTAAGGCCTGTCGCAGAAATATCGTAAATGTAATATTGCTGAAAATAAATCGAAATAAAAATATCGCATTGTATTTAAGAAACAAAATTACATCATAATATCAGTTCTAAAGTTTCATTTGAATTCTAATCTAAGAAAAAAAGCCTTTTAGATCTTTGTACATTGCCCTAAAAGATCTGAGTCTCTCCTTCAAACTATTCTTACAAAAACTTATTTTTCTATCCACTTCATGTTAATCGAGATAAACGTTTGCAGAAACAATTCATTACACATTTCTTTGTAGGTACAAGGGAATACAGGAGACTGAAGCGATACTCAAATGTTTAAAAGCTTTATCATGACATTACGAAGAACAACTGAATGGTGACTTACCATTTCAAAAATTGTAAAAGTATTGGGATACAAAAATCAACAACAACGAATATCTCGAAAGTTGTTCATTACACAAACAAATTGTTGGAAATAAACTGTGTTTAAACGGAATAACTTTCTTTTGTGTAGTAAGGTTTTGTCTATCTCTTGTGGTTTACCACTTACACAAATTATACAAAATTCATTCAGAATGAAGAAGACTTTACAAGGAGAAGAGAATTCAATTTATTAGTCATGTAAATATCTTAAACATGTATTTTAATCAACATTTTTAAGGCATTCTTGAGAAATGAAAAATAACGAAACACCTTGCATGTGAAGGATAGTTTGATGGGAATATTCTTAAAAGTCTTCACCTAGCATACCTAAACAGCGTCTTATACAAGTATGAAATTTGAATGATTTTTATCCTGTTTACACATATACACACACACGCCTGGACTTTTTCTTAAAATGCTTTTTTTATGGTTGCATGGACCTCAAACATATTTTCGTGAAATTTCATGTCGAATTTTTGGGTGGAATACAATATTATCTCTATCTACTAGATAAATGGTAGAGAAAATAAAAAAAACGTCGAGTCTCAGGAATGAAAATGTGAAACGAAAGAGCTAATCATTTCAGGGACCCAAAGCACTAATGCTGCCTGATATTCATTCTAAGAACTGAGGGAAAATACAAAATAGGAAGCTAAGTTAGGCAGCCTGAACCAGATGGGATTCGAACACGGATCTGCGGATTCTTTACCCCCCTACACAATCACAGAGGTTATAAAGAACTTATTTATCTGTTAACAGGATCCTATCGTTATATGTTTAAGCACCAACAAGATACGCTGAACCAAAGACTAACGTTTACTGAACCGAGTGAGATGATTCATGGGATAGCGTCTTTGGCTCGCTTTTTTTCTTCTTCTTTCTTTTTCTTTTCTTTTAGAAAGTAAAAATGAGAATTTTCTCTGCGTTAATTTGGCTGCTAGAATTTTTAAAGTAGAGAAGAATACTTTCTGAGTCACTGTAAAATATAATAAAATCCTTGCATGGTTTGAATTTAAGTTATTGTGCACAACGTTGATATATTTTTGTAACTCTTAATATCTCCCCCTGCGTTCGCAATTACAGAACTGAAAAAGAAGAATAACATTCCCATCGTGAACTGCGGCTAGTCTCCACTACGTACGGTTATTCGTAACACATTAGGTCCTGCATAGGTGACCCAGACATCTAAACAAACGGTACATTGCACTACATTTACTTTTTGTAAGGGAAAGTGAAAGTATTTTGAAATTATACCGCTTTCACCCCTTACACAAGTAAGAAGCTTTCATAGAAGGCAGCAACATGAAGGGAAAATAGGAGCAGCAGTCATATTTAGGAAAAAGACAATAGCCCAACAACAATTATTTAAGACGCATTCATGAGGTAGCAGGCTCAGATTCCTTGCACCTCCAGCTTGACTCCTGCCCCCTCATTTACCAAGTAAATGTCGGATTTTATATTTCAGTGCCATAAACTGTCTACTCATAGATTAAAATAAATAGAAATATAATAATTGTATAGGAAGGCTACAATACAGTTGAGGTCATCTTAAAATAACCTACGCAGGTGGTACAGGAAGACGACTACGCAACTAAGGTAATTACCTTATGTATTATATTGACTACGTTTATCCTACCAACCCAGAGAAAAAAACGTCATAATTATGCTTAGAAGTGAGAGCGAGATTTAATTTAACAACATTAACAAATAATATTTATGGATTATTGTAGAGATGAGCTTGCAATGTATATTGAAGATTGCAATACTCAAAAGAAACGATCACATATTCAGGTTACAAGATAGGCAGAGGGGTCCCGGGTTAGATTCCCGGCTGGGGGTGGTAATTTTTCTCTGGTTATTCCCTATCCTCCCCAGAGTCTGGAAGCGTGAATGTGTGTGTGATTAAAACCCAAAAAGTGCAAGAAAGCAACGACAAGAGAATACGAGTTAACACCATTACCATTAGACAATAAGTTCCAAAGGAAAGGCCACCGATAAGACCAATGTAATTAAAGGCGGGGTATAAATAGAACTAAGAACAATAGGCAGTTATTACAATAAAAAGTCAAGTTTTAACATCTTGTAGGACAGTAATTTTACGCCCACAATTTCTTAATCCTTTCTCTTTCCATTGTTTTGGCTTATACTAGAAGCTCTCAAAATGCTGAATTAGAAAAATAACCGCTTTGGGTAGCTGTACCCCTCTCTAATGTGTGAGATGAATATAGATACACACTATATTGTTGATCACGCTAATCCTAAAGCTGGGAATTAAAACATCAAGAGTAGATAAGGCATGGCTTGCTGCATAGAATCTGCGACTTACATGCGGTGAGCCATCTGTGACGGTTACTTTGCACCATGCAGATCGTGGTAAGAGTTCCGAATTTAATGGTTTTATTCTCTATGGAAGAGCGGCGATCTCACTGCTGTTGCCACTTACATAAAAACGTTGTGCTTTCTCCCAATTGACTGGTTCTCTACAATCGCTTTTCAGCCGATATTAATGGGTCATCCGATACACACCCATGCCTCTCTCAAGTAATTCAGGTTAGCCAAAGTTAAAATTCCGTAGAGTAAACATTTTCCAAATGCACATCCATTACTATTTCCGATTCCTGTGGTCGTACCAAGATTCATCCCTTTATTAATGATGTACATTACAGTTGTTTGTTGTTCTTTGTTAATTTCTACCGAATTTTCCGCTTCTTTGTATTGTTTGCTATTGTTTGTCCGGTAATAGCCAGTTTTGAGTGGCATATAAACAAACTACAGACGACAAAAGAACAAACAAACAAACAAACAAAAAATTGAGCTTTATTTGTGGACGCTCTTCAACTCCTTAGAGTCCCATTCTATATTAGGCGCGCGAAAGACCGGTAATTTTATCAGGCTTGAGGTTCTTTTACATGACGTAAATCTACGACGCGGGATCACCGGCTTTACTTCCCTTCCGAAGGAAGCCATGCTAAGAACTTTTACGCCCGAAAAAAATCCATCGCCCTCCATCGGGTTTGAAACCGCGACCTCGGGAACTAGAGGATAGCATAGTAACCACTACACCACAGAGGACGACACTACAGTCGACGCTTTCGTTAGAAGAATCAACTATCGATTGATCTGAGGGAGTCAGAAACTGTGGCCAGGACGCACATTTGCTAGAGTTTCTTCGAGTTTCATTGTCCCTGCTTGCGACTAGAGAGAGCTCCAGTGGCCATTTATGTCACGGCCGCCTTAAATAATTTCTACAATGAAAAGTCTAATATGCACAATATGAATCTAATATACGTGCCCGGAAAAGAGAACAAGAAAGTTAAAACTAATCAAGTCTTCTTTTCCGTTCCCGGGACCCCGATGTTGAACATTTTAGAAAAGGTTCAAACTATCTGCCCCTTGAAAGAAGTGATAAAAGTTATCATTCTTTCCTTACTGTAGGGATTTATGAGCTTTATTTTGACTGCAGATCCCATGCAACCAGGTGGCTTGTTGAAAGTTTGCGAATATAGCCTCGTTTGTATCTTTTCTGAATCTTGCAGAAGTATACATGTACTTCAGCTTTTTTCCTTCTCGTTCTGATTGCAGTTCTCGCTTAATGTGAACCAGCCTTTATGACACTTTCCGTCTATTGTGCATAATTCGTTTTATACCTTTGGATCCAGATGATATCTCTAGAGCTCTTAGATAGTTTGTACAGTGATTTTAATGCGAATTCTATGAACCCGTCCTTGCATGTTCAATTCTTGGCCTAACCCAAAAACTTCCTCTTAACTGGCCTGAAGTTTGCTGCTCTTCATAACACAGTTTTTGCATGCCACACATTTTTGCACGCGAAATATACTTCACGGTGGTTGAGAAGTAAGTTGTTCAGGTATTTGGAACCACGAATTAAAAAAAATAAAAAATACAAAGCAAATTAATTTGCTCCGGCATTTGCAAATTTACACTCAAAGTTTACTCCGTTGCACAGACAGTAGACATTTGCTTACCATTTTGCATGACTGTTCTCGTGTGGCTTGCGTGTTTGCACTCTGAAATGCGTCACCACTTGGGTTTAAAGTAATTTGGAGGCTTTCAGCAGTCGCCAATGGAAGAATCTCTAGACATGAACACTGTTATCAACAAAGGAATGAGTGCTAAGGTATTTCCTTCATAATGATGGAGCCCCGCTCTTGTTATGCCTCAGAAGTTTACAGGATTTTTTGCGTGACATTACTCGTGTATTTCATAATTTCCACGCAAGAGAATATATACCTATGTATATATATATATATATATATTGAAGTCATTTTGTTTAAAAGTGCACGAACTCTAGGAAGAAATAACAATGGAACAGGTCTTTTGGGGAGGGGTGGTAAGGTCAGTTACTAACTTCAGAGATATCTCTGCAGATAAAAGTGACTCCATGCAAACATCTTCTAAAATGCTTGTTAATTATATCGCCGTAATTTTTCATCTTGCATAAGTAATTCTTCCAAACTGGATTTATATCAAATCAACTTTTGTGCTTAATACAAATGTAAGATATTTATAATATCTATACCATAATTTAGAATGTTTCATTTACCAAGCTGTGTTAAATTAGAATTTCCTCATTATTAGTGACCATTAAAAGAACTGCTTACATATCAAGACCTAAGTAGAATCTCTTATTTTAGGTAAAACCAACCTATTCTGGATTTATTGCTCATAACGTTTAAATTGTATCAATCCAGTTCCTGTGCTTAGCAATACAACAAATACATTTTCCAGTGGTGTTGTTATATTTGAATTGCTCATAGCTATTAAAATAACTAAATACACGAATATTTGTTTATATTTTTTGCTAAATGGTAATCTGTGATGCCAGAAAACACTTTGATCCTAATTTATAACCATTCCATTAAGTTGTGTGTTCTATTCTTTCGTCCTAAAAGACAACCTCATTAGTTGAGGAACACTGTTAATTAAATACATTACTAAAAATCTTATGTGTTACATTCACATGACTTCCTCTACCCATTATCGTTTATTTGTACATACCTTCTACAAACTGTTAATTAAAAAGCTTAATGTTTTTCTGTCCACTTAATGTTAATCCAGATAAATATTTGCAGAAATAGTTTCTTCACATTTCGAAGGTAGAAGAGGTATACAGGAGACTAAGCCGACAATTAAATGTTTATAAAGCGGAACACTATTTGCTGGCTTTGAATGTACGCGTTTACCATAACCACGAGAAACAATTGAATTGGTACTTAGCACCTAAAAATTATAAAGTATTTGAAAACTCAAATAATAACATCGAATATCTAGGAAATGTTTAATGCCACAAAAATATTTATTTCACATAAAGTATGTTCTTAATGACATTTACATTTTACGTAAAGTAAACCTTATCAGTCTTACGGTTTGAAATAACTATTTCCGCAATAAAAGAAATTGAAATAATTGCCGTGAGTTGATAAAAGCTAACCAGCAAAATCCTTGCGGCTACCACTAAAAACTGATAAATCAGCGCGGTCTCAGGCGCTGCCAACTACCGATCACCGTAAAAAAAAACTAAGCTCTAAGGCTGTACACGAAGAAAAGAAAGGTAAGACGCTAATTTTAGCAATACATGCTCTTTTAGTACTTAAGCTCCGACTGCCCATCGCTATCGCCACCAAGGTTACTTCAAATGCGCTCCAATCTCAAAACTCAAAAGTATGTGACACTATTACTATGGGGTACCTCCCCGAATCTCAGAATTTCTGTCCACATGATTCCGCAAACGACTGAACTTATGACCTTAACTGCATTCCAGGAATCTTTATGCCTAACTTGTTCGCTACTCAGGCTATTACTAATGACTGTGCTTAACATAACTCGCTGACCTTTTTCTCCGGAGAAATCTTTTCAACTCAAGCATGTTACATTATACATCGATTTAATGTATGGAAATTATTTATTGCAATTATTTGTCTA
The DNA here is from genome assembly GCA_030765065.1 of Deroplatys truncata. Lineage (NCBI taxonomy): Eukaryota > Metazoa > Arthropoda > Insecta > Mantodea > Mantidae > Deroplatys > Deroplatys truncata. Next base: position 90,786,394 of record CM060987.1, read on the forward strand.
TTTTACTATTATTTGTTTATTTAATTATTTATATCTTCAATGCCATAATTACGGTATCATTTGGAATACTAACTTTGGTATACATCCGACATTTCGTTTTCGAACAATGCTGTTAAGAGACGCGCGTGGGCTGACCTTTTTCTAAAACTACTTTTTTTTTTAGATTCAAGGGACCTCAATAATGTATTTCGGCGAAATCTCGATATGACCTTTTGGGTGGAATACAACCCAATACTACCTCTCTACTTACTTAGATAAGTAGTAGATAAAGTAAATTTGTGTCCAAATTGTCGATCTCCGTTCAGTTGCTGGGAGATATTAGTCTTGAATCGAACCAGAGTGGTCTCTTCTTTGGATAAATATCTGTGTAACATGCGGGTGCATATGAAATTACACGATTCCGATACTCTGCAAACGTGTGTTATTAAACATCTTCAGATATCCCTCTATGAAGTGTGTAACCGGCCTTAAATGTGTACCTGGACATATGGAGAAAATGCAGTCATTTGGCCGCGCAAGAAATAGTTTTCTCGTCACATATTTATCGGCGCCTTTTTTTCTTTATTTTGTTTTAAACAAATCCAAATGTTCGTCATTAGATTATATAAAGATCGTTTTAGTGCTTTCAACATTGAAACACACACTTTTTCACTCTCCCATTTATACTTTATAGAGGGTAGGAAATAATGTTAATTACAGAAACGTTTCCCTTGTTAACCGGAAATTGAACCCGGGACCACTGGGATGGAAACCAGAGCGCTGACTACTCGCCATCTGGGGCATTCTTATTTATTCCACTGATTGTCACATTTATATCGCACTTTGTTTTTTTCCGCATGACTGTAGTTGCATGAAAAGCAACCAGAGGCAGGACTGTTTCTGCATGAGCCTCCAGTAGGTAATGTAAAATATAGAGTATTGCGTGCAGAATTTTTATTTAGATCTGACTGTTCCCCACACGACCTTTAAAACACATAGAATTCCGACAATGTGATATCTGCATGAAGATATTTGAACTAATAGTGTGAGTATAATGTAAGTTTTGCGTTAGTTGCAGCATGAGGACGTCATGAGGAACAGTAGAAATGGAAGTGGGACATCCTCCCGCAAGCCGACACCCCCCGGTTCTGCGGTATCCTCTCTAAGAATCAATGGCCATGCAGCTGGGGGTGCCTACCCAGCTCCTCAAATTACCAGCACTCCTCCCGAGCGCACTTCAGCCACTGCCAAAGGTAGAACTAATGGCTCCCAGGTTAATAAGGTGGACACTCAGATACAGACAAATGGAGTCGTAGACGGCAACGGTAATACCAGAGAACGAAAACCGTGGAGTGGGCCGCCTCTCAGTAGCGCCTACTCCAACTTCCAGATAGCGAAGAAGTTGCACAGAGAAAATCTGGAGCATAAACCTTTGCCAGACAAGTTTAACGAATCTCTGCTACGTACTCTGGCGTCGCAACAAGGAGACGTGTCGCCAGGGGCGGTGGCTTACCGTGCCCGGGGTGCTTCTGGTCCCAATCACATTACTAAAAAGAGGGTTCATCGCCCACGAACTGCTGGTGTCATCCCGCAGTTGGACGACGCTGGTGGGCCCAGGACTCTGGAGAAGCGTCCTAGTACGAGTGGTGGTAAGCATTCCCCAACCCAACATTCACTCCGCAGCCCGTCACCTAAACCCCCGTCTCTTACCAACATGCACCTCGCCATTTGCTGGGATCTGAAGCCTCCAACTGAACATGATGAACCGCGACCTCCAACACATATAGATGGTAGCAACGGCAGTGCAGCGCCTGCGGTGTTCACTCTCGTGCATCCACCTCCATCTACACCTCCAAAGGCTGAGGACACCACAGTAGGACCTTGCGGAACAAAGGAAGGTTGTGGCACACCTCCACCAGCTCAGGAAAATGGTAATTGTGATTCATCAGGAGGCTGTGGGTCCGATGTACAGCCTAAGACAGCTTGGGAAACCGGTGACCACAACAATAACAACAGCAGACACACCGAGACGGAACAGGATATATTTCGCAGGCGTAGTGGAAGTGTCGATGGCTTGCAACATGGCAATCACAGTGGCAGCATGACGGGCCACAGTAAACTACATCAGAGTTCCCCAAACCTCACCACCTCCAGCCAAATGGCTGCTAGGAAAAGGCTGTTGGGATCTCGACCATGCCTGGCATGTGATCGGAAACAACTTCTGAGTCAACCAGAACAGCCACGCAGCAATGACTATAAAATGGCTTTCAAGGCTGGCAAGCCTACCAACAGCGCCATTAGTACTGAGAGACCCAGCGGACTGCGGCCTCCAACTGCTACATTACGTCAGAAAGCCGTGAAAATACCAAGACCTCGTAATCCATTTGCCAGGCGGAGCTATTCCATTGATACTCTCGCTCCGCCTTTCAGCTTGTGGCCTGGACATACCGGACAAGACTACCCTGAACATTGGCGACTGGCTTCTGTGTATCAGCATGCATATAAACCTGTAGAAGCTAGACGCAGGCCACTGTTGGCGAGCGTGTATCAGTAGTACCTAATATAGCTTCATCCTTCTGAACATTCTGTTAATTGCTTACAAAAAAAGTATGAATGTGATGCAACTTGATTTGAGAATTAATTCAAGTTGTCAGACACATGCCTTCAGAATATGAGTGGTATTTAAAATGTTCTAGCTTATAAGTGATGCCTCATAAGTACACATATGCAAAAACTTGCCAACGTGGAGCATAATAATTTCACTTGCTACCAGAATTTCAAGCATGTCTCGCCACTTGCTATGTAAGTGTGCTTTACTCTACTGCCCACTTTCAGCAACTCCCCCCTGTTGCTTCAGCCAGTTGCTTTTCAACAGATGATATTGAACCACGCGTTCTTTGGCTTAGTTTCCATTAGTTGAGAAGTTTTAAAATGTTCAAATTCGGATTATTCTTCTTTGTTTAAATATTGCTTGTCAGAAATTAATACCTACATTTTTTTTCTCTCTATTAATTTCCAATAAAAGCTAATGAAACATACATTGATGTAGCCAATACTTTCCATTTTTGTCCATCTTTTAACAAGACCATGTATTCATGATAGTAGAAATTTGTGTCTTTCTTCCTCAGCCACAGGCACTGTGTTTTCAAGATCTCATCTTTAAAGAGGTATTCAGAAGTTTCATTGGCCTGAGATGGTAGTCTTGTATAGTAGAAGAGCAAAACTTCTATCTTATCTTTTTTCTGGGGCAGGGGGTTGTGTTGTGCAAATGGAGGTTTAGTGAAGCAAACTCACCAAAACTGTGCGTTAAGCGTCTTGAGAGTTTTGATGCTAATGGACTAGAACTCGCTTGTTTCTCCTACTAGATAAAAATTCAGTAAAACTGCCCCCTCTTCATCCCAAAACAGTATTACTATAGCTTTCCATGAGAACCTCACAGTATTTAACTTTTTCTTCTTGGAGATTCTCTATGATGTCATTCCACAAACCCTCTCTTGGATTCTGAGTTCAAAGATAAACCCAAGTCTCAACTCCTGTCATTATTTTGCCAAGAACTGTTCTCCTTCCATACTGAACTGATGCAACATCATAATGGCTATTGTTTCCCTTTCCTCTTTAGTCTGGTCTCATATCTGAAGTCTAGTTCATCAATACGAGCCTCTATCAATGAAAAGCATGGCACATAATATCAGCTGTTACCTGATGGTCATCACAAATGATCTCATTCACTTGCTGCAATTGCATGGAGTACATGCAGCCAACATGTAGCTTTCCATCAATCCATGGTGAATGTCCTTCAGCTCCCATACAATGACAAACTCAACATCTAGCAGTGCAGACATCCATTCATACATCCCCATAAACATTCTTCAGCCATTTGTAAATGTGAATTGGATTTCTCTTCCACATTTTGGAATTCTATCACACATCATTGTGTTGTACACACATGTCAGCATTTTGCAAAGCAACTATTACTGTGCTGCCAGCAGTTGAACAAAGAACTTCTTTTTATTATTTCAGCACTATAGAAGATGATTTGAGGAATCAAACCAATTTCAAATGCTTCCTACAATGTGTTTAATGGGAAGAAAACTAGGCGGCATTAGTTTCAGACTGATGCTCAATGAGAATAAAGCACAGAAGTTCAGTAGCTAATCAGTCCTCAAAACCTTCTTTACAGTGAGAAATATTTTATTAGAAAAATTTAAATTGGTGTAATTTAAATACATAACACAGTATTTTGTCCAGTGTTGAATAATCACTAAGAATTGTGACAAATAAACACACCAGTTAACTCATAAACAAACTTTATTAGGCAAAATACATTACCAGTCTTACTTTGAGCTCTGATTTTCAAAACACTCATAGCTAACTCATGTTTATTTTGTGTCATCTTTTTGTAGTCCCCTGTTGCTAGGGAGACACATTAATGCAATGTTCCAAATATATCAGAATGCAGATGGCAAACTTTCTCAAGAGAAGACGGTCAGAGCCTCTTACAATACTCGGCCAACTGTACCATACAGGTTTGCTTTCTTGAATTTCCTGCAGTCAATGCCTTCATTGATGGCTTGGCTGACTGTATCACATGGCTTTGGCCACAGTATTGAAGCATACCATTGAAGTATGTTTAGTGCACAAGGCCATGCAACCATACCACTGCAGACTAGCTCAGCACACATCTGGCTCGAACATCCAACTGCTGTGATTATGCTGTTTTCTTTCAGGGGGTGCCTCTGATTCATTCATTCATTCATTCATTATCTGTTTACCCTCCTCTTATGTAGGACTTACACCCCCCAGGACTTACAAGCGGGTGCCTGGGGTCAGAGGCCCGTCGAGGAGCAGACACTCATGGATCAGACAGAGCATCCAGGATGGGTGATCAGCCCGATGCCTGGTATGGGATGAAGGAAGTAGATGAAACAAAATGTTGGTGAAATGGATGAAAGGAAAGGTGATTATGGAGCAGTTGGTGGAATGAATGGCGGGGGAAACCGGAGAACCCGGAGAAAACCCGCCCAGACGCCGCTTCGTCCACCACAAATCCCACATGCAGGTCCCTGGGATTGAACCCGGGCCGCCTCGGTGGGAGGCGAGCGGGCCTCTGATTCTTAACACAAAAAAAAAACAGATGAAATCTGGCTCACTTTATTAATTTAAGGGTACTGAGCGCTGTGGTGTTAATCTTTCTCATCTCAAGTGAACTATTGAGCCTGCAGTGCCATCTGAAGTTCAGAAATTCTATGACCTTTGGCTTACTTTAAAAAAATGCAATTACAAAAACATTTTTATGGACACAAAAATAAGCAAATAAAGAAAAATTATATACCATATATTTCTAATTATGTAGGTGCAGAAAGCAATATGGTTATAATAGTAGTAATGAAACAAGTTACAATTTCAAATTTAACATATTCATTATCATCAGAAACTTTACTTTGATGTTTGACCATACAAAATTGAAATGCTTCTACTGTTATATATTTGAATGAGATCCCTCCAATTTTATTGAATCTTAGCATCATTAAATGCTACTATAGCTGTTGCATATAGTTGATTGTAAATGACAGAATGCAGCGTTTAAGTTGAAGCACATGTTGTAAAGCTCTGGCCAGTTTTGATTCAGTTAAGTTTACTAATCTTCTTAAACAAGTTCAGGCATTTTTCCCCCAATAATGCTCTGCAACTCTGTGCTAATGTCTTCACACTCTCAAACTTCATAGAACAGCAATGCTGTGGTTGTTGACTAGGATGAACAACTGTGATAAAGTGCAACACAAAAATGGCCTGATTAAATTATTTTATTCAAAATAAACCACCAATGTCATTGAACTTCAGATGACTCTTGCAGGTGATTTGACATAAAGATTATTGTAGGTCTACAAGATGTTTTGAGGTTACTGAGTAAAGTCAAAATCTGAAGTGAATTATTACAATTCCACAAATAAAATTGTTGTAGTGTTATCTATATTTATGTATACTAACATTATGAAGAGAGAAAATATGCATGTGTATGAGTAATCCCAGAAATCACAAAAACAATTTTATAATTTTTTCCGCATTGTAAAGCACTGTTCTTTTGAATGGATATAGGCTATAAAATATTTCCAAAAATGTTTAATAATTATTTGGAATGTTTAAGGAGAGTTTTTATATTCATATTATCCAGTTTCAATCCTGTTTTACTAAATATAAATATCAGAGGACATTTTTGACTCAACATAGCAGAATTATAATTGGGGAGGCTTAAATTCTTTTAAAATTGAACTGCAGGAGGGGAAGAGATGGGAGTTGAATATTGTGTTCTTATAATCAAATTCCTTTTGACCTATCTAAACAAAAATCTGTACACTTAAATTACAGGACCCAATAAAAATTAATAGGAAACCTTACAACTTCAAAACACTGTTGTTACTCTTACATATAAATGTGGACATTTGATCAGACTGGACCAAACTTGGACATGTATAAGCATGATTGAAAATTGTAACCTACTCATGCCTTTAAAAACCCACCCCATCCTTATTTTCAACCCCTCAAGAATACATTCATCAATACCGGGTAAGACAATGATAAAAGTATGTTCTGTTTAAAACCTAATCACCACATTGGAATGTAATGCCTCATAAGTACTAATTGTTGAATTGTAAAATAAAGCAAGGTAAAATGTTATATCAACAGAATTAAAATGCAAACTGTCGGTAAGAACAAAATCAAACAAATTAAATCTACAATAATTGTTCTTTCATACCAGCCATGTGTAAGCACTAAGTTGGAGTCAGAACTGAAAAACTCATTGCGCAAATATTCGGCTCTATGTACCAACACTCTTAACACTTGAGCTATCATGGTGATACACCTGTAAACACATTAAATCTTCTAGTCTGATTCACGTATCCTGGAAAACCCTCAAGTATTAAAGGGACTTACAATGTTGTAATGTATGATGCTTGAAAAAAGCTTAAACCTGCCGTTGTTCTTAATGTCTTGCAATCCAAAACAAATAATGGTGGACATTCACTGCAAGAGGCATAATTAGCCAATGTGTTTACTACGCTGTAATCAAGATGTGATTGGTGGGTATATAAGATGTTCTTAAACACTCTTCGTCCATATCCTTAATCATATGTGAAATAGTCTCCACAAGACTGGGTGATCCCCAAATTAGCTTGGTGAGTCAGATTTCACCCATTTTTGAGTGTTTATTAGTCTGTTAGTTACAAGATGTTTATTCATTGGTTAATTTTAGTCTCCTGAGATTTATCTTAGGTTACAGAAACAAGTACACAGAAGAGAGATTCAAATGTTAGACAAATTGACAATTTTTTGCATATTAGAGTACATACATATAAATATAGGCAATCTGCTTTTGTACAAATGGAATGAGAATAAATGTAAAACTGAAACTTAAATCATCTAAAAGGGCAAATTTTCTTTTAACTATAAGAGTGGAAAGTTATACAAATGTATACACCCGTTATTGACCAAAACTAGATATGTATAGTTGATAGGCTGATTATATTAAAAATTCTGAAGATGAAATGATTTTTAGCTCCCCATTTTGATATATTGCTCATTGGATTATAGACCCAGGTAGCTAATGAGTGGGTGCTAAAAGCAAGCCACTAATAAAGTAATTGATTAGAGAGCTTTAATGCAGAAGTGTATCATATTACAATGTGGTCATTTTTCTGATATCAAAGTATTGTCAGTATTAAGAGTACATATTTTTTGGAGCAGTATATCTCAGGTAAATTATTCTACACGGTGTGTTTAAAATTTCCATTACAAACTCCCAAGACTTGCAGAGGGAACTGAGTAGCAATTATATGAATAGTAACCAATACTCAGAAATCTACCATTTCTATGCTACAATTAAAAAAATGTTCATACTAAGTGTTTAAAGCTTCTTATTCTGCTAGGCATGGGTTTGGAAGATGTACTTGAACATTGTTCTCATGTGTTCTCAGTAAGGTGGTGCACACCTTCACACCTTACTTTACACTTGTCAGTTGAGATCTTAACCAAAGATTTGGAAGAATATGCATACACCAAAGTGGCAGTACTGTATAGATTCCATGATCCAGTCAGTTTTTTCTTGTGAGATCACATGCTAAGTCTAGTGCACAAGAAATTCAGCAGAAACCAGGTGTGATTGACTTAATGCACATGAGCAAGTGTCATATGCCAAAATAAAGTTTGTGGTCATCACATCAAACCAGTGTTTTAGTGGATCAGAATAATAACCAGAACTTAAGCAGAAGAAACAGATTGTCAGGTTTACATAGAACTTGTTAATATGACAAATGAAAAGGTATCTTTACTTTCTCCTTTAATATGGGATATTTTCACAAAAATAATTAATGATAGCTAATTAGAAATGTAATTAAGAATGCCACAGGCAAATAATCTATGGTGCTGCTAGTATTTAGTAAGTAGCAGAGAGCTTAAGGACCCTGGCATTTATTGTACACCCCTTTACTTGCAACTGTGAATTTAATTTGAGGTTTTATCTAATAGCCAGAAGCATTATATACCTATGGGTAATAAGGGAATCGTGTTATGTACAACTCAACTGGTACGCTGTTCTTATGAATGTAGATTTACTTTTAAAATGTAGTGTACCCAGCATATCATTTTAGAACAGCCATACATTGTTGCCAAGCCACATGTATGCTCTGCTTAGGACTCTCCATAGTGTTTGCTAGTTATCCATGAGCTCTGTAGTGCAAAGCAAAATAAATTAAAATACAAAGAAAGCAGGGTAAAATAATGAATAGCAAACAGTGGAGCACTGCATGGCCAGTGTTGCAACAAATTGTCTGTTCACATGTTGATAAACAACTGAATGCTATTGACCATATCTCTTGACATGTTGCAATGCTGCTGACACAAGTCTTGTAGGATATTCTCAACAATGCTGCATCATTCTATGCCTCTTTCCCATAGAAGTAGGGGATTTGTACACTTGGTTTGAAATGTTTCTGAGTATGGCATCCTATTTAATCTCTGCTACGAATTCTTAGGAGTTTGTAAGGGGAATCTCCTAATATCCTGCAACAAACATTTAAGCTCTCCCAGTTTGTTTTGTAAGAAGGTTGTAATAAAAATGTAAGTGAAGCGATGTTTTATTCTTCTTCAGCTTGATTTCCACTTTTTCAGCAGCACCTTTTATTCCCATTTTCCATTGCTTTTCCTTAGCTGTCATAACACAGATTTGCCACAAAAACACTCCAAATTCCAGTTAATTACAGGTGGTTATAATTAAACTCTCCTTATTTATAACTATACATATTTCAAAATGAGGGGTCCACATACAGGAAACTTAATGTGAACATGTAAACAGGATATGGGGAAGAGAAATAATGAATAATCAATTCCACTGGAACACTTTTAATGTGTTGCTACATCATAAAGTATCCATAGATTCTGTTACAATTTTGCACCCGTCAGTGTCCAGGATAGACTAAAAGCGTAGGATAACATGCTGCACGAAGCATCTCCATGGGTATTATGCTTCCCTTCAGATTGGCACATGTGCAAATGTTCCCCCGATAAACCCTGTCTTTCATATATCTCACAACCAGAAATCACTGAGGGTGAGATCAGGTGACTATGTTGACCAAGCATTTGGAAATGATCTGCTAACAATTTGATCGTCGCCAAATGTGTTACAGAGAAGCCATTGAACTGGATGAGCAATGTGCAGTGAACCCCATATTGCATGAAAATTGTTGAGTCCAATGCAGCTCTCTCTTGTAAGGTGGATATCACGTATTGGCGAAGCATACAGCAGTATGTTCACCATCATGCCACACATCTGTGGACCTTAAGGGACAACCTCTTCAAAAAAGAATGGACAATGATGAACTAGCTGTGAAGCAATACTACATGGTGACATGTTCACTATACAGAGGAATTTCATGACATTGACTGGAGGTGAAGATTCCCACACTCTGCGATTCTGTATGTTCATTGCACCAGCCAGAGAAATATGCTGTTTGTCACTACACAGGATGGTCCAAGGTCAGGCCTCATCAACTTCAATCGTTGCGAGAAAGTAGAGTGGAGTGAACACGTTGTTGTGCAAGCTTCTGTGCGATATGGATTTTGTACAGATACCATTTCAGAACAGTTTGAAGCACCTTCTTTACAGTGGACCATGGAATGTTCAACAATGCTTGACTGGCAATTGCAAACAGTGTGTCTGCCATTACAATAGTGATTTCAACCACCACCTGTGGCTCAACCAGTCATCAGCCTCTTCCCAGAGCAACTGTAGTTCTCCAGTTGCTTTGAACTCCATCACGTTCTGCAAATCCAGTGTAGAAAGAGAACCTTTCAGTAATCCAGTGATATTCTTGAAGCGCAGCCACAGTGATACCAATATATGTTATGAAACAGCTTCATCAGTAACACTCTACTCTTTTAGTCCAAGCCCATTTTGACTTGTCAACAACTGCACTGACACTGGTCTGGTCCATGGCACTATCAACCACTGTAAATGATCATTGCAGCTGGTGACCAAATATGGTACTAGTGGAAGGTGGTACTGTGATACTTGGAAATCTTGCACCCCATAATCTGGACATTATTTCTAAGTTTGGCACCTGTACTATACTGTTAATACTTTTCTGTTTGGAATGTGTTATATATGGAAAGTTTAATTATAAACATCCTGCATTTCAGTCGTGTATCCTCGACCCTTCTCTGAACATGTACTTATTATATTAGAACATGCTTCTATCTTATGAGTCTATTTTTATGGAAAGCAGTGGTAAGTTAGTTTCATTGGTAATCCTATCAAAATTGAACCATCTAAGAAAGGCTTTAGTTGCAACAGATCCTCTGAAACTATTGTTAATCCAACTCAAACAGAATGTCATCAAAGCAAAGAGACAGATCAGACTGGCAAAGTTTGTCCTTTATTCGATTTCATGCCATTGGTTTAGGGAAAATAGAAAAGTTGCTGACTTAAAAGTAGAGGTAGGAAAAATCGATGATTTTTCTGTTTAACAGTTTTGTTGTTCCAGTTCCAAAATACAGCTATGTTACAAATAATCATTCCAAAAGAACAGTAAATACATTCACACATACCCATAATCGCAAGATACTCTTGGTTCACTGTTCCATTACTTTCCTGACTTAGGTTCTTTCCCATCAAGTCATGCCTCTTCATTATCATATTGAAGGAATTAAAACAGTTTTATTAATTTCAGATTACATCGAATTGCATGATAAATAATTTCAGTGTAAATGAAAACCTTAACTTCAAGTTTAATCTGTTTACTTCCTAGGTACATCTTCCGATGCACCTACTTTGCTACAACTTATCTGATCTTAATAACGAGAGCAACAGGCGATGTGTACATATTATCAGCCCCGTATTTATGCATGGACCACATGGGCAGCATATTCTTAGGGGCAACAACATTGAGAAAATAATTATATATATGCTGAAAATAAATTCCCACATACGCTAAAAAAGAGCAGATCTCCATCCATCTACCTACAATTTCCCTCTCACTAATAAGAATTCCCGCAGATACCACAAAAAAGTTAATTTTTTTTATTGTAGCAGGAATTCTTATTAGCGAGAGGGAAATTGTCAGTAGACGGATAGAGACATGCATGGTGCAACTGGCAAAACTGCCTTCCTGCATGCTGCAACTGGCAACACTGCCTTCCTGCATGCTGCCTGCGCTGTTTTTGAAAGACATCAACGAATGGGGGGGGGGGGGAAGCGAAAAATTGTTAGGCCCACGGGTGTAAAATTACCTAAATATAGAGCTGCATATTATAGCTCCCTGACCTTCTCACCCCTTTACTATACACATACAAATTTATGAAGTTCTCATAACAATATACATCTGTGTACTAATTATAATTTAATTACTGCTCACTTATGTTAAAGGAATTCACATCTATATCATTATCGTGATCATAATACATTAGTTTCCTTGATGCTGATGATATTCCAAAATAACATCTCAATTCCATAACGGTCTTTAAGACTTTCATTTACACTGAAAATTACTATCGTGCGATTCGATATAATTTAAAATTTATAAAATTATATATATTATTTTTTTTGTCGAGTTTAAATTAATTAAAATTTTGTTATTGTATAATGCATGTGCATCGCAACAGTTTGATAGCATTATTAAATGTGACTGGCCAGAATATTTCTAGTGGGAGTTACTCTCTGTTGGAATTGGAAGCATGGACACATACTTGTACTCTCTACAGTCAGATGTTTCTTTTGGAACCAATTATAAAAATACTCAATTATATTAGTGATGTTGGGGGACTGTTGTTTTGGAAGCATATAATTGGACCTATGGTCATTTTATGGAATGGTTCCAGTCTCATACTGTACTAAACAAAGCGTTATATTATTCTTTTTGCTATCTCTACTTACAAGGAACCTTCAAATTGTTCTCGGTTTGAATACCTTGACATAACTTTTACCATGTTGCCTTGTAATGGGCAAACAAGAGGATTATCATTAGAAAAAAATCTGATGTTACATTCACATGACTTAATCTAACCACTGTCATTTAATTTTATATAGCTTCTACAAACTATTCTTGCAAAAGCTTATTTTTCTATTTATTTCATGAATGAGATAAGCATTTGCAGAACTGTTTGAGGGTCCAAAGGGAATGCATTAGGCTGAAGCTAGTCAAAACATTAAAAAGCTGGTTGCTATATGCTGGCTTTGAAATTCCATGGTCATTCCATGACATTGCAAGAAACAACTGAATGATGACAAAGTACTGAAAAATTGAAACCAATAACAAGAAATATCTCAGAAATGGTTGATCTTATGAAATAAGCAGTGTATTTTAAAGAGATCTACGATTCTTGTACAGTAAAGTTTTGTCTATCTGTTATAGTTTACCAGTTATACAAAATTATAAAAATATAATTCCGAACAAAGTGGACTTTAAAGCTATTTGCAGAAAATTCAATATTTACATTCTGTAGTGATGTCACTATCTTAAACATATGGTATTTACATCAAAATCTTTAGAGCCAGTTTTTAGAAAATCAAAAATGTTTCCATGTAAATGGTAGTTTGATGTGGTGGGATTTTTTTGAAAATCTTTGGCTCTCATCCTTGGAAGACACTGGACTTGAATATGTCCTTTTGGTATTTATTCTACTTTTCATTTTTGACTTATTACAATTTCTATACATGGACCTTCCTCTAAGAATGTTGTTTATATTCATAGGGCCTCAAAAATCTAATTCTGATGAAATATCAATTTCAAATGTTGGAGTGAATGCAATGTATCCTCTACCTATTATAAGTAGTTGCTAGAGAAAGTAATAATAGGCAGTTACAGCAACAGAAAAAAAAAACTTTATTCACAAAAATATTATTTTATAAACATACATAAATGATAAAGAGAGAACTGAAAGAGACACACTTCAGTCAGCTACTTGAAGTTAATGCTTTTCAATCTATTCTCAGTGTGGTGCAACAGAGTACCACTTGTTTTAAAAGCAGCTCATCAACTCAGAATTTTCTTTATACCAAGGACAGTATCTCATTGTCAGGTAGCTCTACAAAGTATATTCAGGAGGGAAGTGAAGTTACAGTAAATCTTTTGTACAATTACATTTACTACTGCATATGTGGTGTTGCAAATACACAGACATAAAGAAAAGAGCAGCTGACGTCATTGAATTTCTCATGTATGGCCTATTGAATTAAATTATAATACTAATGTTAGATTCCATGCATTCATAGATTCATTAAAATAAATGCTGTTGGTCCCTTAAATAGGTTTATAGGAATGGTAATGTTGCAAGAACCCATAAATCTATTGATGAACTTATGGTTGAAAATTGCATTTGTAAATTTTCACATCAGAGTGCATTCCTCCTAGTTGCCTCATCAAGCAATTTTGTGAAAATTATCTTTGGATACTGATTGTAAATGAATACAATGACTACAGGGAGGGAAGGAAAAGCAGTAAATTGAGCTTTAGCCAGGTACCAGTAGTCACATTTACAGCTGATGATGAGGGCATTGAAACGTCCTGAAAATCAAAAAGTAAGTGAAATTAGTGTTGCAAAAATTCACTGTTATCAGCTTCAAAAGCAATCATTTGTCATTTTTAGCAGCTATTATTGTTTACAGAAGGAGTAGTTAATCAACTGTTAAAATAGTGTTTATAAGCCTGTAAGTGCAAATAGGTTTATAGATGCATTAAAAACAATTTAGAAAAGAGTGTTTTGCTACCAGTATCAGTTATGTTGACTGAAGGCTCCACTGCAGTTTAATTTACAAACAGCAGTAAATAAATAAAACATTCAGTATACAATGAAAGGCCTGCTTCAGGAATTTTATGTGATGTCTCATGGCAGAAGTCTGCTGTATTCCATGAAAAAATTGCTCTTCTTGATACCATCCCAGACCTTAGATGCATAATGAAACCTGAAACAGTTACAAACAACAATAAAGACTACATTAACAATGTGTAAAACACTACAAACTTGTAAAAATATTAATTTTGGAATACTGGAACATAGAATTAAGCATCTACAAATGGGAGTTTCATAAAACATCCTATAAGTGCATATAAATAACATTCCTCCTTGTGCAATGTTGCTATACACCATTTATCTTTTTCTACAAATTCCTAAAGGGTAGAGGAAGTATATTGCATTCTACTCAAAAAAATCCAACACCAAGATTTCATGAAAAGTACAGTTTTGAGACATCAACCATTTCTGATATCCATTGTTATTGGTTCACTATTTACGAGGGTAATCCCAAAAGTAAGGTCTCCAAGTTTTCTTTAAAATACAAAAAACTTTTATTGACAACAAATGGTACATAGTTTTGATGCTTTAACATTTGTCTATTTTTCCACATAAACGCCATTTCGGTCGATGCACTTTTGTAGACGCTGTGGCAGTTTTTGTATGCCCATGTCATACCAACTTGCCGCCATGCTCCTGAAAAAGTGATGGACCTCATTTTTCACTTCGTCATCACCGAAGCGCCTTCCAGCCAAGTGTTCTTTCAACTTGGGAAACAAGTGGTAGTCAATGGGTGCTAAGTCCGGATTATAGAGTGAATGGGTGATGGTTTCCCATCCAAACTGTCGCAGAAGATTCATGATTTGACGGGCGGTGTGGGGGGCGAGCATTGTCATGGAGAAGGTTTATGCCCTTGCTCAACATTCGTCTTTTACGGTTCTGAATTGCCCGTCTTGAGTTTTTTAATGTCTGACAATACCTGTCGGCATTTATTGTTGTCCCAGGATCCATAAAGTCGACCAACAATATCCCCTTTCGATCCCAAAACACAGTTACCATGACTTTACCGGCAGACTGTGTTCTCTTGAATTTTCGCGGCTTGGGTGAACCGGAATGCCGCCACTCATGTGATTGTTGTTTGGTCTCAGGTGTGAAGTGGAAAGCCCAGGTTTCATCACCCGTGACTATTGAATCCAAAAGGTTGTCCTTTTCATCTGCATAGCGTTGAAGAAATTGGCGGGAGGATTCAGCGCGTTGCCTTTTGTGATCTTCTGTCAGCATTCTTGGGACCCATCTTGCGCACACCTTCCGAAATTTCAACTCTTCAATCAAAGTCTGATGAATAGTGCTTCGAGAAATCTCAGGAACAACAATGCAGAGCTCATCGAGAGTGATCCACCGATCTTGAAGCACGATTTGTTCAACCTTTGTGATTGTTTCGTCAGAAATGGATGGTCTCCCGCTTCTTTCCTCGTCATGAATTTCCGTGTGACCATTTGCAGATTCTCTACACCACTTGCGGACATTTTTGATATCCATACAAGACTATCCATACACTTCCATCAACTGTCGATGAATTTCGACAGGTTTAACCCTTTTGCACTCAAAAAGCTAATAACTGCGCGAACTTTGCACCTGGCGGTAGTGGCTAACGGGAGCTGCATTAGAACTGGCTGCCAAACCAAGACTGAGAGTGCTAAGGGATGTGGGGTGGTTTCTGAAGAGAGTGGAGGGAGGAAGGAAAAAAGCAGTATAGCCAACATCCACACAAACAGTTTCCCTGCGATCCCAGCGCTTTGGAGACCTTACTTTTGGGATTACCCTCGTAATTTCTCGCATGTAAAGAGTTTGGAATTTTGAACCCATCATATAGCAACCCGCTTTTAAACTTCTGATTATTGCATCACTCCTGTACTTACAATGAAATGTGCAATAAAACTATTTCTGCATACATTTATCTCATTAAACATTAAGTTGATGGAAAAATAAGCCTTTTCAAGATCAGTTCGTAGAAGCTATATAAAAATAAGTCTGTGAAAGTCAGTGAATGTGCACATCAGATATTTTAAAGAAAATATGGGCCTTTTATAATCACACAAATTTAAATGTTTTAATATTCTTGGAATGCAAAGAGCATTGATAGATCATCAACAAATACATCCCTTTCAAGATTTTGAAAGCACTCGGGCAAAATGTAACAGGAGATCCAAGAAACTACGAACCCGCTGCGCAGTGTTTTTCCACTGGGCATGTGGAAACATGATAATGCACTGCTGCTGTAAACAAGGTCACACTGTTGACATGGTTTTGCTCTGCAGGTGAAGTGCAGTATTGAGTTGATGGTGATGTGATGTAGTTCAGTTATTATGAGTTATTTATTATCCTGTACTTAGTCACAAAGTATATTATGGCATATATGTTTTCTACTGCACAGCGTGTATTTATTTATGATCCATATGTGCTAATTCAGCTCGCCAAGTGAAAGTATGATTTGCAGAAAGATTTCCAGGTGTAAAAGTTCCAGGCCCTACAACAATCCATGAACTTTACAATAAATTTCAGGGCACAGGAAGTGTTCAGGCTAAGAAATCTAAAAGAAGGCGTATGGTTCTTATCGAAGAAACATTAGACGGCATCAGTCATCGTTTGGGGAATTCCCTCCGAAACTCACTTAGGCGTCTTTCACAACATGCAGGCATTTCTTATGGCTCTGCACAAAGAGCTATCAAATTGCTGAAGTTAAAAGCATATAAACTAACTGTGGCACATGCTCTTCAACCAGGTGATCCTGTAATTTGGTGCACATTTTGTAAGTGGAGTCTCAATAGTTTACACAATGGTGAAATAAACCCATATTGAATATTTTTCACGGACGAGGCTTGGTTCCACCCTAATGGATATGTGTATACACAAAATAATTGTTATTGGAGCTCTGATAAACCAAATACATGATGAAAAAATTGGTGTATGGTGCTCCATGGGCAGAGAAAGAGTTATAGGGCCAATTTTTTTCGAGTTAATAGTTGACGCATGTACATACATGAATACAATTTTGCTCCTTTTTTTTGAGAGAGAGAGAGAGAGAGAATTAACAGATGGAGCGTGATTTCGCCTTTTTCAACAAGACTGCAACAGCTTATACGGCCAATATTTTGATGAGATGTTTGAGGACACAATTATTAGTAGAGATTTGTGACCCCCCTCGGTCCCCTGATCTAACCCCCTGTGATTTCTATCTCTGGGATAACTTAAAACATAAAGTTTACAAGACAAACCTACACAACCTGGAAGAATTAAAATAAAATATCAGCCAGGAAATTGCCAGCATTTCTCAACTTGAACCACGGTGAGTGATGGATGGATTCCTAAAGCGGTGTCAAAAATGTATGGACAATGACAGTGGCCAGTTTCAGCATCTCCTTTCAATAAAGTTGGTAAGTAAAGTCTTTAAAAACGTTGTATGGTCTCATCCATGCCTTTCTATGATAGCGGCAGATGACAACGAGCGCTGAGGATGCAGACAAAACCACTGCGCAACCGGTTCGTAGTTTTTTGCCTTCTCTCTGTATTTCAGAAGCTGTACTGAGAGAGATTAGTTGGATAAAGCTGAGGTGAAAAAAATGTTTTGATACATTACATTCACATGATTTTCTCTACCCACCTTCATTTTATTTTTATATCTCTTTTTCAAAATATTCTTACAAAAGCTCATTTTTCTATTTATTTCATATTAATCAAGATAGGCATTTGGAGAAATGGTTTCATTATACATTTTTTGTAGTTACAAAGGGGATATAGCGGGGTGGAGCAATTGTAAAATCTTTAAAAGAGGTCATTACGTGCTGGCTTTTAAATTCTATACTTTTTGCATCATATTAAAGAAACAAATGAAACATGGAAAAGCATTGGAAAATCCAAACCAATAGTAACAAATATGTGGGAAAAAGTGAATGCCACAAAAAAGTTTATTTGGCATTAATTGATGTTTTAATGAGATTTACACTTTTTGTGCAGTAAGTTTTCATCTATCTCTTATGGTTTACTAGTAACACAAAACTGAACAAAATGCATTCACAATGAAGAGGACTTCACAGGCTATTTATAGTAAATTCAAGATGTATAGATCATGCAAATATCATAAACATACAATATTTTAATCAAAATCTTCAGCCATTTTTTTGAGAAAATCAAAAATAACAAAAACGTTTTCCATGTAAAAGGCAGCTGGAAGATACTGAACTTAAATTCGAAGTTTGGTATTTATCCAACTTTTCAAGTTTAAGTTATGTTGTGACGCACATGCACACAAACCAAAGGCGCCTTTTCCAATTATTTTTTCAAATTCAGGGGCCATCAAAAGCTGTATTCCTTGTGAAATCTCTACACAAATCAAATTCATGAATGACAGATGTCAAAGAAAGTACTAATACATGTATACAAAACAATATTTAGCATATATTATGGCATTAGTTTATAATGTTATGCTTCTTTTCACAAGCAAATCTTTAAAAATATTGTAATTATACGTTTAAATTTTTTATCAGGGGCAAATATAAGAGTGGTATTGTTGTGCCACTGCAGTAGTTAAATAAAACACATTAGAAATGCATATTTTAAAATGAATATACCTTTTCCATTTCATACACATCATGTACAACAAGAATACAATATTTCCCAATGAGGAATGCAACAATACACACAACTGTACCTATTCAGAAAAGCTAACAAAGAAGTTGCTGCAACAATAGTATTCTATGGATTCATGCTTGTGTAGCAGTGACACATTTTAAAAATGCACAGAAGAATTCAGGACTTACACTCCTTGTGTGGGTGTCCAAAGGTAAGAGGATACTGCATGATTTAGATTGAGTCACACTTTTTTACACTCACCTTCACTAATTAAAGTTACATAAAACAGAAACGTTTTCGAGGGCATTTGTCCTCATCGTCAGCGACTGGGTGACTAAGGGTCGCTTTCTCCCATGCCCTCTTCTTCCTCATCCTGCAAATTCTGACCCTGTTGCCATCTGGTGTTGGGGGCACAAAGTTTTAACACATTGCTTACAGGCGGGATTTCAAAATTAATGACGTTGTTGCTGTTTTTGACGATGTGTATTTTCCCCCAGATGTTCAATTCTATTGGTGTGGTGAGGGGTTTTAACAACTTTATACTTTGGCCAACGTTGTGGTTTTCAGTTCAAAAATGGTGTGATACGCGGATTTCTCTATTTGTTTTAGTTTTATGTTTCTTTGGTGTTCCTTAAGTCTGGTTTCCAAGTTTCTTTTAGTTTTTCCTATGTAGTATTTCTCACATTCCTCACAACTGATCTGGTAAATTCCGGATTTTAGTGCGTTTGGGATGGTATTTTTGAGAGGTGTGTTTAGTAAGTTCTTCAAGCTGAATTTGTTCTGTGGAGCTAGTCTAATGTTAAATTTGTTGAAGATTCATTCAAATTTTCTAAAGGCCCAAGGGTGGTATGTGAATTTCTTGTATTTCCAATTTGTGTTTGAGAGAGGCGCTAGAGTGGTTGAATGTGAAATTGCCTTGAGTTTTTTCTTCTTGTATATCATGTTGCTTATGAGATTTGAGTTGAATCCATTAGTTATTGCTAATTTTTCTATATGTTGTTGTTCTTTTAAAAATTCTTCTTTACTCAAGGGAACGCTATGCTAGTACATATCAATGCCAATTAATGCTTGACACAGTACCATGTGTCAGCAGCATGTACAAGGATTGGTGACAACATTATGTTGTATAAACAGAGCTCAGACAATGCAAATTAGACATTCATCAATATTTTGCTTTGTAAAACTTAATGAAAATAATTTTATTTGTTTTGACAAGTGTGCTACTGTCTCTTGAATCATATTTCAAATTAAACAGCAACGTTGTTTTCAAGAATATTATCCACCTATGTGCAGAGATTTCCAAAGTGGTAAGTAGCAAACCAAGAGAATTTAAACATTCAATCCTGGCAATTTCTGCAAGCTTTTATAAAAGCACAGTGAGGAAATGAACAAAAGCAACTATATGGTAAATTTAATCATAAACTCTATCTATTTGCATGGATTGCATTATGGAAACAGGATTTTGGTTCAATATGGTTCAACTGACTCTGATAATAATTGTGTCCGATTTCCATTATGTAAATCATTGTTGGCACCTGATTGGCACCACCATTGCATTTACAGTTTGGCTGCCATGTTTTTATACCAGAACTATTAAGAAAATGTATTTTGGTTTAGCCTGAAACAAAATTTTGGCACATACTTGTGATACCATGGAAGTTTACTTTTGTTAGAGAAGAATATGTGCAGAATTCATGAAGAGTATTCCTGAAATTGTTTAGAATTTCTCTTTTTTATATGCTTAAGATGGAAAAGTTATTCCGTATTTCTCTTCATTAAATAAATTGGAATGTTTATGTGATAAAGAATATTCATTCTAATAACTATCTCCTTTATTATATTTTTATCAAGTAATCAATAAAGTCAAGTTTTAATCCGTATTTTGGTGAATGCACAGTAGTAAAGTTCACCTTAAATTATACATAATTATGCAACCATAAAGAGGAATGAATGCTAGACAAATCATAGTATTAAGGGAAGATGTATACTGCCTAATGACCAATTAACCTTCACTGTCTTCACAATTTAACATCCTTTTTAATGAGAATATTCAGTGTTTGATTGGATACACATGGAAGAAAATACTGTAACTTACCAATTTTTTTCTGAGAGCACTGTGTGTGTTATTGGTTGAAGAGTTACACCTAGAATCTGATTTCGGAGCTTGGAAATCAGATTGGTAAAACCTGGATGGCCTCTGTAATATCTATCTCCTTCTGTAAAAGACAACATTTCCTACATACAGTAGATATAACTGGATGTTTCATCAAGAGCTTGAAATCAAAAGATCCTAATTGCATAATCAACATTTATTCTGTATTTAAGAACAGAACAAAAATCTCTTTTAAATGCTGTATATTTCAGAATATAAGAGGACCCTAAATGGATGATAATGTCCCTTTTTACTTTCTTTACCAGTACATAGTAGGTAGAGAAGGTATTGCATTCCACTCAAAAATTCAATATGTTTTACCGGAAATACATGTTTTTGAGGCCCCCTGAATCCAAAAAAAGCATTTTCAGAAAGAGAGAGAAAGCAGCATAACTCAGTAACAAAAAGTTGAATAAATACCAAACTTGGTATTTAAGTTCAGTACCTTCCAAAGATGTGACTCAAAGGTTTTCAAGAAAATTCCTCCACCCCAAACTCCCTTTACGTGAAACAGTTTTGGAATTTTTTTTATTTTTAAAACACTGCTCTAATGATTTTCATTAAAATACCGTGCATTAAAGATGTTTACATGACAAATAAAATTTATGTCTTGATTTTCTGGGAATAGCCTGTGAAGTCCTCTTCATTTGAAAGGAATTTTGTAGAATCTTGTATAATTAGTAAATGTTAAGCAATAGATGAAAAGTACCACACAAAAAATGTAGATCTTTTTAAAATACAGTTTTTATTTCAAATAACTTTTTTTTTGTAGCATCAGCCATTTCCAAGATATTCATTATTATTGGTTTGATTTGTTAAAACTTTGTCATTCTTTTTAAGTTCCACCGATTTTCAGTTGTTTCTCGTGATTGCATGAAATTTTAAGGCCAGCATACAGTGTCCAGTTCTTAAACACTTAACTATCACTGTTTCTATAATGAAATGTGCAATGCAGCTATTTCAGCAAAGCTTTATTTGGATTAAAATATAGTAGACAGAAAAATATGCTTTAGTAAGAATAGTTTGTATACCCACTAATAAATGACAGGAGGGTAGAGAAAGTCATATGAATGTGTCAGGTTTTGTCTGAATGCAATTTACGAATTTAACCTCTTATAAAAGAGAAATGTAGTAAAATTTAAAACAACACCGTAATTGGTTTTCATATAAGTGGCAGTGGCAGTGTGGTTGTTGTGCAGTAACAGTCAAAAAGGCAATTGAGGTGGTTTTCAATCTGACAATGGTCTTGTTTGCACAA
Source organism: Deroplatys truncata (assembly GCA_030765065.1). NCBI lineage: Eukaryota > Metazoa > Arthropoda > Insecta > Mantodea > Mantidae > Deroplatys > Deroplatys truncata. The sequence continues at coordinate 90,808,692 of CM060987.1, forward strand.
TGAAAATTACAACACTAAGTTATGATTGTTCCCTTTGTATCTTCTTTTGAAATCATCTCTAGTCATTAGAATAAGAAAGAGACAGTATTAGTGATGTGATTTTCTTTATTATGAATGAATAAATTTGAAATCAATGTAAGTCATTATGATTAGAAAAGGAACGATGTGACAGATGTGATTTTGGGGGGGGGGGGGTGAGGGCAACTGATTAAGAGATCAGTAAGTATTAAAATTATGCACATATAACATTTGTGTGGAAATGTATGAAGTGAGTGGAGCAGGGAGGGAAGTAAGTACTCAGTGATGTCTTATCTCTTTCTCTGTGGCCATTAGCTGCAAAAGGAAAACTTGTAATTTCTATTTTGACTCTGTAAAGGATATTTACATCCCTCAAAAAATGTCAAAATCCACTAGGCTTGTTAGTGAATCACTTAGATGGGAAATAAAACATGCAGAAACCAACTGCTGTTACTTTGATGATAACTTTCAGCATTTCCTACATGCATGCCATTCACTTTATACAAAACTGTGAAATTTGACATTTATTTCTTTTACATGCTGTTCAGGAGGTATATATACATACAAGTTGAACCTGCAGGTTCCAACATTTTTATTTTGGGAAAGAAATATTTCTTGCATTTGGCATTCAGAATGGCATAATTTCTTCTTATAAAATGTCCTGTCCCTGCATATTGTCCACCCAAAAGTTAATCAATATAAATACACGTTACACTGCACTGTAGGTAAGAGTTAAATAGGGAAAATTTATCTATTTCTCATTATGGCTGATACTATTTATTTATAAACAAAATCCATGTGTCTGTTTTCAATCATGCAAATGTCTTTATCACTCTATGGTTGAACTCTATAATATCATATCATAATATGTGAAGAAGTTATTTTGTTGTATTGAAGGATTTGTATTGTACTTCGACTGTTGGGGAGCCAAACTTGAAGTAGTTGCAACCGCACATATGGTAAAAAGTTTCCGGTAGCGTTCGCCCCAAAATGTACTTTCTGGTGGCCTTTGCCCCAAATGTTTAAAAAATATTAACTTTGTAATTTTGACTGTTTCTTTAAATATTATATATTTATGTTTGCCTTGGCTGCATCAGTATTTATTTTTAGAGACAGAAATGTCTTAGCAGGGAGTGGTGTGACTGAAGAATGTAGGCTTACACAGATTATAATTTTACTTCACTCTATTTATTAATGCTTGACACGATTTTAATAACACTTCACTGATATAGAGAGAGAGCTGTGAGATTTTTTTTATTAATTACTTGCACTTTTTAACACGTAAACTATTTTCGTCTCACACTGAATACATATTAAATTTCCCAAGGATGCATCTTGCATCCGGTTAGGAACACTGTCTACAACCAACTGAACTCTGAAGTTGTAAATTTTGCTATATTTCAGTTTCTGATTGGCTAATTCCTACTCCAGTAGATTACCTTCATTTAACTAAAGCTTTTTCTGGTTGTTGATTGGCTATTTATAAACTGTCTCAAAATTTACATTATTGCTTCCAAGAATCACCAGTATCATTTAAACTTTCTAATTCATTATTGCCTCAATGTTACATCATTGTTAGCAAATTTAACCTATTATTCTCATAGCTCCTACATTATTAAATTACGTAATACATTCATACAACATTATTAAACATGTATATAATAATATAAACATATACAATGACTGTAATATACACTTTTTATATATTGTTACGTACACATATTGCTTTAAGGCAGGCTGTTATTGAATTTATATACTATATAATTAGATTGAAATCATTTAAATGTTAAAAATACTGCCTCATATACCATACCTCACCCAGAAATCCATAATTTATATAGAAAATAAGCTTTTCTATCCATATAATTATAACATATACTCATAACAGATCTAAATTTTGTAGTAAGTGAATTGGTATAACTGTTTAGTTTGCTACCATCTAGCGGGATTTATACCAAACTGAAAAGCGGGGGTTCCCAACTTTCCACCCTTGTTGCACTCTCACATGAATGAAACTTGTGCAGTAGTGTGCTACTACCTAGTGGCATTGATGTGAACTTGTTGCTGACAAAAGCATGGTAAGGGCTAGTGTACATCTTCAAGCATGCACAACTCTATGTATGGATTTATTAGTTATTTTTTCTTTCATTGCTATTACACATAACATAAAAGTGGTAATATAAAATTTCACTATGGGCGGCGTGCACCAACCTGTAAGTAAGCTCTACTTTCGTAGTAAACTACTATTCAAGTCAACACTCGGCGATTTCCATGCAAGAGTAAACTACTTCCAAATAATTTTACTCCTTTCAGATACTCCCAGATTAAATTACCGCAGAAGTAAATGTCGGAGAGCACCATCATGTAGTATGTTACTACAGGAATTAAATAGAGTACAAATATAGGTTAGAATTTACTCTTGCTACCTGGATGGAGTAACTATACTGTCGATTGAACTAGAATACCGTAGTGTATTTGGGGGAAGATATTTTTGACGTGTTCATGGGTTACTTAGATTACATTGATGATCTCAATGAAGAAAACAGCGATTACTTAGGTTACATTGATCTCGACGGATAAAAAAAAAACCAACGGGAATGCGATAGTGCTATGCAAGAACCATATGGTACTTATACAGAGAGAGAGAGAGAAAGTTCAATGAACATTTTGGTATTAGGAAAGAATCTTATACATGCCTTTTGCACTTGCTTGAAGAACATTTCAACAAAACTTGGACACAAATTCAGCTCTATAATCCAAACTGCAATTATTGTTATCCATCCTATGAGTGTTTCGTACCAGAATATTTCAGAAGCTTGAGCCAGTATTACGATGAATTGAACGTAATGTGACAGTCTTACACTGTATTAAATGGAGATATTTAGAATGCGATGCAACTTAAAAGTTTGGCAAACTCAAACTTTTCCTTTCCGTTACATCAAGTTTGATTTCACATGATAATTAGAGCACATCGGCACTAGCTCGAAGTAATAAAAGAACTTATGAATCAAGAGTCACTCCCATTACATTAAGTGCATGCCAATTATACCTTTAGTTTACCACCATTTTCATGTCACTTTAAGTAAAGATCATCGTAATCCCAGTATTACAGGCTATCTTATAAATAAATGTTCACCACACTTCTGCTGGCTGTGTATTTCATTGCATTGTTGAGCGCTTTTGAGGTTAAGAGCAAGGTACCTACACATATACATGAGTGTTCAGAAAATAAAAGGCAATTCTTCTTCACTTTCACAGATTTCCCACACATTGTTGTGGAATTGACTGCACACATGTTACTATTTTGTAGCCATCCATGAATATGGTGCACTTTTTCGAAATAGAAAGGGTATTTCTCTATCAACACACAAGTGATCTGCGATGCAAAATGAAGATTAGAAACATTGTTTCCAGAATTTTAAGCTGCTCTTCAGTACGTTTCCCGTCACTAGAATTGTTAAACTCATCAATCACGACTTTCCAGCATTTCTCTTTCAGCATCTTTATAACACGTTTTGGCTTTTTGCATTACTTGGGTCTTCATTGAAAATGTTAAAAGAACCTCCCGTGAATCAGGAACCTAAGCTTATATTAAAAAAGAAACTAACCTAACCTTCCGTAAATCAGAAACGTAAAAAAACTTATACACCTAAAATAAAAAGTAATTAGGAATGCACATTGGGAGTGTTGGCGGTATCTCACTGGCTTTAAAGACTAACTTAATGCAGGTTATCGCACGTTTTTTACACTCATATTGTTTACATGGATTTTCTTTATTTCTACCAACAAGCATTTATGTCTTTCACTGACGTTTCTCCCCTTTTCCTATCACACATAACCTTATTCATGATTGCATCAAGTAAATTGCGCAAACAAAACAATACCTTCGGGAGTAATGAGCTCTTATTTCCGTAGTCGTAACTAAAAGAGTACATTATAATTGAGCTCTCCAACATTACTTTTGGAGTAAATTGCTCCCGAAATAACCTACTTCCGTAGTGGGGGACTTCTTTAGTAAACGTTACTTCTGAAGCAATTTACTCCAACATGGTGCATGCCGCCCTATGTATTTCACCCATAAGGTAATTACGTCATACCAGTTGCGCATGCGCAAAAGCCCTTAAAAACGTGCACAAATCAGATTGTGCTTGTGACTCTGTTGCCATATCTCATCGAGTTTAGAGGAGATGCACAGTAGATTTAAATGCCGTAGATTTAATATTACCACTTTTATGTTGTGTAATGGCAATAAAAGAAAAATAACCAATAAATCAAAGTGTCAAAAATTAGAATGTTCATGTGCTCTTACACAGCAGCCCACTGCATACAAATATCTCAAACATATGGTATTTGTATAAAAATTGTTAGAGCCATTTTTGAGAAAATCAAAAATAACGAAAATCTTTCCATCTAAAGAGTAGTTAGGTGAGGGGGATTTTCTTGAAAATGTGTTTCATCCTTGAAAGATGCTGAATTTAAATATGAAATATGATATTTAAAAGACTTTTCATTTTTGAGTTATGCTACATGTGTGTGCATTTTTGAGTGGAATCCAATACTTCCTCTATTTACTATAAGTAGGCAGGAGAGAAAGTATACTGTTTTCAAGAAGTAACTTTTATAACTTTAGATAAATAAATGGCATGTTCTATTGTTCTAATTGGTATGTTCGTTATTCTCCTTTCCACTTCCAACCATTAAATAAAAGCCTTCAAAATAAGGAATCCACTGCATATCACCCTATTATTGCTACTCATACAAGATCTTTGTGGGAACAAAATGTTCTGAAATTGAGTGAAACTAGAATACATGTGATATGTGCTGCTAACAGCATACAAGCCTTATATATACATCCACATCAGCAGTAACATTGCTGATAAAAGCTTGTATAGAAAGTGTTAACTGTGAAACACTTGTATTGTAAAATAACAGATGTACACAAAAATGAGCTCTTTAATTCTATGTGCTTTTACCTTTATCATCCATGTTTGGCAGCAGATAGAGATTGATAGGCTCCCCACAAATTTCAGGAGTGAGGCAGCTGATAGTGCTTCCTGTTGCTATTCCCATTCCACTCTGTATCTGAAGTCTTGACCTCAGAAAAGTTTTATTATAGACATTCTGCAAAAATAGAACAGGTACAGTCAATAATATTTTATTAATTTTGATTTATTTAACTCCTAAGAAGTAGTATAACATATTCTGCTGTGGACTTTCATTCAAGGAACCAGTCACAATGCCATGGTCAAGCTGCAACCTCTCAGGCAGCGAGTTTTAGGGGCAGCAAAATCTTAAGACATGAACAAGATATTTGAAAATAGGATGGAATTATAAATCAGGCTTAAATTCTTGCAACTTTTGGAGATTGTTTTACTATGAAACTAATGCTAAATGAGGTGCCAGAGTTGGTCCCTTTGGAGTGACCCTCATTGAGATTATCATCAAAACATCCGTGTGTGGTAGGTGTTCAACAATAAGCATCATATTTATAGAGAGGAGAGTTTCAGCAATTGTGGCTTTACCCCTTCCTCCTGAGGTCTGGTAGCCACAATGGATCTATCATAAATCGCAATAGGAGGTGTCCCTCTCATTGTATACCCTATAATCAGGACGATTATTAATCAGTGCAGTCAACCATCAAGTGTGTTTTCATTTTGTGTATGTTTTTAATCTTTTAAATGCCTGATGAAGGAGTAAACCCAAAATATTGAACATTTTTAGTGTGACTTTGCCTGTTTTTATATTTCACTCAGAGCAATCTTGTTCTTTCACCACATATACTTCTTCTTGAGTTTTATTTATTGATTACCCATCTCTTCAGTGATCACCCATACAGAGCAGTCCTTCAACACTCTGGCCGGGAATTGCACGGCAGTCTTGTGCAACATGTCTGAATGAACCCAAGGCTACGGGCTCTTCCACTTATCGGACATGTGGCAATGGGCTTCAGTCAGCTGTTATTGCTTCTTGCGTATAGATGCAAGATGTGTGTGTATTTGTGTGCGATTGAATTATCGGATTATTACAACCCAGAAATGGTACTCAAATTTTCGCTTGAACAAAGACTTTTCGTGTATGACACGTATGTGAAAACTGACTCATGTAGACAGGTGTGTAGGCAATTTCACGATAAATTTCCTGGTGTTCCAGTTCCAAGTAGAGAAACAGTTAGATATCTAGTGAATAAAGTGAAGAGAGGGGTCATTTAATGATGTAAGTTGTAAAAAGAAATGAAGGGTTCTAACGGAAGAAAAACTAAAGGGTTATGGCCGGCTTAATCACCGGATCTTACTGTTTGTGACTTTTATCTGTGGGAAACTCTCAAAAATAAAGTCTATAGGAATAATACTCACACCATAGATGACCTTAAAAACAATATAAGAACAGAAATTAGGGTAATTATGCAACAGGAACTTATGCGTGTGCCAAGAATGTTTATCTGCCGAAGGACACCACTTTCAACACCAACTGTGAAAAAGATTAGTACTGATAAAATAAAAAGTAATTATGTTTGTTCAATAGGTAATCAATATATCATAATAATCATCATAAAATCAATAATAATATGGTATCAGTATCAATAATGAGAATAATACACAGATTCACTGAATATAGCGCGCAGAACACGCATTGCGACTACCGGCCAGATAGCTGAGGGATCACGCACGTAACACGCATTACGACTACTGGCCAGATGGCAGAGGGAATGCTCTGTACATGATTATGGATATAAATTAGGTTACGCCTGGGGTGGCAGCACTTGCAATTATTGCACAGGGCAGCAAAACTCCTAGAGTCAACCCTACAATTTTTCTTCCTTCACTTTATGGAGGCACTGTTACTTGTTTACTATCTCCCTCCAATTGTTTCTAGCTTTAAATAAATATTGTACAACTTACTTTGCAGTCTTTACTAAGAGTTTAATTTAAACCAGTTCTTTTGTTTCTTTCAAGTCCCTTTTTATCCAACATTTTTCTACTTTAGATATTAGTTTCCTAATATACCATAATTTAAAATAAAGAGAGTTGAAGGTCGTTACACTACATCACTAAAATAACCTGTAACAACCTTCAACTATCTTTATTTTAAATTATGACACATCACTGTTATTAGCTTTTCAATCTTCAAAATTAATTAATAGCATAATTATTTATGTTATACATAACCTTTTCTTCTGTGTAATGCTAACTAACCCTGTAAAAACTTTCACTGCCTTCCTAGAAGCATGTGACGCAGTTCTGTTGCAATTGAATGTTTCCTAAGAACAAAATACCGCTGTGATGATGTAAGAAGGATTGTTTAATAAGTCTAGCAAATTTCCATGAGATGGTGGGAAATTTTGTTAAGCAGCATAACCATTGGTAAGCGTGATTGTAACAGTTTTGGGCAAATCTTCAGATAGATGTTAAGTTAATTATTGAGAGCTATCCGAAGTAGTCAGTTCACATGTGCCACAGGAAATGGAAAAAAATTGAGTTTTGTGGCATTAAGCATTCCATTCAAAGGCTTGGACTTCAAAACAAATCAAAGTAGAGTTGAAATTGCACACTCAGCACTGCCATTGAAGAACATTTATTACTGGATGAATGAGTTTAAATATGGTCAAATAAGCACCAAAGATAACGCATGCTCCGGCTGTCCAGTTGAGGTTGACCACAAAGATAATCACAGAAAAAAGTCCCCACAATATTATAATGGAAGGCCACCAAGTCAAAGTGCATGAAATAGATTAGACTGTAGGCACCTCAAGTGAATAGGTGCACAATATTCTGCATGAAAAACTAGAAATCAGAAAGCTGTGTGCATGTTTTGGGTGCCACAGTTGCTGACTATTGATCAAAAATGCATGCAGAACAACATTTCAACACAGTGTCTGGCATGACTGTATAATCGCAATCTGTGCTGATTCATGACTGTGGATGAAACTTAGATCAGCATTACACATTAGAGACAAAGCTAAGTCAAATAATGGAAAAAAGCATGTGAGAGTGTGCCATAGGTGAGCACTGGTTTGTCAGCTGGAAAGGTAATGGCCATTGTTTTTTTGAGATTCGCAGGGTACAATCCTGATGGATTAAGGCTGGTTCACAACCAACGAGAATGGCAACCAGAACGAGAACAAGAAAGTTGAAATACATGTATTCAAATGGGAGTGTTCACAACCGACGGGAAGCATTCCCAAAGAAGAGTTGCCCAACTTTTAACTTTCTCGTTCTCGTTCCCGGGCACGGCATATTAGATCCATATTGTGCATATTATACCTTCAGTCTAGACATTATTCTAGGTGGTCGTGACATGAAACAGCCACTAGTGCTCTCTATAGTCGCTAGCTGGAAACATGAAACTGGAAGGAATTAATACTAAATGTGCTTCCTAACCTCATCCCGACACCTGCAAATCTAATGAACGTTGGTTCCTCTGGTGAAGGGGTCATTTGTAGTTTGTTTATATGCAACTCAAAACTGGCTATTAGCTATAAAAAACAATGGAAAAGCTACAAAGAACAGCTAAAACCAGTGGAAATGAAAAAAGAACAATAAAAAATTTTAATATGTCATTAAATAAAGGAATGAAAGATTGCCATAAGTAGAGGTATCGGAAATGTAATGGATGTGCATTTAGATAATGTTTACTCTATCGAATTTTGACGTTGGCTTGACTAAATTGGAAGTAGGTGAAAAAATGTCAGTTAAAAACAAATGAAATCCCAATGCGCAAAATCGACTTTCACTTTATGATTGATATCCATTCCCGTTCTCGTTACCGGACTGTTGTGAACCAATATCTTGCATGGTGTATTGCTTCCCGTTCTCTTTTCTGTTCTGGTTACCATTCTCAGGCGGTTGTGAACCAGCCTTTACTTGGAAAAAGGCAGAACCATGACTGTTATGCTTCATTACTGATAGGTGCATTGAATGAACACCAAAACCGGCAACAAAAAATGCTCTTTCCTCACAATAAAACTCCAGCAGAGACAGCAGCCAGTTACATGGCCAAAGTGCATTCAACTGCACTTCAAATTGATTCCTCAACCATCCTATTGTTCAGATTTAGCCCCGAGTGACACTTTTATATTCCTAAACTTGAAGATATGACTTGGTGGGAAGAAATCTTTATCAAAAATTGTAAACTTGCTGCTCCAAGTGTAAAGACATTGATGGAGACTGTTGAGAAATGAACTGGGTATGTTACAAAACTGTAATTTTTACTTGCATTTCTACCAATTTTACAACCAACCCTCATAGAGGTAATGTTATATCTTACTGCAAGTTAGTCTTGGATTCTGGTGGGTCAAACTGCCTGGATGAAGTTTTTACTTGGAGTTTCCCCTCAATCCCAAAATGAATATCACTTCACTTGAGCTCTCATTTTATACATTTGTTCATTTTCAGATATGACTTAGCTAATTAAAGGACATTAAATCTAAAAAGAGTGAATGAAATACACCTGTACCTGCATTAGCTTAACTTGTAAGGGACTGAATTCTGATGTTGAAGCTTTGTTGTGCAGAAACATTATGTGTGGAAAATATTCAATTATTTCTTCATCCTGAGATGTAGTAGGGGTAGAGGGTTTTAACATCTCCGCTGACTGCAAGAATCTGTAAGAGATTAAGATTCAAACTATAATCTTTTGTTTTACATCTCTTTTAACAACTCAGGTCTACAGAGACAGTGAATGAAATGAGTAGAACGATGCTTACATGAGCCCAGGGTTCATTGAGCATCTGAGAGTTACCCCACATTTGTATTATTAGGATAGTGTAATGTAATATGTAATGTAATATTTATTGAGTGCCAAAATAATTACAATCATATTGGGAGTGACTGCTTCTGGCCCTGGCCATTTTATAGTCATCTCCCCTCCTTTGGTCATAATAATAACATATTAATCTATTGAACATTAAGTTATTACATGTTAGATGTCTTCTCGGATTAATATTACATGTTAATACAATTAGTAATTCTTATATTTATTTGTATTTACATTATTTTCTTCTTTTAACCGCCCATATCCATTTATTCCTATTCATTCCATACCATGAACTTTCTTTTCTCCTAATCTCTCTTTCTCTGGTTAAGGCAACCCAAAAAGAAACCTTTCTAACCTCTATTCACCAAGTCTCAGAGAAAATCTCAAACTATTTTACACTGAATAATCTTATTATAAATACAAATAAAACTGTAGCAATGGATATACACACAAATATGAACAAAAATTATCTTGCCCCTCAAATACAATTCTCTAATCAGACACTTAAAAAAGTAGAATCTATAAAATTCCTTGGGGTCTGCGTACAAAGCAATCTGAAATGGGATGCCCACACTAGCTTCATAAATAATAAACTCAGCTCTCTATGTTATATGCTAAGAATATTGACAACATGCACAAGTAAAGAAACAGTTAGAGCAGCATATTTTGCACATGTGCACTCACTCCTAAGTTATGGAGTAGTCTTCTGGGGTGAGTCTCCAACAAGCAAGTCAATCTTTATTGCACAGAAAAAAATTATCAGAACTATTGAAGGAGTCAGCCCAAAGTCATCATGTAAACCTCTCTTTAAAAAACTGGGGATCCTCCCACTTCCCTGCATTTACATATATGCAGTTATTCTGCTTATAGTTAAGAACATTAATGCTTCTGATTCACTATTCATAACTAATAATATGGTGCATGAACACAATACTAGGGAAAATACACAAATAATGTAACCAGCTGCAACACCTCGCTCTACCAAAAAAAGTATCTTATTCTCTGGCATTAAACTTTATAATAATTTACCAAGTAATATCAAGGCAATTAAAAATGTAAACCAGCTGAAATCCAGTCTCAAGGCACATCTAGTTAACCACTCCTTTTATTCTATTAATGATTTCCTTGAACACAAATGTATATCATGAACCATAGTATTTAGCATGTAAATACCTATTGTATATATTGCAAAAACATATTGTATATATTGCAAAAACCTATTATTGTTTATGTTTATAGCTTGACGTGTCCAATAGTGAATGTACATTGTACCAAACCACTTTAACGGATGAATAAACTAACTAACTAACTAATCTTTAGATACATTAATTGTATACCCTTCTATATTTTACTCACATTATTTTCTCTAATAATTTTAGTTACTTTCTCTGCTTGTCTCTTTCCCCCATTCTTACATTAAAGTCTCCATTATTATAATTTCTATGTTTGTATATTTATCCTTTAACATTTATATGTTAGGATAGTGAAACCTCTGGAAGAAACCTTATACAGGTAACACCCCCAGTGTGTCTGCCTTCCTTAGGCTGGAAGGCAAACACACTAAACTCGCACTTTGGAGGTAATCAATAACCACTAGTATTTCATTCTCAATTACATGTATTTTAAGAGCCAAAGTGCAGCTTTAAAATGTGCTGAACAATCATTTTCTTTCTTTCAGATGCAACATTTCAATATTAGTGAATTATTGACTAATTTTGAAGATTTAGAAGCTAGTAACAGTGATGTGTTGAGAACATGCTGACGATGGGAACATGCCGTCTCCCGAAACGCGTTCAAGTAAGAATATTTTAGTGATGTAGTGTAACAACCCTCAACTCTCTTTATTTTAAATTAGTGAATTACATTACTAGATGTCAATCTGATATTCAACTTCAGTTAAATAACTGCACAATCATATTTATTTTGTTGATAAAAAATGCACAGCATATAAATGAGAAAATATAAGAGACTTCATTGTTGATATGATTGCCGGATTTTAGGGAAAGCAAACAAAATTATAAACAAAAAGAAAAATGTGAATACAAAAGCCAAAACAAAACCACAAATCTCTGTTACTCTCACATGATTTTCTCTACCCAGTGTGGTTTATTTTTCTCTCTTTTAAATAAACTATTCTCACAGTCTATATAATAGTCAGGAAGTTTGAAATGGTCTTTTGCTGTTGGTGTGATTACAGCACTACTAGAGGCCAGATACTAGCAGAATGGTTTTAACCAACCAAACAACTGTGTTAATTTTTGGTTTGATAAACAGACATGTTCATGTGCAAAATGTTCATTATAAAAATATTCATATCTGAAATACAATTAAAATAATAATAATAATAATAATAATAATAATAATAATAATAATAATAATAATAATAATAATAATAATAATAATAATAATAATATAGGAGGAGGCATTTGTAGTGCTGTAAATTGTATTAACAGTAAGAGTAAGTAACGTAAGTAAATAAGTAGGTAATTTTATTATTAACCCAATTGATTGTACAAATTTACAACAGCAATTTTACAAATTTATTCTTAATCCAGCTTCTAAAAATAGCAATAAAATAAAATATAAAGAAAACTAACCTCTTAACCACTGGTATACAACAGTATGGAATATAGTAGCCAGTATTTCTCCTAATCTAAAAGTACAATTATAAATTTATTTAATCTCCAATACTAACTCTACCTTGAGTTGCTTTACCTTGGACCCCAACAAACTCAAACCTTGAGGTTGTCGAGTTGTTGGGTCCTACTTACAAGATATCAAATAAAAACTACTGTAATTTAATACTCATTTACCTCTTCCTTGCTAATTTTCCTCATCTATTTTCTCTTACTCTGCCCAAAAAGTACTAACAGTAAGAAACAGAAGCCAGATTTATTCTTCTTCCAATTTCCGAAACATCCAGTAAGGTGAGGTCATAAAACATTAAAATATAAAAATATAAGTATTGATGCCCCAGTTGTGTTCTGTATTTAAAAAGTACACGTTAGACAAACTATAGTGGATGGAATGTCCCATAAATGCATAGGCCTACCTTTGTGATTTCCTAACCTCCTCCTTATTTTACTTCCAGATAAAAAAAAAAAAAAAAAGCTTAATAAACATCAGATCTAATGAAAAAGGATGATGCATATCTAAAATAATATTAAGCTTTGTTCTCTAAATTTTGAGAACACAATATTTATGAACTATAACTGTTAATTGTTATAGCAAATGTCATTATGCCTAACACTTAAAAATAATAATCATTGTTATTATTTCCCATGTCTTCATGTTGTTCATGATGGAATTTATTATATTAAATTAAATATGTTCTATAATATTTAAATAATGAAGGAAAGGTGTTTATTTTTCCAAAAGAACACAATGACAAAAGTATATTTTGTTATCTGCTAACCACCAGGACCATGCCCCAATTGTCAAATTGATGCATATTCTCTACATGTTGAGCTTCACGACTGTGTTATAGTACACTGTACTAATCTTACAAAAACTTATTTTTCTGTCTTCTTCATATTATCCAGAATAAATGTTGAAACAAATAGCTGCATTACCATTTTGTTGGAGGTGCAAAGGGAATATCAGAGGTTTAAGTGATAGTCAAATGTTTAAAAGCAGGGCACTACACGTTGACTTTTTAATTTCATACTCTGAATGATACCAAGAAAAACAAACCAATTTGCACTTCAAAAAATGTATGATAGAGGATTGGATTCCAACCAGACAAATATAAAGAAAATCAAAAACACACACAAACATATTAGTTTTTTAGCACTTACGGTAGGCAGTGGCAATTGGCAATGGAGGACTCTAGGGCGGCACCATCCCCATAAATAAACACCCCGTAAATAAAAACAGGAAAGGAAGGATAACATCAGATATCATTGCAGTATCAATTTCTGCACTCCCCGATTTAGTTTACAGACTTTGTTTTGTATGAAATGGTTTTGTAATGCTTATACAGTGAGAAAATTCTAAGTATGATTTTAACAAGGTCATGTTTATAAGACAGAGAATACTTGCCTGAGAATATTTGGATCAAAGAACCAGTCTTGCACCAGAATAACAATATGGCACACAGAGAGCAGAAATGCGGCTAACTGGAGAGATTGTATCTCCATGGCATTCTCTGTAGAGGCTGCAAACTCTGTACCAACAAACTTCTTGCCTTCTTGTTGTACTAGACGATCCATGACAGATGCTGATAGCATAGGCTGTGTGTCCAGCATTATAACTCTATTTCCTGTCACATAGATGTCAATTCCAGAAGTGCAATGTCCACCCAATTCATGGTGCTCTAGACCTTGCGGCTTGAAACAGAACCCAGTCCTAAAACAAAAATGTGTGCCTAGTGGCATTTTTCTGCACCATGCCTAGCATTTGATATCCTATTCCATTAAACAAGTTAATTTTGTATATATCTTGTGGTTCTTAAAAAATGCTTGGGTTTTAAAGTGAAAGAGAAGAAATCAATTTAAATAGGCCTGATCACTAGGATAACTCATTTTATGGACTTTTTCAATTAAAATTGGAAACAACTACCTATCAGCAAAGTTAAAGCTGGTGATGTTAAAAAAGGCAAAAGGCAAACAAATTAAAAAAATAAAAAGTAATACTTATGTTTAGACATTGGATTTAGTTTGTTTTACTTGTGATATGGAATTAAGCTCTTCAATGCTTCATGTTCTTCTGTGCTTGTACAAGGGCTATTTTTGTTTCAACCTCGATGGGGCACCATAGAAAGACAAATGTGAATCAAAATGGTTTCATTATCAGGAGTCAAGTACAACCATGTTACTTTTCTGTGAAGATTAAGACATTTGTCATATCAATAGACAAGCTTTCCAATGCCCTCTTCATAGAAGGCTGCCGCCAATATATGGAGATAGGACTTCACAGCATCTTGAAGTTCTCCATTGGTGCGGAAGCACGATCCTTCAGCTGCTGAAAAAGATGAAAGTCACTTGGCTCTAGATCAGGCTGTATGCCGGGTGATTGAAACTGAGTAAGCAGCTGTTAGGTTACCACAGTAGTATGCGGTTTTGCATTGCCATGAATCAAAACAATTTAAGAATACAGCATATCTCTTCTTTTGTTCTGAATCTCCAAAGGTGACATAATGTCTGCAGTGATCCATAAACTCCATGAGTAACACATCTTTCTGATCCCAGGAAACAGTAACTTTGGTCTTCCTGTTGCCGAAAGTTTGTTTTTTCAAGGAGTGTGTATGCATCCATTGTTTGGATTGTTCTTTTGATTCTGTATTGTCGTAAGGAATCCACGTTTCATCCCCTGTCATAATTAATTAAATTAACCTGAGTTTTATTTATGGATGCTCTTTAACTGCTATGGTTCTTAGCGTCCCATTCTATATTTGGCATGAAAGACCGGAAATTTGCTCAGAGGCCTCTTTATCAGGCTTGAGATTTTTTTATGTGCCATAAATCTACAACACAGGACCACCAGATTTACTTCCCTTCGGAAGAGGCCATGCTACAGATTTTCACGTCTGATAAAGATCCATCATCCTCCGCTGGGTTTGAACCCACGACCTCGGGAACTAGAGGCTAGCATGGTACCACTAGACCACAGAGGATGACTCCCTGCCACAATGGAGTTCAAAAACTCTTCCCCATCATCAGTAATGTGGGAGAAAGGATAAGGCTGATGCCATGCACCATACCTTGTGGTCCTCGGACAGCTTTTTGTGAACCCAGAGTTCACAAAGTTTTCAATAGCCTAGGTGTTCTGTAACAATCATGTACAGAGCTGACCTTGGAATGTCCGAAAAATCCACACAGACAACTCACTGATGGTAAATCTCCATCTCCCTTGAACCACTTGATCACTCACTGAATAAGGTCTTCACTAGCGACAGACTTGCGTCCTTGTCCACTTTCATCATGAACATTAGTTCGACCTTCTTTAAATTTCCTATACCATTCATCCACAACACCCTCATTCATACAGTTTGCACCATAAACACGGCTCATTTATGATGAATTTCTGCTGCACTATTCCCTTCTACCTGTAGGAAACAAATGACACTTTGCAATCGCACTTGGCAGGAGAATCAATGATATCGGTCATGTTGAAATGCCTGTAGCTCGGCTCCAACTGATATATTGAACTTGGTCTTGGCAGACATTATGATGGGGTAGTTGTGCAGCATCACAGTGCGCAGATTTGCCTCCTTATGTTTATCTGGTCACGTAGCAGAGCAATCAAGGTTGGGAAAAAAAAAAGCCCTTGTATGTAAAGTTTTATAGTGCACATAATTGTATATTTCCAAATGTTGCTGCACTTTTAATCATTATTCCATGCATCAAGCATATAATGCACATATTTTTTAATTTTAAAATTAATATTTAGACACATTAGTGACAAAAAATTCCTTACTATAGAGACACCCATATCATTTCTCAATGAGATTCAGAGTAACTCGATATGCTCCTTTAAAGTAAGGGCAGAAAAATTAAGAGTAAATTTTGCAGTGTTTTAGAGAGGAATCTGAGGTTAAAGTTTTGTGTTCTGTGATTAAGTATCTTCAAGTGAAAATGTAGTGCTTCCTGAGGAAATTTTCCCTGAGTTAATAAGTGCTTTCAAATTTTATCCATTAACAGCAGTAGATACGGAAAGATCCTCAGCATATAAATTTGTGTCAACCGATAAACAGCATAAACTTACACCTGAGCATTGTATACTGCTAATCAAATTCAAACGACTGGAACGATGTCTGAAGAAAACTGTACATTGTAGGTACCAAAAAGTATAAGCTCAAAGTTAACAATTTTAGTGCATATTTTAGAGCATATTTTAAGAATTTTGACAGCATAAATGCATACATATTTTAGACATTTTTAGTGTATACAAGTCCAATGTCTACTTATGTTTACACATAACAAATGTGAGGGTTCTTCAAAAAGTTGCCATCTGAGATAAATAGCACAAGATTTTTAACTCAACTTTTTCTATCTTTCAATATATTTCTTAACTTCTTCCAGTATTTTTCTTAACTTCTTTCACCTCCAGTAAAAAGTTATTTATCCAAAAATAAAAGTTTGTGCAACTTATGATCTCTGCATCTTTTCATCATTTCTTCATATGAACCATTTCTGTCCAGCGACAAGTCGTGAAGATTTGAGATCACAATTGAAGAAGTGTGTGCCAATGCAATGTCTTGGAGGAAAAGAGCTTTCTTTTTTAACAAATGTGGCATTCATAGCATCCTTCAACTGCTCCAGCAAATCTGTATGGTATTCTTCATTGATGGTTTTGTCCTATTCCAGGTAATCTACCAACCCACATCCCAAGTATTTCAGAAAACAGTGGCCATCATCTTTCCTGCTGAAGGAACACACTTTACCTCCTTTGGAACACTTTGTCCCGCTGCTTTGCCTTGGTATGTGGTACTGAACCTATGTTTCATCAACAATGATGTTATGTCAAAAAAAGTCAGTCAAGTTGCATCTGAATATGTCCAAGTACTCATGTGGTATTAATTTAAATGCACTTCTGATAGTTAACACATGGTACCACTATACAGCGAGCTTTCTCATTTCTATACCCATACAAACTCTATGCGTGCGTGTGCATATATGTATGAGAGAGATTAAGCACAGCATAACTCAAAACCAAAAGGTTGGATAACACCATAATTACTCATGTACTACGTGCACCTTTTTTTTAAAATTGGGATGCATGTCTTACTTGAATTTGTTATGTTGGAAGCATTGCTTTTAACTCGCATAGTCCTACATGTGTATTTCTGCTAAGTGAGCACACGAAGTATAACACAATTAGCAATAGCATTAGTGTCAGTCTTTGTTTGTATCTAGGTGGTCTCCAGCATATATGACAGTTCTGATTTAGGTATCATTTGTTCTTTGTGACCAGTGTTCGTATTCTCACCTTGGCGGACCTACAAAAATGAGTACTATAAGATTGCGTTCATTCACTGCTGTGGAAAATTTTAAAATTATCAAAGAAGCAGAAGAAATACGAAATCGTGCCCAGGAAGAAAGTTGAATCTTCCAGAATCTTGTGTTAGAGATTGGAAGAAAAAGAGGGGCAAGCAAACAACTGCAATAGATGTTTATTCCAAGGATTGCAGGCCAAGTATCCAAAAGTGGAGGATAGACTTGGAGCCTTCATAAGCTCAAGATGCCAGTTTGGTTATGCTATGACCACAGAAATGTGCCAGCTTCAAGCAATGAATATTGCGCAAGAGATCGGCGTTTCACAGAATTTCAAAGCAAGCATGGGCTGGATTCTACACTTTTTTGTATGGCACAGGTTTTCAATTTGCAGATGTACCACAAGAGCGCAATGTGTGCCAGAAGTGTATGAAGATGAACTTCTGCCTTTTCAAAGGCATGTTATATGTCTTTATAACCAGCATGAAGATCTGCCTTCGCAAATAAGAAATGTTGATCAACACATACTTATTTTGAGATGCCACCACTACAAAAAAAAAAAGCTAAAAGACTGTAGCAATACGTTCAGCTGATTGTGAAAAGCAACTTGTGCGTTATGTTGGTTATGCTTGCTAATGGCACGAGTGATGGATAGTTTCCTAAAGAGGTGCCAAAAATGTATGGACAACAACAGTGACCAGTTTCAGCATTTCCTTTCATAAAGTTGGTGAGTAAAGCCTTTAAAAGTAGTTTTAAAAATGTTGTATGGTTTCATCCACGCCTTTCTATGATAGCAGCAGACGGCAGGAGTGCCGAGGACGCGGACAGGAAAAATACTGCACATCCAGTTCGTAGTTTTTTGGCTCATCCTGTATTACATTCACCCAAAAATCTGATACTGAGATTTCACCAGAAATAAAAATTTTGAGATTCCCTGAATAAATAATAATAAAAAAAACATTTTTTATAAAAGATCCATGTGCGTACATGTGTGCAGCATAACTCAAAAATGAAAAGTCAGTTAAACATCAAATTTGGTATTTAGGTTCAGCATTTTCCAAGCATGACACAAAGATTTTCAAGAAAATGGCTGTTAACAATTTTAATTAAAGTAGCATATGTTTAAGATATTTCCATGGCAAATGAAATGTATATCTTGAATTTTCTGAGAATAGTTTGTAAAGTCTTCTTCATTCTGAATGAATTGATAAACCATAAGAAATAGACAAAATCTCACTGCACAAAAAATGTAGATCTCCTCTATCCTCATGTTTCTGGCATCTTCTCAGGAAATTTTAGTTCACGCTCGAGAGTTCAATATCTGAAATTAAGTGAATTTCTTGCATGATGTTTTCTTTTAGTTCTTCCAATGTATGGGTGTTTAATGCAAACACTTTATTTTCCATGTGATCATCAGAGTGGGTAAATTTCTGTAATTGAATTTTGCAAAATATCAATGATAGAGTAATTGACCAATGCTTAATACTCTTCTCTGACGAAGCATGGATCATTTATATGACTATGTTTTTTATTGCAAAATAACAGATATTGGAGTACAGAAAAACACTTTTTTCACATGAAATTCCCTTGCACAAGGCGAAAATTGCTGAGGCAGCTGACGCATGAGCTGCTGAGTGGTGGTCACAATGAGGGAAAAACACAGTACTCACTATAGGATAGTAGTAGAGAAAGTTAACATCACAATTTTTTAGTTGTGTCACTATTCTTGTTGATGAGCAATATGTGAATTTTTCATTGGTAGAGAAAGATGTGAGAGTCATGAAAGTCATGTATCACATCAGATTTTTCCATAAATATTATTTGTACACGTAAGTCAGTCAGTCAGTCTCCAAGAGAATCAAACAAGCTTAAGGAACAGATGCAAGTTTGAGTAGTATTAAAGCTTATATTTATGTTTTAATTTTCATTAACACCTAGAAGAGTTCTACTATCATTTTCAAAACATCAAATGAGGTATACACTGTACACAGACAGTGTAGGGTGGGGGAGAGAATTTGAATGTAAGAGAAAGAGACTAATTTTCACAGTTAAAGCAATAATGCTACATGTTCTGCTAGTGAAGATATAAATGAAATGTACCACATTCAGTAACTGGATTCACTTACTTTCCACTAACATCACAGCCTGCAAGAAGGGACATGATGGTGGACTTTCCAGTACCTTGCAATCCAAGGCAACCTACAACCATGAAATCGTTTTGGTCCAGCAAGTATTCCAAACATCCATCACAGAACTGAAATGATTCATCTATCAACTTGATGGCACTCTTCATTTCTGGAGGAGGAGCCAAGGGATTTGCATCTGCATATCAAAACAATGAAATAAATTAGATACCACTCAGAAGCCATTATGTGCAATAATGAGTAGAAATTCTGCTATTTCATATTCTTGAAAATGTTTTACCTATACTAATAGAGAGAGAGGCTATAAAATATTTCCAAAAAAAGATTTAAAAATGTGGGTTTTAGAAGATGTTTTCATATTCATTCACTCAATTTCATTAAATGTGAATATCAGAGGCTATTTTTGGCAGTTTATTGCAAACGTGGCAGATTTTTACTGACTTCCAGTCCTAAAGGTTAATTGAAGACGCTTAAAATCTTTTAAAATTGAGATATTGGAGGGGGTAGCATTGCAAAGTGAATTTATGTCACCAAATTTCTGTCTGATTTCTCTCAACTTTGTTATCATGTTATCAGGGAGTATTTTAAGTATATTTTAACAATACTTGGTATGCTTGGGTTTTAGAAACATACAGGATAATTCAGGGCCTCTGCAACAAACTTTGTTGTATGATAGGTCTAACAAAGAGGTCAGCAACCAAAGTTAACTGACACACTTGTTTAGGAGCCATATGGTTAAGAACATAAGATCCAGAGGTTACATAAGCTCATTTATTACTGCAAGAACAACGCAAATTAACTGAAAACTTAATTTATAGATGACCTCCAAAGTGTCCACCTTTGGTCCCAGTGCATTAACGACACCATTGAACTCTCTCCAACATGTGTGATCTCTGATGAATGTGGTCAAAGACAGCATGTATGTGCACAATCAATCCCTAGTGTCAACTTGGGAAGATACATGCCCCCCAAAAAAGAAGTCAAGTGGCATTAAGTTGGGCAATTGCACTGTAACAGGTTCCCCTCTTCCCATCCACTTCTCCCTGTAGATGCTGTCGAGAAGTCTTCTTAAAGCACAGCTGAAGTGTGGCAGAGCCCCATCATGCTGGAACGACACATCATAGGATGGGTTGACAACTCAATCATATGGCTCCTAAACGACATCACCCAACATTGGTTGTTTGACAAAAAATAATCCTCTTTTGTGGAATCTATCATTTCAAAAGTTTGTTACAGAGGTCCCATTTGATCAAAATAGTGTACAATTATACTAATAGGACCTGAAAAAATCATGGTTTACCTTAAACCTACAAAAGCTACCCAACTCTTTATTTTCAATCTATAGTACTGTGAAGTTTTTACAGAGTACCCGTATCCTTTATTTTTAACCTCTTGTACACAAAACTATACTGCTTGGCCAATCATGTGCAAATTTATGCACTTGGGCTATGGGAATTGCCAGCAATTGTAAGATATCTTACAATTCCAAAAGCTATATCAGAAATATTTATATTTTGCCTAAGTAAAAATTGTGAATGTCTTGCAAATTGTATATATATATATGAATTTGAGGATTTATACTACAGGGTATTTTAAGAGGGAACAGTACTCATCAAAAACAAAAGAAAAGTCAGGTAAACATGGGTCCTGAAACAGCTTCGAAAATATCAGCATCTTAAAGTTAATAGTACTCATTCCTTTTGCAATCTATAATATGCACTGCAAAACCAACAGGGTTGCATTGGGAAAGCCCATAAAATGGACAAGAAAAGCACATGCTGTAACAGAACATTACTGTTATCTCTAACAGGGGCAATAGTATATCCCAATTGCATTATAATACTCGTAGAGCCAATAAATCCTTGCAGTGTGGTCACAATTTATCCTTATTTCTATACTTCCCATAAATTAATATTTAGAAGTGCACACCACATTTTAAGTCTGCATTTGCATTACTGTAAACACTACTGCCTTCCAGTAACTAGAATAACAAAAATTGCAGACGATAAAATTGGTAGTTAAATGCACTATACCCATGTTAGCCCATGCCACCTCCTGTTACCATGTATAACTGGCGCAAAACTTCTGGAATCGTGACCTTGATTGCCACCCCAGCTGCCGAGCCTAGGAATGGTTTATGTTTAGCTTAATCAACGAAAGCGATATAATACCTTTGCTTACTCACAGTGCGTAACACATACAGTCTGCATAGAAAGTGTCCGCATCTTGTAATTTCAAAGAGATCAGTACGTAAATAGTGCTTATTTTATATTTGTGATATTTATAACCATGGCTCATACGTTTTCAAAGTTAAATGGTAAGGTATTACGTATTCAAAGCAGGGAAATAACTGCAAACGTCCTCGACTTCATGAAGCAAGAAGCAGAGATGAAGGAAGAAAATATATGTTTACCCGAGTTCCACAAAAGTCTTAAGAGAGTGAAAGATAGAGTAGCCAAAGCAACTGTTGTTTCACTGAGTTCCGTTTCCAGATTTCTCAAAGATAAGAAAAACCATATGGATGAAAGAGTACCATTTGACACACCTGTGAAGAAACATAAGGTCCCTAAACGTATTACAGAAATAGACGATTTCGACAAATGCATCATTCGGTGCACGATTCACAATTTCTATGTGGAAGAAAAAACTGTGCCAACAATAAGCAGATTGCTCATCAATCTGAAAGATGTCATAAATGTTCAAGGTGGTGCTACAAGTCTCAAATCCCGGCTATGGCACTGAATTTTGCAATGTACTTATATCAGCATAAATTTTCAAGATGCTGCTAAAAATCTCAGAAAAATTATAAAAAATTTAGGGTTTAAGTGGAAGAAAACGAAAACAAATGGAGTTCTAATAGAAAAGCACGACATACGATCTCAGCTGGAAGAGTACCTTACTCAGAGGTACAAATTAGAGGGTCAAACTATAGTGTATGAAGATGAGTCGTACATACACAGCAGTCATACATCTAAAAGTTGAAGTGACGATAGCGAATTAGGTTTTCAGGCACCTGTTGCCAAAGGGCAAATACTTATTATCGTTCATGCTGTTCATTCCAAATGCCCTTCTTTTACAAGTCGCAACAAAAAACAGGAGATTTTCATCAAGAAATGAATACAGAAAATTACATGAAGTGAATCAACACCATGTTGATACCTAAAATGCCTGCTGGGTCTATTCTGGTTATCGACAATGCTTCACAATGTGGTAACACTCAAATTGACAAACAACCTACCTCAAATTCCTTGAAAGAAGAAATAAAAACCTGGTTGCTTAGGCATAATATAGCTTTTGATGAAAGCATGAGTAAAACAAATAAAACTTAGTTAAAGCCAACAAATCCCTTCAGAAGTCATAACTCATAATACTTGGCCAGATATTAATACAACATCACCATAATGTACTTAGACTGCCACCGTATCACCCAGATCTAAACCCAATCAAATTAATCTGGGCTGATGTCAAAAACTGGGTGGCCTGCAGAAATATCACTTTTAAACTAAAAGATGTGGAGCAGTTATGTCACCAGCGATTTGCAGAAATTGGAAGGCCAGAATGGGAAAATGTATATCGACATGTTGAATAAATTGAGAATCATTATTTCAAAAAATACGGAATTGCAGAAAATCAATTAGAAAAAATTCTCATTCAGGATAATGGTGCAGAAAGTAGCGACAGCAGTGATGGCGGCAATGATGTGAGTGATTCCGCAGAAGACGAAGGGCTATCAGGTGTGGAAGAACTGGAGGCAGATGGTTGACAGTGTTTTTATATTAAGGGCATTTTACAGTGGTGGATTTAAATACACTGTATATAACTATAAGTTTATCATGTAGTGCAGTGCATAATCGGTGTGCGGATATTTGACAATGACTGTCCCATGCACTCCTGCAGCATGCAGACGACTGGTCACCTCCTGATCTGGTATGTAATTCGCTTCATAGCTGTCATTAAGATTTTCACGTGTCTAGAACTGTTGCGCCAGTTATACCTCTCTGATTGCAGATATTTTGCACATCAAACTCCTAAAGAAACAAATAAAAAACATATGGATTCTTCTTATTGGGTACACTGAAGTTTTTTAAAACGTAGTTTCTCTAATATATAATACTTTAATTATAAATTAGTAAAGCTACAGTATCAAAAATCTGATGTGATACATTCACATATCTTTCTCTACCCTCTATCTTTATTAGTGGGAATACAAACTATCTTACTAAATCTTATTTTTCTGTCTACTATATTTTAATCCAAATAAACCTTTGCAGAAATAGTTACATTATGCATTTCATTGCAGATGCAAAGAGAACAACAATAGTCAAATGCTTAAGAACTGAAAGTTGACAGGACTTTAAGGGAATGACCAAGTAAAGAACAATTTGAACCATTAATAGCGGATATCTCAGAAATGGCTAATGCCACAAAAAACCTTATTTGAAATAAATTGTGTGTTTTAAAGAGATCTACATGTTTTGTGTAGTACATTTTCATCTATGGCTTAACGTTTACCAGCTATACAAGATTATACAAAATTCCTTCAGAATGAAGAGGACTTCACAGGCTGTGGAGTTTACATTTCTGTTCGTTAACCCATATCCGCAATGGCAGCTGGCTGGCTTTGGTCATAATTCTTGCATCCTCCTTCTCAGGTCTGCGAGGAATTGACAAGTGTCAGGCAGTAGGAAAGCAGGTTGGATGAACTTTACCAGGATCCTTAGCGGTTCACCGTACACCAGCTCTGCCACTAAAGCCTGAAAGCCCTCTTTTGAAGGCCATGTGGATGCCCAGGAGAATGAGAGGATGCATGTTGCTCCAGCTGGCATCTTCATGGCATGTCAAAGCAGCCTTGAGAGATCAGTGTAATCTCTCCACAAGACGGTTAGACACTGGATGGCATGCTGTGGTCTGGGTGAGATGGATGCTGCAAAGCTTGGATAAAGTTTGGTAGAGCTGGAAAGAGAATTGGGTGCCAGGTTGGTGGTGACCTGTTGCAGACATCCAAATCATGTGATCCATCCAGTTAGAAATGTCCTTACTATCATTTCTGCAGCGATGTCCAGAAGAGGAAATGCCTCTGGCTATCAGGTGTATCGATCGATAGCTGTCATACAGTAGCAGTTAACCTGAAGAGATGGGTAGGGAGCTAATAATGTCAATGTAGACACTGGTGGAATGGATACTCTGCAGGTTGTGTCACAGTGTGTCAGTTGATCTTTGACCATTGGCAGATGTGTGTCCAGAGGTGGCAGCCCTTTCGCAAATTCGGCATATGAATCACTGGGAGACCAACTTGATAGAAGCTTTTGTTTCCGGATGGCTAAAGTTATAAAGGGAGACAAAGATTGTTGGCGAAAAGGTTGAGTGACAAAAGGATGTGGCCTACCAGTAGAGGAGTCACAGTACAAAGACACTGCAGTATACCAGCTAGAGGAACCTTTTGTAAGAGGAGAGAAGAAGCGTTTTTCTGGAATAGCTGGCGAAGCTTGGCATACTGCTCCTGAGACTTAGGACACTACCTGGACACTACCAAGTCCAGTTGGATATGACATCGATACGAGAAGGGGCATTGGCAACAACATTATCTAAACCAGAGACTGTTCAATATTGGTGCAGAGTAGGAACTGATGAGGAGAGAAGCTTTCACTCTTTTGTTGGAAGGCATAAGTAATTGGTTTGTGACCAGTGAAGATAGTAAAGGTTTGTGCTTCTAACATGTGCCAGAAGTGTTTAACAGCCTTGTAGATAGCCAGAAGCTCTGTTGTAGGCACTGTATTTCTATTGCTGGGAGGCGAGCTTCTTGGAAAAGATGCTGAGTGGTTGCCAGTTCCCATTTATCTGCTGCTGCAGAACTGCTCCAAGGCAGAACCGAAAGCATCTGTGACTAGAGCAGAGGGACAGAGCTATATGGATGGACTAAAAGAGTTGCCTTTGAGACACTATCCTTACAGTTGTCAAAAGCCTGAAGCTGTTCAGGTTTCTAGCTCACAGCCTTTGACTTGAAAGCCTGAAAGAATGACATGAAAAAGTGCCTGAATGGCAGCAGCATTTGGTAGGAAGCAATGATAAAAATTCATCATTCCCAGGAATCTTCTCAATTGTCGAATGGTCTGGGGTGGTGCAGAGGATTGCAAGACAGCCACTCAGTTGGGCAAGGGATGAGACAGTATAGCCCAGGAAGACAACCTCCAGAACTTTAAAGGAAGAGTTGATGATAAACTCCCATAGCTCGGTGAAGAGTTGACAAAGGTACTGGAGATGCTGTTCCAAAGTCTGGGAGAAGACTAGGATATTATCAAAGTAGGTGAAACAGAAATCCAGTCCACGCAGAACTTCGTCCATAAATCTTTGAAAAGTCTGAGATGCGTTTCTGAGGCCAAATGACATAAAGGAGAATTCAAACATACCGAAAGGAGTAGTGATGGCTGTTTTGGGTATATCATCAGAGTGTACAGGTATATGGTTATATGCTCAGACAAAATCGATTCTGGACAAAACTTAATCGGAAAGATGATGGGAATAATCATGGTTGTGTGGTATAGGTTATTGGTCAGGAATAGTGCATGCATTAAGATCATTGTAGTCACCACAAGGGTGCCAAACATTGTCTTTCTTGGGTACCAGGCGCAATGCCAAAGACCAAGAACTCTCAGAACGGCAGGCTGTACTTTCCTGTAGCATGTTATTGAATTCGGTCTCAGCAATCTTCAGGCACTCAGAGGCAAGTCGACGAGAACACAAAAAAACAGCTGGGCCGGGCGTTGCTATGTGGTGAACAACCTGTTGTTGCATAGTTTTTGGCATTCCCGCAAACCAAGTAGGCTCAGGGAACTCTGCGAGAAGGTCCTCAAGAGGTATAACTGTGAGGATAGTTTTAACACTAGGAATTGCAGTGTTTGTGGCAAGACTGGACATTGAAAGTTTTGTTGTGCTGCCCAGTAGACATCCATGATGACAGTCGACCAGAAGGCTGTGTGCAACAAAAAGTCTACACTAATTATTGGAATGCTGACATCAGCCACCACGAAGCCCAGACAAATGCTTGCCAAAGTCCAAAATTAGGTTTAAATGCATATAACCAAAGTGTGAACAGCTGTGCCATTGGCAGCGAACAGTTGGTAATCTAAGTTCACTCATGTCAGGAACTAACCTTTCAGGAAAATGCAGAGATCTGAACCAGTGTCTATTAGGAATCTGTGCTTACTTGTGCTGTCAGTAATGAAGAGGCAGCTGATGGAGAGATGCAGTTGTTTGCTGGCACTAATGGCTGCTGCTGTCATTTTCCAGGATGTAGGAACATGGTGACGTACACTTCTGGGCGTATCACCCAACATTGATCACGAACTGTCGACGAGTCGCGCAAGGAGTATGGTGACTGACTTCTTTGTTACTGGCGGTTTCACGAATGCAAACACTGTCATACTGGACGAGTTTTAAGGCTGCCATTTGCTTAGATAGCTCTTCAACTCTCTGTAGGAGCAAAATGTATTCCAATGAACTGTTAATGCTTACCACACAGAATGGCAGAGGTGTTATTTCATGAACTTTGGCAATTGTGAAATGGCATCAAACTAGCATCCATTTGGCAGGCGATGATGCTCTGGATATGAGATGGCAGACGGTGGAGCAGATACTCCTGAGAAAGTCGTCCAGAATGTCTGGCACAAGGTTTTTGAGGTGCTGTAAAAACTGGGATGGTTTGTGGTCCCCCATTTTCTCATGTGTTAGCACTTGCTGAACACATTGCTCCTTGGAGGTGGATAGCCTGCATATTCACCGCCTTGAGTTTTGTGTATGGACCATTGGCTGTGGACTGGTTATTATGTCCTGCTCCACTTCTGTGGCATATCGGCGGTCGAGCTGAGCGATTACATGATTGAATTTAGTTCTTTTAGTCGTAATACCACTGAGTTCGAATTGCCCTTCTGCTTGGGCGAAGCATAGCATGGGTTTGTTGACCCAGAAAGGGGGCAACACCACCGCCTGCAGCTGCCTGCTCCATAGTTATGTTTGTTGTGTGAGTATATGTGGTACTTAGCATGAGTTAAATTGCCACTTCTTCACCATCACATAGGGGTCACCAGATGTGGATTAAGGTCAAACAGAAATGTAAACACCATAGGTACGTATTACACTAAATTTATTTATTCCATATACACAATATGTAACAAACTCAGCCATTTAAGTTTCCAGTATGTCAGTGTGCTGTTTTCGGCAGAAGGCCGTCCTGACTCATTGCCTTGCTGTTACTTCCTGACTGGGGTAACTTAGCGACCCAAGCACACAGCTCTTCCTTGCCACTCACTACTCTGTGTCTGGGAGATGCTGCCCTCTGAACGTACCCACCCCTGGAAGCTGGACCGAGGATTGCAGCTACAGCTTCCAAGGGGCGGTCACGTAGGCTGCTGTTCTGTATGATGGTTGAGCCGACACAGGCTATTCCAGAAAATTCAAGATATACATTTTACTTGTCATGTATTTTAATCAAAATCGTTAAAGTAATTTTTTAGAAAATTGAAGTTTTTGAAAAATGTTCCATGTATAATCAAAATTGTTAAAGCCACGTTTTTTAGATAATCAAAGTTTTCGAAAAGTGTTCCATGTAAACTTTTTGTTTTTGAGTTATGCTGTTCCCACACACGCACACAGGGACCTTTTCTAAAAATGCTCCTTTTGGATTCAGGGGGCTCAAAACATGTATTTCCAGTGAAATCTCTGTATCAAATTTTTTTAGCGGAATGCAATACCTACTATGTACTTGGTAGACAAAGTAGAAATTAAATTTGAAGTGCTTAATATGTTTAAAGAATATGTACTTTATACTTTTTGTAATAATATTCATATCCAGTTTATGGTAATGAATGGCTTTATTTCTTTGCCAAAAGAAATTATGGTTCAAACTGCCTCTTTGATCTGATGATTAGCATATTAGCCTTCAAATCCAGAGTTCCTGGGTTCAATTCCTGGCTGGAGGGTGGTAATTTTTCTTTAGGCAAGATTATTTCCTATTGCCCCTAGAGTCTGGAAGTATGAATCAGTGAGATTGTGTGTGTGAATTTAATGCTTATAAAAGAAAACCAAAAGCAATAGTAGCCCAAACATTAACAAAATTGTGAACAAGTGAACACCACTGTCAAAAGAGCAATAAAATTGTTCCAAGGATGTTGAACAATAAAATTGTTCCAACCTGCCGAGATGTTAAAGGCAGCATATAAATGGAGCAAAATAAATTATGGTTCAGTATATATAGTAACTCCAGAAAGTATTAATCTTCACTTTAAAAAATCCTAGCAGGTAAATTATCGGAAATATATTCTCAAATTTAATGTGCAGAAAGAACAAACAATATTACAGCTTATATGTTCAAGCATTTGTCCCTATGCCATGTACAAAATGAAAGATTTTCACTGGAAAATAAAAGCAGATAAACAACTCATGACTAAAATGAAATGTTTAAATGCTCCATATATTGCTCTTATACGGGGTGTATTTATAACATTTACACTGCAAAAGCTTGCAAAGACCTTTAATTTAGTAATGTAATTGTTTTCAACAAATGAAACAGATATGAAGCTCTATATTTCACCTCATTAATACTATTGTTATTATCATGATTGTCATTACATTAAACTAAACTGATTATGGTGTAGTCAATGTAGATTGGCAAACCAGACAAGACTCACGACACTAGTTGATCTAAATCATAGTGCAGCTTTGGATTAAGTTGGAAATGTCACATTCAACCTAAATTTCACTGGGCCAGTCCAGCAAGGCCCTATGAAGCCAGTCTGTGCATTTGTATGGATTAATACAAATCAGTGCACAGATTAACACTATAAAAGCGTTTGAATTCCAATTAATCTGAAATCGTTTTCATGTTTCAGAATATTCTTAAAGCATCCTCTTAGTATTAGGTTATGCATTATTCTTAAATTATGTGTACATTTGTTCATATGCCATATCAGTGTGTTTATATAACATGCGATAAAAGAATATGTCACTTACTCTCACCACTGGAAGGTTTAGCTGCCAGTTGATAAAGTGGTGTTTGTTGTGTATCTCCATCTTTTCTAGAAAAGAAAAGAAAGTCATGGAAAATGTTCTGTACAATCTTACACTAAGTTCAAGGATTCAGGGGGAGGGGAATAAAATAAAAAGATTAATACACACAAGCATTTTCTATGTCTGTAAGCAGACTCATTTGGATATTTTTTTCAGTGGGAGCATGTACATAAAAGATAACAGGACCCTTGTCTTGTTCTTGCCTATGTAAATAGATAAATAAATATGCATGCATCTACTGCCTGACCCAGACAAGATGCATATTGGTGGCCAGAAGAACACAGTTGACAGCAATGCCTCATTCACTGTATGCATTTTGACATGCCAGGCAATAAAACTTAAGTAATGAAATAATAAATAATGTCTATCAATTAAAAAGCCTGTCTGGCCAACTATAAAAGTTTGGCAAGTTTAATCAGTCTTGAAAAATTCAATGTCATGACCAGGATTTGAACCATAAATATTCATCTTTTTAGCCAACACTCTTACCACTAGAGCTACCATGGTGAGATATCTCATCAAGCGGTCAGAGCCTTAGCTGGAGAGCTGAAGATCCAAGGTTCAAGTTTCGGCTTGGCACTAATTTTTCAAGTTTGATTCACTTATCAATTTGCTGTCTACACATGGCTAGTGTGAGAAAACAATTATTATTTTATGTGTTAGCTCAAACTTAACATGCATATCACAAATACTATACTATTCATAAAAAAGTGATACTTCTGTTTACTTTACATTAATCACAATAAAAATGTGAAACTTTAAAATTAGGGTATACACACTGGTTAAATCAACAATGAACCAACATTACAAGTTGATTTTTGTTTATCAATGAGCCCATGAGGGCAAAATCATAGGGATTCACTAATTTTCATATGCTAGTAAATTATAACCCATGAAAACTTGAAACACTAAAAAGTGAATATTTCAGAAATGGCTAATGCTGCAAGAAAAGGCTATTTGACATATACTGCATATTTTAATGGAGCGTTAAGTCTTTGTTGTGGTAAGTTTCTATCAAGCCCTTCTTATCATTTCTTAGCTACATAAATTCAGAATGAAGGAAACTTCACAGGTTATGCACAGAAAATTCAAAATATCTCTCTCCCACTTCCTGTGTTTAAAGTCAAGAACGGCCTCTATTCCACTCTGCCTCAGTGAAACCATATCAAATATCTCAGTGTTTATATTACTACTACTCTATTATCAACATTGGATTTGCTGTAATGACAACAGTTTGCTGACACAGCTGCAGACTGATATGATCAAAGGGAAATGAGGTTCTTACCTGAGGACAGTGTTTGCTCTCTGGCTTGGTGAAACAGCTCTATTTTCACCTTCACGGGTACGAAGAATGATTGTCGGCTGAGTAGTGGTTTTACCAGCCGAAGTCGAGGGTTTAGAAGCTCCATCCCTGTCCTTATCACCATCTCTGTCTCTATCGCGTTCCGGTTTAGCCAAAATTATTGGCCGCCTCCTACCCAACATAGGGCCATCTTTCCGATCCTACATTAATAATAAAAAATGGGTATTGTTCAAATTAAATTTCTGAATAAATTTGGTACACATCCGAGTGAATAGCTGTAAAATATAACCCTACCAAATATCTTGGATTCCAATTATTTTATCAAAGGCTTTGCTTAAGGAATATGTGTCGTTTATTATTGCAAATAATTGTAATTTAACACTTACGGTATCAGGTTTCAACTGGGAAGCTTCTCTTCAGAATCAAACGTCGAAACATAACCTCAAATTCCTTCATTATTACAAAATGTGACTTTTGTACACATAGAAAACACTTATATTCATTATTTCATAACATCTTTACCTTATTTAAGGAGTAATATCTCCTTTGACGTCCTTTCTCAAAATCTGACATTGTTTTCCAATTCAAATTGCTTGTTAGTTGTTACTATGTTTTTGACGCCGGGGGGGGGGGCTGCCTCTAAGTATTCATTTGTTTTACTGTTGGCATCAATGCACATGTAGATAAGCCAAC
Source organism: Deroplatys truncata (assembly GCA_030765065.1). Classification (NCBI taxonomy): domain Eukaryota; kingdom Metazoa; phylum Arthropoda; class Insecta; order Mantodea; family Mantidae; genus Deroplatys; species Deroplatys truncata. Next base: position 90,840,599 of record CM060987.1, read on the forward strand.
ATGATGAAAACAATTTTCTCTCTATTCATTTATTTCTTTATTGACTTGTTCAGTTATGAGCGTGCCCAAACTAACAAAGTTTAATAGAACAACATAATAGTAGATTATGATACAAGGGTTTTATTTTGCGAGTAGAAATTTTTGCCTACGGCCTTCGTTTCGCAATTCTACAAGCAAAACAAAACCACTTTAACACGTGTGGCATATACTATTTTTTAGACCGCTCAAATTTGTAAAATATCAATAATATTATATTGATTCCCGAAACAAACAGAAAACACATTTAGAAAGCGATTCTTGAAACAAGAGAAATAACGACAAAAAAGCGAGAGGTCAAGTGTTTTGTTGATTCGTTAGCCGCCATTTTCAGTGAAATTATTTTCATTGTTTGCCTTACACCAGCCAATGAAGCGATTAAATGCTACATCATATTGCATTCTGAATTTTTTGGGCAAGTACTTCTAGTGTTATTATTTCTGCTGCTTCTGCAATTTCACTTCACCCTAGCATTTCAGTTTGCTTTGAATTCATAATTTCCGCCATTGAATTGTTATGTAGGTTATTGTAGATAGCGTTGTATACCAAGAAAGCAAAAGGCTGCAAATATAATGTATGTTAAGTTTACAACGAATTGCGATAAATTGAAGTATGAGGATTTGTATTATGAACAGGTAATGCGAGGCCATGATAAATTAATTATGTAAAAAGACATAATGAAAAGTAAAACCTAATTAAGCCAAGTCGAGTTATTAAACGTGTGCAAATACAAAGCGTAATTGCTATGTGATCGGACTTGAACAAAGGTGGTCACAACGAAGATTATCGCACTAGTCAGCAGTATTTGGGGGGGTAGGGTTCAACCCCCCCCGAAACGTCTGATAATTTTATTTATTTAAATTCATATCAAACCAATATGGAAAATTTTCTTTAGATAACAGTAGGTCTACTACCAGTAGCACATTTACAAGTAAAAAGAAACTTAATACTGTCGCCTTACATAGGTAGGTGACCATACGTTCCGGTTTTCGAAGCAGTCTCGCCATTTTGTGCTGTTAGGTGGTATATCTTCATTCGGGTGAGTTTTTCGTGTCTACATAATGTCTCCAAGCAATTATCTTGCCCCCATAACGCCACAGAGTAGGTGCATGGTAACTGTGTAGGGTGTTAAGTTTAGATCCGAAATTTTTTTCTGTGACGGGTATGGCACTAGTGCGATAACCTTAAAGCTTTTAGCTCGTGTGCACTGTGTTTGAAGTTCTACTTTTAGCCCTTGTTGCCTTTAAAAAAAATTAAACAAATGTGATAGAGTAAGAAAATGGAACAAATAGTTATCTTGCTCTCCGCAAAAGCGCTGAATATCTAGTGAGTTTTTCCAAGGATTTGGATAGCTGGCCGTGTTTTCCGAACGCGAACTGTTGTCTGCAGCTGTCCGACATGTTGATGGATGGTAAACAACCTTGCTGTCATCACATGTGATTCAATTATCTTATAACGGAAACTCCACATCTAAACATGTAGCGCCCCGCATATGTAATAAATATAGGACTTTAATAAGTTAATAGGCATATTATTCTATAGCGCTATTTTACCGTTTCTTCTGAAAACATGAAAAGTGTTTATGCCCCCCCCCAACTTGATAGCTACAACATTTTATGAAATTGAGTTACCATATATATTGCTCACCTTAATCATTAATTGAAACCAGATTTTGCGTATCTCAATCTATGTCGTGTAGGAAAGTAGTAAGAAATAGCACTCTTCCCCCTCCCTAAAAACGCGACAGAAGCACCCGCTCCTTTACGCAAAAGTTGAGCGATGTAATTCATGTATGTATGCAGTTAAATGTGCATATTCCAAGTTACAATTTACACATTTTGTTACATTTATTTACATGCTTCTACTTATGAGAGATGCATTTAGTTTGTAAGCAGCGTGCAATCAAACTATATTCAGTGAAATTAACATGAGTTTAGTGCTTTCTTAGAATTCCAGCTCATTTTAAGGGAGAGGTGGATGGAACTATGAAAACTTATTTCCATATTTTTTGTACCAAGAAGTAATTTTTATACATTGCTGTGCCCAAATAAAATATAAACCAGCATTCATCTCAGTTTTACTCTCACCCATTCATTAACTGCATTAGAAAAACAACGGAAATGCAGGTGTCAATAGAAAGTGCAATAAATTCAGTGTTCTTTCACATAAAAACTTGATGTTTGGTTTTAATGAAAAGTCAGTGAACTAGTGTTTTAATTAATGTAACCATATGCGACGCAGTGAAAAACTCAATTTTAAGTTTATTTTGGATTATGCTATCTCATTCCACGGCATGCAACAACATAACTTCACGTTTACCATCCATTAATATGGCGGCGCTAATTACAACAGCTCGCGTTTTGCAACAAACTGCAGCGCGCTCTCCGTCTAATTTAACTCGAGTTTTTCAAACCGACACCCTCTGCAGAAACAATTCCATTTTTAAGAGAGGGATATTCCTGCTTGCATCAGGAATTAGCTGAACTGTAAATTTTAAGTGGTAAACACGTTTCACTATAAAAAAAATCGCAATGATAAATGCTATATCAAAGTAAGTGGCTAATAATATAAAAATAATAATATTTTAATTTTGTTAATTTTAGTTACATTAGAATTCAGAGATAATAGCGGCCAGTGTTTTCCCTGTGGTTTAAGAGTTAAATTAATTAACGTGAAACCATAATTGCAGAACACAATACATTCCATTACTGATTGTTAACATTGGCAACTTATTATTTTTAACTGAAGATTCAGAAACTCAACAGCGACTTAATTAGGTAATGTTAGTCTTTTGAGATCTTAAGTTCTAGATTCCTACTGGAATCCGCCAATAGAAGATTTATGTTGATAAGTATACGCAAAAGATTTTCACCTAGCAAACGAACTCAGTGTTACTCGACAGATGATGATTAACAATGGTGCATAAAAACAACTAATTTATATAGATAAGAGTTGGAACCTTACCTCTTGCTTCGCAATATACAAGTCTAGCAGCCTTAGTAGGAAGCTCACATCTCGCTATTTAGGGTTACATAACATAGTGGCCTGATGGTTTAATAAATTCAATGAGGTTTGTACACAGTGATATTAACAACCCCTGGAAGCATTTGCCTCAATTTGGATGTAGTAATTGCAGGCAACAAATTACGTAAGAATAAAACAATGTAAGTATAGTGGTTTTATAAGTTATAAATAGCACCAATATTTTATCACCTATTAAATAATTGTTTTTTTTTGTTGAAAAATAAATCGTCCTTAATACGCTCGTGTACAAGTTGTGATTGCATAGCCTAATGGGGTGGTACCTTCCTTCGGGCAGAATACCAATCATCTGAGATAAGCAATACATTCCGAAATTTTCTTATTGCATTATGATAGATATAAAATAAGTTTAATTTATTGATGATTAATAACAGAAGAAACACTAAAACTACGCTCAGCTGCTCGGCTAATGGCTTAGTCTTTGAGAGTACCACTTATGCAATTTACAGAATAATAGTATCTGTCACCCGTCCGAATGATTCATTTGTTTCATTCCTGTCTTTGTTTCAGTTCGATTTTGGTGAATGATTTTTTTTTTTTTTTTTTTCATTAAAATAAAATTAAAGCAAAAATAGTTCTGACGTTGCTTAAACTGGATTGATTATATTGTCAGTTACAATTTGTAATATCTGCTAATTTATGCCGAAAGTTTCCATTGTTGAACTGAACTGTGTACATCCACGCACAAGTTTACTGCAGTGACGAGAGAGGCTTGAACACAGATGAACAATGGATGTCTGGAGCACGAGAAATAGCTTGCGCAGGTACTTCCTGCAGGCGTGCTTGCACCGCGGGCGTCAGATTTCACTGTAAATTTCCACTTGACCACCTTGCAGAAACAGCCCGCTGGATGATCATAAACACAAAAGAGAACTTGACTTGCTGCCCATGGCAAGGTCACTGACGTAACGGTGCACCCTCCACTTTTACCTCGCATCTCGTCAGTTGTGACTCCACCTAGCGGTTTTCATCGCCAGAGGTTTTGGTCACAACCTGTCCCACATTATATGCAAGTTCTATTCCGCTGTCTACTACAGAAGGCAAGATCATTCCTATTTAACTTTGCTGTTTGTTTGAAATTTGCGTAGTCCATCGTATAAGGTTAAATATGTAAGGTTTGAATTCCAGAGAAAAGTTGCGCATAGAAATTTAATCGGAAATACATACCTACCCAGGGAGTGGAGAGGACTTCTGTTGAAAAGCGACACATGTGTGTGTGTGAGAGAGAGAGCAAGAGGGATGAGCATAGCTCGGAAACAGTCATTAGATACCAAATTTGGTATTTAAGTCCAAATCTTCCGAAATTGTAAGGCAAAGATTTTCTGGGAATTTCGCCCTTCGCAACTGACTCTGACTAGAAGTGCTTTATTTATTTCTATTTTCTTGAAAGGACTACCGATTTTAAAATACAATTTTATCATGACATATTTTTTAAATACCTAATAGCAGACGGTACATACCAGCCCTACAAAAAACACATTAAGGCATTTTAACTGTTGTAAAATTTCACATTACTGGGGGCCCATAAAAGATAGAACATGTTTAATGAAAATATGAAAATTTCGTCAAAATGTGCATCTATTAAAACACACGTTTTTAAATAAAATTTAATTTGTATCTTTAAATACTCGCTATTGCTCATGTATATTTCTCCAGTATTTTAGTAGAGTATTTTGAAATGTCCATTCTTTTGTATCTTATGAACTTTATGAGTATGTCGTCAATCACGGGCAAGAGCACTCTTTGTCGCCTGCCAGTCAACATTCGGGACAGGTTCACTGAACTTTCTGGACTTTAAACAATCCAAAAGCCTTTTGTTATTCACCCTCTAAAGTAACTTCAGCTGGGCTTCCTTCACCATGGGCAAGGACAACGTTGATACGGTCAACTCTGTTCTCCCGACTACAGGCCCTTCGTCGCGTCATGTTTCATTATGTTTACAAATGTTCCGGTGTCCATCAGCAGGTAGCACCGGACAAGGGTTGCCAGTTCGGAGTGAAGACAACCCAGGCATTCTCGACCAATGCATTATTATTTATTTATTTAGATACTTCACAAACAGCAAGCATCTACTGTGATCGAAACAAATGTAAACAGAAAACGAGCACAATTTTTAGCAACAATTACTTACTGTATTAAGAATAGACTAGGCTACCTTAAAATTTGTATATCTTGGGGCTCCTTGCAGATTGGAGAAGTCTCTTGCTTTCCTGGGCTATTTTGTAGAATTTCTGACACCTTACATTGAAGTTCACTTTAATATTATTTCCGTTTTCACTAGTTCTGTTGACATTCTGTCCCTACCATCTATCCACAAACAGTTCATGACACTTAACGCCCTTTCTACATGCGCGTTACTTACTGAAATGCTAGCACATGTCACATTATATCATTAATACATTAGGGACCGTAGCTTTTTCGTAAAAAAGGATACCCACTAGGCATACATTAAAATTTGTATATCTTGAAACTCCTTGCAGTATCGAGAAGTCTCTTGTTCTCCTGAGCTATTCTGTAGAGTTTCTGGCAGCTTACACTAAAGCTCATTTTAACACTATATCCGCTTTCACTAATTCTGTTGACATTCTGTCCTGTCATCTATCCACAAACAATTCATGACACTTAGCACCCTTTCCTCATGCGCGTTACTTACTGAAATTGCTAGCACATGCCGCATTATATCATTAACACATTAGGGGCCATGGCTTTTTCAAAAAAAGGATACCCACATATAATTTTATCTTTGTCTTGCTTCAGTGTTGTTATCACTGCCTTAAATTTAACCACATCAAACTTCACTGTAAATGAAACACTGCACACTTTACACCTGCAAAAAGGTTCATCCTCCCCTTTATCCAGTGCTGTAGTTGGAAAACAATTTAGGTTTTACTCACCATGTATTTAGTTACGGAAATTTCAATGGACTCATTGGTCGTCTGGTCGCTGGTCACATTTCCAACGCGCTGTTGTGTCTGCCGATCGTCTTGGGATCTCAGTCAACTGCACATGTGGTTGGGAATTACATTTTTACTTTCTCTATTGCGTATAATAAGCAGGGGAAGTATTGTATTCCGCTCAAAAATTCGCTTCTGAGATTTTACTGGAATCCCCCTGAATCCAAAAACAAGCAGTTTTAGAAAAAGGTCCGTATGTGTGTGTGTGTGTGTGTGTGTGTGTGTGTGTGTGTGTGTGTGTGTGTAAACAGCACAAGTCAAAACGAAAAGTCGGATAAATATCAAATTTGATATTTAAGTTCAGTACCTTCCAAAAATGCGACACGAGGATTTTCAAGAAAATCTCCCTACCCCAAACTACATTTCACGGAACATTTTTCGATTTTCTCAAAAATGGTTCTAACGATTTTCATTAAAACGCCACACATTAAAGATATTTACATGACAAATAAAATGTACATCTTAAATTTTTTGGGACTAGCCTGTCCCAGATAGGACTGTTTCGGGAACAGCCCCTTCATTTTATATAATCTTGTATAACTGGTAAACTTTAAGCGATAGACAAAAACGCATTACGCAAATATGCAGGTTTCTTATAAACCACAATTTATTTTAAGTAACTTTTTGTGACATAAGGCATTTCCAAGGGATCCGCCATTAATGGTTCGCATTGTTCAATACTTTGTCGACAGAACTTCAAAAGAATTAAATTCTGCTAGTTCTCGCGATTGCATGGAAAGAGTATGGAATTTTAAGGCTTACATATAGAGTCCAGTTCTGAAACATTTGATTATCACTAATCCCTTTGCATTTATAACGAAATATGCAATGTAGCTATTTCTGCAACGCTTTATCTCCTTTAAAATGAAGTAGACAGAAATAAAAAGTTTTCATAAGATTGATTTTTTATTCAAGAAATAGTCTACCGGTTCGTTTACCCGCTGAAACTCCAAAATTCAACTGACCACACACGCTCACTTTTAAATTTATTTGATGGGCAGTCAGTTTTCACTGTGTAAATTATTATTATTATTATTATTATTATTATTATTATTATTATTATTGTTATTATTATCATTGTTATTATTATTATTATTATTGAAATTCAAACGTATTTTCCCGTCAACCGGAGAGTGCATTCCAAACCCGGGCGACGCCCGGAGATCTGGCAACCCTACACCGGAAATGGCCTCCCAAGCACATTCTGTGAACAAGTAAACTGATTAAGTTACCCAAGCTGGCAACTAATAGAGGCATTCTGGATTATTCAGATTTGAGAAAGTACAGTGTACATACATGCTCCAAATAGTGACTGACAGTGGCTACTGGCAGTAAAGGATGCTCTCGCACGCAGAGTTCATGTTTCGTCCTGAAGAATGGTCGAGCGTACCAACGTCTTTGTAGTGACACAAAGGTTCCAAATGTACCTACCACTGATGTCTTCCCTTGTGGCAACTACTGAATTCGGTATGTGATGCCCTCTTCCTTCGTCTTTCATTTTCTTGTTTCGTCTTCTCTCGACTTGTTTTTAAGTAGGCGAATGCCGTCTTGACATCGTGCGTACAGTATAGTGTGTATTCATAAAATGAAAAGTCCAGGATAAGAAGGTGATAAAACACAGCTTTCTATTTTCGTAGAATTCCATCGTTTTTGTGAACTTGGAGGGTTTGCTTCTTTTTCTTTTTATGCGTTTTTAAGATAATCAAGTCTTTCCCTGATCAGCGATGACTATGAAACTCTAATAGCTTTATTAATGACATAGCAGTTAGGAAAACATTGTAATTTTGTATTCATCAGGTTTTACCTGGACTCCCTCGCCTTGGTGAGAGGCGAGCGGTCTAACCTCGGCCACGGCACCGCCTACTCTACATACACGTAGTTAAAATAACCAATCACAAATTTTACCTTAATGCATATATAAACACTATTACCATTACATAAACAATGAATTACAAAATATTAACATGTTATAATTGACACGTTATTATTATTACTATTATTATTATTATTAATTAGGTTTGTGGTGTGAGGCACTGTTTATGTGATGTTTATGTGTGCCAAAAGTATTGCCACAAAGCTTTGTTTTTATATTTAATAACTAGCTTGTATGCTTACTTCACCAAGGTATAAATTTCCTTGACTGGTTTATTGTAAATTTAGAGACGCTGGTTTATGCTGCCATTTCAATGGCTTTTGTGGAATCTTTCTTTTTTAGGTTCCATTTATCCCGCCTTTAACACATTGCTCTTATCGGCGGCCTTTCCTTTGGAACTTATTGCCTATTGGCAATGATGTTCAGTCGTATTCTCTTGTCGTTGTGTTTTATTACACTGTTTGGGTTTTAATCATTAGATCACACTCTCATTCATACTTCCAAACTCTGGGGAGGATAGGGAATTATCTTGGCTAGAGAAAAACTCCCACCCCGGCCGGGAATCGAACCCGGGACCTCGACTGAGCTATAGGTTCCAGCCCTGTGGAATCTTCTACAGTATTGTTAATAGGTATATTTTCGAACATGCAAAGTGAAGGTAGAAAACAAAGCTGACCTGCTCTGTTGTCAATTAATTCCAATTAGCACGTCATACGTTCCATTTAGTTATTGGTAGGTTTGCATTTTGGTTGTTTGACGTGTTTAATATAATGCGGCAATTGTCGCTTCCATATGAGTAGCTTATATAGGACAGACCGAGGCCACTTTTTTGGGCATGTATGGGAAAGGATAGGGAAAACGAGGCTAGATGGGGCGGTTCAAGGAGGAAAATGGGTTTATATGGGAAGGATAGGGAATTCGACGAACAATACTATGCTAGACAGGGTTGAAGGAGGGAAATACGTTATATGGAAGAGATAGTAGAGAGCTGTTAGGCTAGACAGAGGCTGAGGAGCATGGTTTATATGAAAAGTATAGGAAAAACGAGGAGAGGTATTACACTAGACAGAGTTGAAGGGTAGAGTATGTCTTTTATATGAGAGCGGTAGGGAACAGGAGGAGGGGTGTTAGGCTAGACAGAGGTTGAAGGGTAGAGTATGTCTTTTATATGAGAGAGGTAGGGAACAGGAGGAGAGGTGTTAGGCTAGACAGAGTTGAAGGGTAGAGCTTATCTTTATATATGAGACAGTTAAGGAACAGGGGGTAGGGATGATAGGCTAGACAGAGGTCAAGAAGTAGAGTATGGTTTATATGAGATATAGGAAAACCAGGAGAGGTATTAGGCTAAGGAGGTTGGTATGCGTTTATAAGGAGAGACGAGAAAACGGAGAGATCCTATGCTAGGATAGACAGCTGTTAAAGGTAGAATGTGTTTTCTATAGGTTAGATAGGAACCCAAGGAGAGATACTCAGCTAGACAGGAGCAGGCGGGAAATGCGCTTTATGAGAGGCAAGGGATACGGGGAGAGACGCTAGACTAGACAGAGGTTTAGAGTATGCGTTTATATGTATGAGGGATATAGGAACAGGAGGAGAGATATTAGGCTAAGGAGGTTGAGTAGCCGTTTATAAGGAGAGATGAGTAAACGAAGAGATCCAATGCTAGGATAGGCAGGTGCTAAAGGTAGAATGTGTTTTATATATGCTAGATAGGAACCCAAGGAGAGATAGACGGGGGGGGGCAGGAGGGGAATGCGCTTATGAGAGGTAGGGGATACGAGGAGGGGTGTTAGGCTAGACAGAGGTAGAGGAGTAGAGTATGGTTTATATGAGAGGTATAGGGAAACGAGGAGAGTCGGTAGGCTAGACAGATAGTGAAGCAGTAGGAATATGGACTTATATACAGGAGATATAGGGAATAGGAGATGCTAGACCTTGAAAGCGACTTTAGGCGAGAACTTCATGGAAATATGTTTCATGTCAATGTTAGAGCGCTAATTCTAGACATGCTCATCACGTAACCTATTCAGGGAAAAGGTGACTCGCTCAGGGGAAAAAGGTGACCTGCAAAGGGAAAAACGTGACCAGCAAAGGGAAAAAGGTGACCAGCAAAGGGAAAAAAGTGACCAGCAAAGGGAAAAAGGTGACCAGAAAAGGGAAAAACGTGACCAGCAAAGGGAAAAACGTGACCAGGAAAGGGAAAAAGGTGACCAGCAAAGGGAAAAAGGTGACCAGGAAAGGGAAAAGGGTGACCAGGAAAGGGAAAAAGGTGACCAGCAAAGGGAAAAAGGTCACCAGCAAAGGGAAAAAGGTGACCAGCAAAGGGAAAAAGGTGACCAGCAAAGGCAAAAAGGTGACCAGCAAAGGGAAAAAGGTAACCAGCAAAGGGAAAAAGGTGGCCAGCAAAGGAAAAAGGTGACCAGAAAAGTGAAAAAGGTGACCAGCAAAGGGAAAAAGGTGACCAGCAAAGGGAAAAAGGTGACCAGCAAAGGGAAAAAGGTGGCCAGCAAAGGGAAAAAGGTGACCAGCAAAGGGAAAAAGGTCACCAGCAAAGGGAAAAAGGTGACCAGCAAAGGGAGAAATGTTACCAGCAAAGGGAAAAAAGGTGACCAGCAATGGGAAAAACGTGACCAGCAAAGGGAAAAAGGTGACCAGCAAAGGGAAAAAGGTGACCAGCAAAGGGAAAAAGGTGACCAGCAAAGGGAAAAAGGTAACCAGCAAAGGGAAAAAGGTGACTAGCAAAGGAAAAAAGGTGACCAGCAAAGGGAAAAAGGTGACGAGCAAAGGGAAAAAGGTGACCAGCAAAGGGAAAAAGGCGACCAGCATAGGGAAAAACGTGACCAGCAAAGGGAAAAAGGTGACCAGCAAAGGGAAAAAGGTGACCAGCAAAGGGAAAAGGTGACCAGTAAAGGGAAAAAGGTGACCAGCAAAGGGAAAAAGGTCACCAGCAAAGGGAAAAAGGTGACCAGCAAAGGGAAAAAGGTGACCAGCAAAGGGAAAAAGGTGACCAGCAAAGGGAAAAACGTTACCAGTAAAGGGGAAAAGGTGACCAGCAAAGGGAAAAACGTGACCAGCAAAGGGAAAAACGTGACCAGTAAAGGAAAAAAGGTGACCAGCAAAGGGAAAAGGGCAGGGAAAAGGCGGTCCTCTCACGGGAAAAGCTAACCCACTCACACTAACAGGTAAGTAATTCAGTTAGTATCACAGGGTAGGACAGGTTCCGGGAAGCGGATATAGCATAGTCCCGTATGATGTTACAGGTAATTCAGAGAGTATCGTAGGTATTTAGGATAATTCAAGTAACATAGGTGTTTAAAGTCACTCAGCTAGTATCACAGGTACTCATGGTAATATAGAGAGTAATTAGATCATAAACATTTCTTATCCGGCGTTACAACAATTTATATACTTTTTTCTAAATCTTACAAACTTATTGTACGATACGGAGAGGGATAAACTGCATATTGATTCACAAATTGAAGAGCTTTGCGTCAACATACATTTATTTAAGTTTGTTCTAGATGTCTCTCCCCTTTTATCTAGGCTTGAGACTAGCACTAGGATTGCTCCTAATGGCAGGGTTACCACCTTCCCTTCCATCTTCTTCTTTCTTCATCAGGCGTCTGCTAGTTGCATATCAGTACACGGATAAACTTCATTTTTAACATTGTAGACTCACGAGAAAATCTCCATCTTCGACTTACATTCTCTTAAGCACTATTTGTAATACTGTAATGTCCATACGCATAGGTAGTTATACCGTCCTCAGCAATAATTCTTTTATCATCAAAGGGATTCAATGCAATTTTATTCACTTGCACTGTAGTAATAGCATGCTTTCGCGATAGGATTAGATTCAGGGGCGTTCTGATGATTTCACAGGTTTTAAGACAATCAGTATAGCTGTCAAACGAAATGTACTGCTTAATAGCGCTACGTTTTATACCTTTAATCTTTTTTATCATTGAGCCTTGAATATCTAAGGCATACATCTTAGGACGTAGTCCAACAAAGCGTAGGATGATTTTGCTATTAGCCTCATCTTTAAATTTTCCCAATACCTTCTTGTTCTGAGTAGAGTGGCATATATGATTGACAGGATAATCAGCTGTATCGAGATGCTCAAGAAAACGTAGCTTGTCCTGGTACACATCTTCAGTTGTAACACGATGAATGAACGAATCAGTGTCCATATACATAAGCTTCAGGTTTTCAGCTCCATAATAAGGCAACAACACGTCGTAATGATAGTTATACATTAATGTCTTAGAGATGTCCAACACACTCATACCAATGTATATAGGCTTGTTGAACACAATCTGACGAGAGGCCATATGTACAGCAGCTAGATTAGCAGCATATATCGTCCTGTCGATAAACGTAGGCTTGGCGATCAGCTTCTCTAGAGTTTTTTCATTTGTCACCAGTCGTATATCCACACGGCTACGCAGGTTCTCCATAGTTTTTCCAAACATGGCGTTGTTAAAGAGCTTGTAGAGATCCTTCTCGAAATCATTTGCAGCTTGTTGTCGTAGCCTGTTGTTAAATTCCACATAAGGTTTCAACCACCGAGACTGTCGGAATTTTAGCACACGATGGATTTTTGTTAGTCGTAGTCCATGACTAAGAGCTTGCTTCAAAGCCATGTAATGCACTACATACTTCTTTCGAGGTCCAAGATGAGGTATCAGTTTCTTTGTAGATGATTCCAATGGTTTCATACACTCTGGCAGGAACGGTAGATCGTTGTGTAGATCGTGAAGTTCAGTAGGATACTCGATGTCGACTTCTAATATGTACCCATGAGGATCATCTTCTTGTAGTGTTTCTAAGTTGATTTCTTCAGGTGACACCCACTGAAATCCACCAAAAGGAAGGGCGTGACACATTGCCCACCCATATTGGTTATTAGCGTCCTCGTATGTGATAAATTGGGTTGGTCTCGACGGATCAAACTTATCCATATAAGTGTTATTAGCCTCAGCATACCGATGGGAAACTTGGCATAAACCTCCTCTTATACCTGATTCCACCATGAGTAGTTGATCATAATCTTGTAACAGTTCCAGCTTAATTCCAGTATACAGTAACATGGCGTCCCATGTAAGACCTGGAGAGGTAAAATAATGGGCAGGATCAACTTTGTGTGTTTTAAGGGTTTGCTCTCTGAACGTCTCAAAGACATCAGCTAAGAGAAGTACATCCGAAGTTAAGTAGAGATCGCTGTACTCTCCCAGGTTTCTCACATTAAACAGCTCCCATACATTTCTAGCATGATCGTAGTCAGTATCAGTAATTTCTTCTTCATTTAATCTATTGTAGAAGTAGTCCTTAGGAGGCAAGCAGGTCTCGTTCAGGACATCCCATGACGTAACAAAATCATAGGGAAATACACCCTTACGGGTCATCAACTTCAATTTGTCTTCTCCAAAGTACTTTAGCGTTTCAGGATACGAGGTTAGATTTTTTACCAACTTATCCAAGCTTGTACTGAGGAATCGGAAGCTATCCACAAATCGAAGCTTTATATCTCCTACATACTTGGTGAATGAGATATAGCTTTCTTCAGAGTTAGGAATTACCTCCACACGTTCACTTGTACAACCCAGCTCCTTAACAATGAAATGAGAGTCATATCCGCTAAGGTTATGCATGAAGACTGGTATATATTTAGGTGTTTTACAGGCTAAATTACATTCATTATGAAGACTTCCACGATATTCACCGCTGATGTGATCATGGTCGCGTACTTTATAGTTCTCTTCTGTAAAGGGTTTTCCACACAAGTAGCATGCTGAAGAAGACTCAAAATCCATCTGCTGTTGATCTGTAAGTTTCAGAGGCTTAGCAGATTTGTATATGTCATCAATCATTTTTGCAAGAGATGTCAGGTACAGCATAAACTTCTGAGCAGCATCAGCACCACGATACACATAGGGTTGCTTAGGAAGACCAGTTTCGAGATGTTCAACGTTGGTTGATGGTTTAACGTAAACACAGAAGCTCATTGGTGTGTGCTCTTGATAAGGGGTTGTATAGGAAGTTTCAGGATTGGGTGTACATGTATGGCACGGAGTGAGAATACTCTCAAAATCCGCATAAATGACATAAGGTACTTTCAGCATCCTCTCAACATTTTTAAACTGTACAATTGCTTTCTCCTTGGTAGGCATAACTACCCTTGCAACACCATGTTGATTACAGATGGTTGCATGTTCTTGTAGTTTTTCCTGTCCACTTTGTCCATATCGATTGTCAAAGTGTGTAAAGCACCGCTTACAGGTATATATCACTCCATCATGCTTAGTTTTTTGACGTCGAACGAGCTTCTCAAAATTCTTGATATATACGTAGTGATGTTTTCCACAACTGTCACTCAATAGTAGCAGGTCACGATGTTCAGGTAGTTCAATATCAGCAACCTTTATTGGATACACCTCATGCTTCTCATCTAGACCGAAAACGTTAATAGATATCTTGTTAAGCTTCTCAAATTTAGGTATTTGAGAAAGTGGAGTAGGATAGGAAACACAGCTGAAGTCGTACTTATCTTGAAGTTGCTTGTATTTGCTGACGCGTTGAGGCTTGGTGCTGACGAATTTGGCCAGTATAGAGTACATGAAACATTTCTCGTCGATAAAGTTCTGAATGTTTATACACGCTTCTTTAGCTCCGACAGATGACGGTAGAGGTATGTAGCTACTTCCTCGTAACGGGTTGTACTTGTTGATACGAAGTCGAACTCCTTCCACAGCAAGTAGGGCCCAGCTGCTACCCTTAAGCTGAGACTCCTCCATTTCAGTCACCAATTTCTTGAATTTCACTTCCATCGCTGACTCCAGATCAGTTTCCAGGAAAACAGCTTGATTCCGTGTTTTAAATGTTTTGTCACAGGTTTCTCCAATACTGTTAACAAATCGACACTCAACCAGCAGATTAATTTTAACACTCTTGTGAATACCAAGCTCTTTATGCACAGCCTGGATAATCCGTTGTTTTGCCTCTTGCAGATACATATTCAGGTCCTTAGGTGACTCGCATCGTATAAAATACGATTTCAATCGTCCTTCGAATGAAGTTTCGTATTCTTTCATATCACAGTCCTCCATTGTTGACAGTAACTGATGTTTAGTTGGCTCCAATCTTCTTTTCTTCTGAGGACTGCTTATTTCACATATATCTTCGTGTCGCTGGCCCTTACAACCATCATTGAAGGTCAAGCTACAATGTTTACATTTGAAGAGCTTCTTGCAGCTCATCTCGTGTCTTCTCTTGTGATAACCTCGGAGGAACTTCTTCCCACATTTTCCGCATGCATATCCAGTAGCGCTTGGAATAATATCCTTATACGCTGAGTTATTCATCCTTATTCTTGATGTAATAACGTATTAATCCTTCTTCAAGGGAAATGTAGACCTCTTCACCTTGATATCACTTATAAAGCTGATTATTCTTGGAGAGAACACAATGTTAACACCTCAAGGCTAATTAGCACAATGAAGTCCAATACCCTAGATCACCATATTTATAGAGGGAGCACGAACCTTTTAGATCAATCATAAACTCGCTCCATAACTAGCTGTATATGCTTGCTCCACGCGTATTAACCTCACCCCCAGAGTCAGGATGTCTATGACGTCACACCCAGAGACAGGATGTCTGGCAGTATCAAACACGTTTAAACTCGTCTCGTAACTACCTGTATGTGCTGTCACACCTACAAGAGAAGTATTCCCACACGCTCATTCAGTCAGAGGTTCCATTCAAAGCCTGCCACCACTACCACCACCGCTACCACCACCCATTACACCAAAGCTAGCACAATCTCAAAGGCTTAAAGGGTAACGTAGAAGATTTTCTCCCTTGTTTAGTTAAATGTATGTATATACTACATTATTTCATGTTTTCATTCCCTTTTCAATTCTTCCTTTCCATCTTCCCACAGAAAGACCACTACAATCACGAGCAAAGCAATTTTTCCGGAGTTACAGAGATCCTAAGCTTCTAGAATCGAACTCGGTAATACTTTTAATAAATGTGTTTTAGTAATTTAGCTCCCCCGCATCAGCATCTACCATTTAATCTTTACTCGAACCTGATAGGATTCATAGGCTTGATGATATAGGAAATCACCCCTTCGGGATTCAATTTGAGTACTTTAAAGTAGTTATTGTCATGATAACAATATTTAGGGACTAGGTACTCTGTTTACGGTTTACTTGACGTGTCTATATAAATTAGATTACGAGTTATTAAATTTGCAAGTAAATTTCATTAAATCGGTATTCGAACCCGGAACACCAGGAACAAAATAATTTATAATATTAGCTTGACATGTTAAACAAAGCTGTGTGCAGTTACGCTATCAATCTAAGTGATATATTCTAGTGTACAGAGGAAAATTAAGGAACTCATTAAAAGATGGGAATCGAACCAAGCACAACTGATTGACAATTATATACAGCATTAATTACCCAGTACAGAAAACCTATCAAACATGCTTTGGCCCACTCCTCTACCTCATTTAGTTCCAGAGATAATGAAGATTTAAAATTAAGAATCGAACTCAGGACACCAGATCCCCAAGTATAGATCCGCAAGAAACTACCTATTGATATAAATGTAATAAAGTTTATTTGACGTCTTTATCTTAAGTAGTTTAGGAGTTATTAAATTTATAATTAAATTACATTTTATCGGTATTCGAACCCAGGACACCAGAAACAAAATTATTTATAACATTAGTTTGCTATGTTAAAAAGAGCTGTATGCAGTTACAGCATCAATCTAAGTGATATATTCTAGTGTACAGAGAAAAATTAAGGAAATCATTTTAAAATCGGGATTCGAACTAGGGACAACTGATTGAAAATTATATACAGTATTAATTACACATTATAACAGCTATCAAACATGCTTTGGTTCATCCCTCTACCTCTCTTAGTTTCCGAGATAATGGAGATTTAAAATTAAGGATCGAACCCAGGACACCAGGTATCCAAATGTACATTCAGAAGAAACTATCTAATGATATAAATGTAATAAAATTTATTTGGCGTCTTTATCTTAATTAGTCTCTGAGTTATTAGAAGTTGAATTTGTAATTACTCGTGGGATTCGAACCCAGGCATCCCAGACAACTCGGATTAAAATCTCAAGGACGCGGCGCATTCCAAAGAATTGATTAGTTTTTATCCCATTGTTCTATCTCTTTTCATTCAGGAGATATAAGCGATTAATCAGTAGTATAGAAGTGGATGGGGGCTAATTAGTGGGAGGGGGTTTAATTAGCATATTAATTGCATTCCATGCATAAATTAAATGCGCCAGAACCCGCAATTCTATACTAGTAATTAATCGCTTATATCTCCTGAATGAAAAGAGATAGAACAATGG
This sequence comes from Deroplatys truncata, assembly GCA_030765065.1. NCBI lineage: Eukaryota > Metazoa > Arthropoda > Insecta > Mantodea > Mantidae > Deroplatys > Deroplatys truncata. The sequence goes on from CM060987.1 coordinate 90,857,900, forward strand.
GATAAAAACTAATCAATTCTTTGGAATGCGCCGCGTCCTTGAGATATTAATCCTAGTTGTCCGGGATGTCGGGTTCGAATCCCACGAGTAATTACAAATTCAACTTCTAATAACTCAGAGACTAATTAAGATAAAGACGCCAAATAACTTTTATTACATTTATATCATTAGGTAGTTTCTTCTGAATGTACATTTGGATACCTGGTGTCCTGGGTTCGATCCTTAATTTTAAATCTCCATTATCTCGGAAACTAAGAGAGGTAGAGGGATGAACCAAAGCATGTTTGATAGCTGTTATAATGTGTAATTAATACTGTATATAATTTTCAATCAGTTGTCCCTAGTTCGAATCCCGATTTTAAAATGATTTCCTTAATTTTTCTCTGTACACTAGAATATATCACTTAGATTGATGCTGTAACTGCATACAGCTCTTTTTAACATAGCAAACTAATTTTATAAATAATTTTGTTTCTGGTGTTCTGGGTTCGAATACCGATAAAATGTAATTTAATTATAAATTTAATAACTCCTAAACTACTTAAGATAAAGACGTCAAATAAACTTTATTACATTTATATCAATAGGTAGTTTCTTGCGGATCTATACTTGGGGATCTGGTGTCCTGAGTTCGATTCTTAATTTTAAATCTTCATTATCTCTGGAACTAAATGAGGTAGAGGAGTGGGCCAAAGCATGTTTGATAGGTTCTGTACTGGGTAATTAATGCTGTATATAATTGTCAATCAGTTGTGCTTGGTTCGATTCCCATCTTTTAATGAGTTCCTTAATTTTCCTCTGTACACTAGAATATATCACTTAGATTGATAGCGTAACTGCACACAGCTTTGTTTAACATGTCAAGCTAATATTATAAATTATTTTGTTCCTGGTGTTCCGGGTTCGAATACCGATTTAATGAAATTTACTTGCAAATTTAATAACTCGTAATCTAATTTATATAGACACGTCAAGTAAACCGTAAACAGAGTACCTAGTCCCTAAATATTGTTATCATGACAATAACTACTTTAAAGTACTCAAATTGAATCCCGAAGGGGTGATTTCCTATATCATCAAGCCTATGAATCCTATCAGGTTCGAGTAAAGATTAAATGGTAGATGCTGATGCGGGGGAGCTAAATTACTAAAACACATTTATTAAAAGTATTACCGAGTTCGATTCTAGAAGCTTAGGATCTCTGTAACTCCGGAAAAATTGCTTTGCTCGTGATTGTAGTGGTCTTTCTGTGGGAAGATGGAAAGGAAGAATTGAAAAGGGAATGAAAACATGAAATAATGTAGTATATACATACATTTAACTAAACAAGGGAGAAAATCTTCTACGTTACCCTTTAAGCCTTTGAGATTGTGCTAGCTTTGGTGTAATGGGAGGTGGTAGCGGTGGTGGTAGTGGTGGCAGGCTTTGAATGGAACCTCTGACTGAATGAGCGTGTGGGAATACTTCTCTTGTAGGTGTGACAGCACATACAGGTAGTTACGAGACGAGTTTAAACGTGTTTGATACTGCCAGACATCCTGTCTCTGGGTGTGACGTCATAGACATCCTGACTCTGGGGGTGAGGTTAATACGCGTGGAGCAAGCATATACAGCTAGTTATGGAGCGAGTTTATGATTGATCTAAAAGGTTCGTGCTCCCTCTATAAATATGGTGATCTAGGGTATTGGACTTCATTGTGCTAATTAGCCTTGAGGTGTTAACATTGTGTTCTCTCCAAGAATAATCAGCTTTATAAGTGATATCAAGGTGAAGAGGTCTACATTTCCCTTGAAGAAGGATTAATACGTTATTACATCAAGAATAAGGATGAATAACTCAGCGTATAAGGATATTATTCCAAGCGCTACTGGATATGCATGCGGAAAATGTGGGAAGAAGTTCCTCCGAGGTTATCACAAGAGAAGACACGAGATGAGCTGCAAGAAGCTCTTCAAATGTAAACATTGTAGCTTGACCTTCAATGATGGTTGTAAGGGCCAGCGACACGAAGATATATGTGAAATAAGCAGTCCTCAGAAGAAAAGAAGATTGGAGCCAACTAAACATCAATTACTGTCAACAATGGAGGACTGTGATATGAAAGAATACGAAACTTCATTCGAAGGACGATTGAAATCGTATTTTATACGATGCGAGTCACCTAAGGACCTGAATATGTATCTGCAAGAGGCAAAACAACGGATTATCCAGGCTGTGCATAAAGAGCTTGGTATTCACAAGAGTGTTAAAATTAATCTGCTGGTTGAGTGTCGATTTGTTAACAGTATTGGAGAAACCTGTGACAAAACATTTAAAACACGGAATCAAGCTGTTTTCCTGGAAACTGATCTGGAGTCAGCGATGGAAGTGAAATTCAAGAAATTGGTGACTGAAATGGAGGAGTCTCAGCTTAAGGGTAGCAGCTGGGCCCTACTTGCTGTGGAAGGAGTTCGACTTCGTATCAACAAGTACAACCCGTTACGAGGAAGTAGCTACATACCTCTACCGTCATCTGTCGGAGCTAAAGAAGCGTGTATAAACATTCAGAACTTTATCGACGAGAAATGTTTCATGTACTCTATACTGGCCAAATTCGTCAGCACCAAGCCTCAACGCGTCAGCAAATACAAGCAACTTCAAGATAAGTACGACTTCAGCTGTGTTTCCTATCCTACTCCACTTTCTCAAATACCTAAATTTGAGAAGCTTAACAAGATATCTATTAACGTTTTCGGTCTAGATGAGAAGCATGAGGTGTATCCAATAAAGGTTGCTGATATTGAACTACCTGAACATCGTGACCTGCTACTATTGAGTGACAGTTGTGGAAAACATCACTACGTATATATCAAGAATTTTGAGAAGCTCGTTCGACGTCAAAAAACTAAGCATGATGGAGTGATATATACCTGTAAGCGGTGCTTTACACACTTTGACAATCGATATGGACAAAGTGGACAGGAAAAACTACAAGAACATGCAACCATCTGTAATCAACATGGTGTTGCAAGGGTAGTTATGCCTACCAAGGAGAAAGCAATTGTACAGTTTAAAAATGTTGAGAGGATGCTGAAAGTACCTTATGTCATTTATGCGGATTTTGAGAGTATTCTCACTCCGTGCCATACATGTACACCCAATCCTGAAACTTCCTATACAACCCCTTATCAAGAGCACACACCAATGAGCTTCTGTGTTTACGTTAAACCATCAACCAACGTTGAACATCTCGAAACTGATCTTCCTAAGCAACCCTATGTGTATCGTGGTGCTGATGCTGCTCAGAAGTTTATGCTGTACCTGACATCTCTTGCAAAAATGATTGATGACATATACAAATCTGCTAAGCCTCTGAAACTTACAGATCAACAGCAGATGGATTTTGAGTCTTCTTCAGCATGCTACTTGTGTGGAAAACCCTTTACAGAAGAGAACTAAAGTACGCGACCATGATCACATCAGCGGTGAATATCGTGGAAGTCTTCATAATGAATGTAATTTAGCCTGTAAAACACCTAAATATATACCAGTCTTCATGCATAACCTTAGCGGATATGACTCTCATTTCATTGTTAAGGAGCTGGGTTGTACAAGTGAACGTGTGGAGGTAATTCCTAACTCTGAAGAAAGCTATATCTCATTCACCAAGTATGTAGGAGATATAAAGCTTCGATTTGTGGATAGCTTCCGATTCCTCAGTACAAGCTTGGATAAGTTGGTAAAAAATCTAACCTCGTATCCTGAAACGCTAAAGTACTTTGGAGAAGACAAATTGAAGTTGATGACCCGTAAGGGTGTATTTCCCTATGATTTTGTTACGTCATGGGATGTCCTGAACGAGACCTGCTTGCCTCCTAAGGACTACTTCTACAATAGATTAAATGAAGAAGAAATTACTGATACTGACTACGATCATGCTAGAAATGTATGGGAGCTGTTTAATGTGAGAAACCTGGGAGAGTACAGCGATCTCTACTTAACTTCGGATGTACTTCTCCTAGCTGATGTCTTTGAGACGTTCAGAGAGCAAACCCTTAAAACACACAAAGTTGATCCTGCCCATTATTTTACCTCTCCAGGTCTTACATGGGACGCCATGTTACTGTATACTGGAATTAAGCTGGAACTGTTACAAGATTATGATCAACTACTCATGGTGGAATCAGGTATAAGAGGAGGTTTATGCCAAGTTTCCCATCGGTATGCTGAGGCTAATAACACTTATATGGATAAGTTTGATCCGTCGAGACCAACCCAATTTATCACATACGAGGACGCTAATAACCAATATGGGTGGGCAATGTGTCACGCCCTTCCTTTTGGTGGATTTCAGTGGGTGTCACCTGAAGAAATCAACTTAGAAACACTACAAGAAGATGATCCTCATGGGTACATATTAGAAGTCGACATCGAGTATCCTACTGAACTTCACGATCTACACAACGATCTACCGTTCCTGCCAGAGTGTATGAAACCATTGGAATCATCTACAAAGAAACTGATACCTCATCTTGGACCTCGAAAGAAGTATGTAGTGCATTACATGGCTTTGAAGCAAGCTCTTAGTCATGGACTACGACTAACAAAAATCCATCGTGTGCTAAAATTCCGACAGTCTCGGTGGTTGAAACCTTATGTGGAATTTAACAACAGGCTACGACAACAAGCTGCAAATGATTTCGAGAAGGATCTCTACAAGCTCTTTAACAACGCCATGTTTGGAAAAACTATGGAGAACCTGCGTAGCCGTGTGGATATACGACTGGTGACAAATGAAAAAACTCTAGAGAAGCTGATCGCCAAGCCTACGTTTATCGACAGGACGATATATGCTGCTAATCTAGCTGCTGTACATATGGCCTCTCGTCAGATTGTGTTCAACAAGCCTATATACATTGGTATGAGTGTGTTGGACATCTCTAAGACATTAATGTATAACTATCATTACGACGTGTTGTTGCCTTATTATGGAGCTGAAAACCTGAAGCTTATGTATATGGACACTGATTCGTTCATTCATCGTGTTACAACTGAAGATGTGTACCAGGACAAGCTACGTTTTCTTGAGCATCTCGATACAGCTGATTATCCTGTCAATCATATATGCCACTCTACTCAGAACAAGAAGGTATTGGGAAAATTTAAAGATGAGGCTAATAGCAAAATCATCCTACGCTTTGTTGGACTACGTCCTAAGATGTATGCCTTAGATATTCAAGGCTCAATGATAAAAAAGATTAAAGGTATAAAACGTAGCGCTATTAACAGTACATTTCGTTTGACAGCTATACTGATTGTCTTAAAACCTGTGAAATCATCAGAACGCCCATGAATCTAATCCTATCGCGAAAGCATGCTATTACCACAGTGCAAGTGAATAAAATTGCATTGAATCCCTTTGATGATAAAAGAATTATTGCTGAGGACGGTATAACTACCTATGCGTATGGACATTACAGTATTACAAATAGTGCTTAAGAGAATGTAAGTCGAAGATGGAGATTTTCTCGTGAGTCTACAATGTTTATCCGTGTACTGATATGCAACTAGCAGACGCCTGATGAAGAAAGAAGAAGATGGAAGGGAAGGTGGTAACCCTGCCATTAGGAGCAATCCTAGTGCTAGTCTCAAGCCTAGATAAAAGGGGAGAGACATCTACAACAAACTTAAATAAATGTATGTTGACGCAAAGCTCTTCAATTTGTGAATCAATATGCAGTTTATCCCTCTCCGTATCGTACAATAAGTTTGTAAGATTTAGAAAAAAGTATATAAATTGTTGTAACGCCGGATAAGAGATGTTTATGATCTAATTACTCTCTATATTACCATGAGTACCTGTGATACTAGCTGAGTGACTTTAAACACCTATGTTACTTGAATTATCCTAAATACCTACGATACTCTCTGAATTACCTGTAACATCATACGGAACTATGCTATATCCGCTTCCCGGAACCTGTCCTACCCTGTGATACTAACTGAATTACTTACCTGTTAGTGTGAGTGGGTTAGCTTTTCCCGTGAGAGGACCGCCTTTTCCCTGCCCTTTTCCCTTTGCTGGTCACCTTTTTCCCTTTACTGGTCACGTTTTTCCCTTTGCTGGTCACGTTTTTCCCTTTGCTGGTCACCTTTTCCCCTTTACTGGTCACCTTTTTCCCTTTGCTGGTAACGTTTTTCCCTTTGCTGGTCACCTTTTTCCCTTTGCTGGTCACCTTTTCCCTTCGCTGGTCACCTTTTTCCCTTTGCTGGTCACCTTTTTCCCTTTACTGGTCACCTTTTTCCCTTTGCTGGTCACCTTTTTCCCTTTGCTGGTCACCTTTTTCCCTTTGCTGGTCACGTTTTTCCCTATGCTGGTCGCCTTTTTCCCTTTGCTGGTCGCCTTTTTCCCTTTGCTGGTCACCTTTTTTCCTTTGCTGGTCACCTTTTTCCCTTTGCTGGTCACCTTTTTCCCTTTGCTGGTCACCTTTTTCCCTTTGCTGGTCACCTTTTTCCCTTTCCTGGTCACCTTTTTCCCTTTGCTGGTCACCTTTTTCCCATTGCTGGTCACCTTTTTCCCTTTGCTGGTCACCTTTTTCCCTTTGCTGGTCACCTTTTTCCCTTTCCTGGTCACCTTTTTCCCTTTGCTGGTCACCTTTTTCTCTTTGCTGGTCACCTTTTCCCTTTCCTGGTCACCTTTTTCCCTTTGCTGGTCACCTTTTTCCCTTTGCTGGTCACCTTTTTCCATTTGCTGGTCACCTTTTTCCCTTTGCTGGTCACCTTTTTCCCTTTGCTGGTCACCTTTTTCCCTTTGCTGGTCACCTTTTTCCCTTTGCTGGTCACCTTTTTCCCTTTGCTGGCCACCTTTTTCCCTTTGCTGGTCACCTTTGTCCCTTTGCTGGTCACCTTTGTCCCTTTGCTGGTCACCTTTTTCCCTTTGCTGGTCACGTTTTTCCCTTTGCTGGTCACCTTTTTCCCTTTGCTGGTCACCTTTTTGCCTTTGCTGGTCGCCTTTTTCCCTTTCCTGGTCACCTTTTTCCCTTTGCTGGTCACCTTTTTCCCTTTGCTGGTCACCTTTTTCCCTTTCCTGGTCACCTTTTTCCCTTTCCTGGTCACCTTTTTCCCTTTGCTGGTCACCTTTTTCCCTTTCCTGGTCACGTTTTTCCCTTTGCTGGTCACGTTTTTCCCTTTTCTGGTCACCTTTTTCCCTTTGCTGGTCACCTTTTTCCCTTTGCTGGTCACCTTTTTCCCTTTGCTGGTCACGTTTTTCCCTTTGCAGGTCACCTTTTTCCCCTGAGCGAGTCACCTTTTCCCTGAATAGGTTACGTGATGAGCATGTCTAGAATTAGCGCTCTAACATTGACATGAAACATATTTCCATGAAGTTCTCGCCTAAAGTCGCTTTCAAGGTCTAGCATCTCCTATTCCCTATATCTCCTGTATATAAGTCCATATTCCTACTGCTTCACTATCTGTCTAGCCTACCGACTCTCCTCGTTTCCCTATACCTCTCATATAAACCATACTCTACTCCTCTACCTCTGTCTAGCCTAACACCCCTCCTCGTATCCCCTACCTCTCATAAGCGCATTCCCCTCCTGCCCCCCCCCCCGTCTATCTCTCCTTGGGTTCCTATCTAGCATATATAAAACACATTCTACCTTTAGCACCTGCCTATCCTAGCATTGGATCTCTTCGTTTACTCATCTCTCCTTATAAACGGCTACTCAACCTCCTTAGCCTAATATCTCTCCTCCTGTTCCTATATCCCTCATACATATAAACGCATACTCTAAACCTCTGTCTAGTCCAACGTCTCTCCCCGTATCCCTTGCCTCTCATAAAGCGCATTTCCCGCCTGCTCCTGTCTAGCTGAGTATCTCTCCTTGGGTTCCTATCTAACCTATAGAAAACACATTCTACCTTTAACAGCTGTCTATCCTAGCATAGGATCTCTCCGTTTTCTCGTCTCTCCTTATAAACGCATACCAACCTCCTTAGCCTAATACCTCTCCTGGTTTTCCTATATCTCATATAAACCATACTCTACTTCTTGACCTCTGTCTAGCCTATCATCCCTACCCCCTGTTCCTTAACTGTCTCATATATAAAGATAAGCTCTACCCTTCAACTCTGTCTAGCCTAACACCTCTCCTCCTGTTCCCTACCTCTCTCATATAAAAGACATACTCTACCCTTCAACCTCTGTCTAGCCTAACACCCCTCCTCCTGTTCCCTACCGCTCTCATATAAAAGACATACTCTACCCTTCAACTCTGTCTAGTGTAATACCTCTCCTCGTTTTTCCTATACTTTTCATATAAACCATGCTCCTCAGCCTCTGTCTAGCCTAACAGCTCTCTACTATCTCTTCCATATAACGTATTTCCCTCCTTCAACCCTGTCTAGCATAGTATTGGTCGTCGTATTCCCTATCTCTCCCATATAAACCCATTTTCCTCCTTGAACCGCCCCATCTAGCCTCGTTTTCCCTATCCTTTCCCATACATGCCCAAAAAAGTGGCCTCGGTCTGTCCTATATAACCTACTCATATGGCTGCGAATGCACTTCCATTTAAACATGTATGAAGTTTCCGCTATACAAATAGATAAATATATGCTGCTTAAAGATCCATTTGCAAACTCGTAAAGAGTAGATTTAGATGAATTATTACCACATCGAAAGAATGTACTGAAGTTTCAGTCATACGCCCTCGTTGATTAGTAGTTTTATATCCCTATAGAATGCTGTGGATATTAAAATCCCTCACTGTGATAAAAGGTTTAGTTAACTTGAGAATCAGGGCTCGAAACATTTGAAGTTCAATGTCCATACTGTTGGGTACATATTCCGGGGATTTTAATGACAATAGATGGTTCATAGACAATCAATTTGAGATACGAAACCGATAGTCTACGAAGACTATACTGAGTTATGCCTTAAAATTGCTTGGGAGTTTGCACGCCACTGATCACTTCCATTTCAACTGTGAGGTATGATAAAAAAAATATGTGGAGGAAGTCGGAGCATGGGTCTTTAGCTCTCGCTCTCGCTCTCTCTCTCTCTCTCTCTCTCTCTCTCTCTAAGTACATACTCAGTTTAATTTGATTTTATTTACAGGAAACTATTATTGTGTTATGCGCGTATAATTTTCAAGTTAGCAAAAGCTAGTTTTTAATTCCAAATTTTTTTAGTTATCATTTATACTTTCATGATCTAAATAGTACACGTTTAAAACTAAATACATGTAATAATGTTAAATAAAGTGGTACAAATCTACACAAATAACGACTACCACAAGTGTTAACTTATAATTAGGAAGAGATCTAGATATGACTGAATTATTAAAAAATAAGTTGTTTCGGCATTAACGTTACAACACAATAGATAAGTACAATAAGAATAAAGATGAGCAAACAAACGACGAAAGGTTCTGTTTTCAAAGAAATTGCTCAAAATGGCGACCTCTAATTTCAATGCATAGGCGATAGCTACGCAGAAACTATTCCTGAATCCTGTTGAGTATTCCTGGTGCGCTACAAATCTGATCATTGGCTGCAATAATGCGAGCAACCAGTGCCTCTGCAGAATCATTCTGTGATGAATGCACCATAGTCTGAAGATAACCCCAGAAAAAGAAATGCTTGGGATTGAGATCCGGAGAACGAGGTGGCCAGGGCGTGATAGAACTGTCTCTTCCGATCCAGCGATTGGGGAATATTCGATTAGATGCTCTCGTACGTTTATAGCGTAATGCGCAGGAGCTTCGTCGTTTTGAAAATAAAGTTGAGCTCGAGCATCAAGCGGCACTTCTCCCAAAAGGATTGGCAATATATACTCTAGAAATGTTTTGCAGGTATCACCACGAAACCGAGGAGAAAGAAAGCATGGTCTAATGACGTGGTCAGAAACAATGCCAGGCATATGTTCACCATAAACTAATGTTGGTGGCTCTTCTGCACAGTAGCATCGGATTTTTTTTATGTCCATATTTACCTGTTGGAGTTATGAATCGGCCCATCCATGGTAAAAGTGGCTCCATCGGTGAACAACACTAATTAAATTATTCCGGTGGCTGGTTTAAAACCCATTCACAAAGCCGCAGGAGTAAGTTAAAATCCCTCTAAGTTAATGCTTGCACCTTTTGCAGGAGCTGCTCCTCGTCCAAGATTTGCCACACATTTGTGTGATTGGTGTCCATTGCACGTACAGTAGCACAGGTGCTGGTTAACAGTTCTTCTTCCAGTGCTTGCACTATGTTTTCTTCGAACATCGGAGTGCCATGAGTTACGTCTTGCACCATGATCTGATTTATTCGACACCACAGAACCACCTTTAGGCAAATACCGATCTACAGACTCTAAAGTAGCCCAATGAGGATACTGCCCATTTGGGTATTATTCGCTGTAAATCCGTGCAGCTATTGAAACACGACCTACTGCTTCGCCGGACACAAGGTCATATCAAAATATCAGAGTTCAGAAAAAGTGTAATTTTGTTCCACGTTCCCCGAGTGTTTAGCTGCTTTTAGTAGTGTTGATGTGTGCTGAAGTCAAATAGGAAATGAGACTAAGTGACCTCATTGCGTTGGAGAATACAGCGGTTATCTATGACTTGAATAAGAAGCAGCCATACCGCATGGTGTTGTAGTGTCCTACGGTATCAAGGTCGCCTATTGATGGCAGTACTAGGTATACAACATACTACAACATTCTCAGCGCCTCTTTTTGGGAGTATAGTACTTTGTGATATTGCTTGGTTCAAAAATGAGTTAAAATTAAATTGAGTTTTGTTTATGGACGCTCTTTAACTGATGTGCTACTTAGCGTCCCATTCTATTTGGGAGTGAAAGACTGGTCATTTCGCTCAGAGAGCCCTTTCTTTATCAGCTTGAGGTTGTTTAACGTGCCGTAAATCCATGACACAGGACCACCGGCTTTACTTCCCTTCCAAAGGAAGCCATGCTAAGGATGTTTACGCCCGGAAAAACCCATCGCCCTCCGCAGTGTTTGAACCCCATGATCTCGGGAACTAGAGGCTAGCATGGTAACCACTACACCACGGACGACTCAAAAATGAGTGGATTTGTTTCACCTGATTAATTGTTAGATTAGTTTCCTTATTGGTCACACACTCAAATATCGTCAACCGAAAACTCCAAGCTTAAATGCTGAAGGCGCAGCTGTAGGTGATTCCTTGTGCTTTGCGCATGATGACGGCACTTTGCCTGTTTAAGGGATGGGCATGGCACGGCTCCCAATATGGGGGGGGGTTTACTCATTCCAAATTTGAACTCGATTTCGCATGCTTATTGTAGTTCACAGCCGGTTCTATCCGTTCGGCCACAGCCACAGTACGGCTATCGGAATCTTCCTACACTTGTTTAACTGTTTCCTGCAACCTGTTATCTTTTGCAATAGCGCACAGCGATATGTTAGGTCCACACTTTCAGCGATTTTGGTAACGGCAAAGTTTAGAAATGCTTATTCAGAGTTAAAAGACAGGTTTAACTAAGCCCCTAACGAGCTGTACCGTTTATAATACCATTTTCATATTTTGGTTCTGATTTTGAATTATTGACCCCAGTCTCTATTTTTTTCTAATACACATAATTCGGTAACTTGACTTCGTAGACCATTGGTTTCTTATCTCAAATTGATTGACTAGGAACCATCTACTGCTAGTAAAATTCAGATGCGTTATTTATTTGCATCCTGTATACTGCAAATGGAGTTTGTGTACGTAGGGAAGGTTACTGATATTGCCACAGCTTCAAGGCATGTATTGAGCAATATTTATTTAGAGTTTGAAATTTTTAAACAAATATCGCTACCTCTCCACTAAAGTGGCGCGTAATATTTCTACTTGTCTTGTATTTAGTTCAGTTGTGAGGTTTTTGGTCGAGTACAAAGCTGTTTAGTTAGTAGCCTGAAACCGAACGGGATAGCTCAGGCGGCAATGTCTGTGGCCCACATTTGGGAGTTCCCGGGTTGGATCCACGGCGACCGCCCACTCTCACCTATGGGTTTTCGGTGGTTTTCCCGGGTCATCAGGCGAATGCTGGAGTGGTTTCTTTCAGCCCCCGAATTTCCTGCCCCTACATTTCGTTCCACTCTTCATTTCGTTCATCCTTCATCCCGTTGGTCTCCTTCAGGATCGGAAGTGTCGGCGATGGTGTTTCGGTGCAGGTGGCAGGGGAAAAGGATTTTATTTGTAACTCTCTCCTACCTCGGCTTTGCTGGCTGCCGGGATATTCTAACCCCCTTGAGGGGCATTGAATCGCTCTGTATGGGGTGGGGCCCGCGGTCTATCTGTCCGTCTGCCGGGGTGTCTATATCTGGAAACTTAGGGACCCTATCATTGCTGTACCGTCGCTTCTGGTTCCGGCCGCCCAGTGTCACCTCTCGCCTCATCCTTCCTCCCGGGGATGCACCCTCGTGGGGCTAGGTGCTATATCCACTCTGGATCGGTGCCGATAAGGTAAGATAGCAGCCTAAAAAGCGAAACCTACGCATTTATTACGTCTACTTTCGGCACCACCAATAGAACATATTTTTCGGCCAATATATTAAGATGTTTAAAGAAAAATAGTTCCAAGATGATTAAAGTTTTCTTCAAAATAAGGACTGTCAATGAAGAAAGAACACATTGCACGGTTAGACTGACGTGAGTAATTTGTTTTACCAAGCTATTGACTTGCATTTAGCATTCAGCAATTTCCAAGTGGAATAAACCAATAAATTAGTTGCAAGGACAGGTGGTGAACGGCAGTTGGTGATAAATGGGATCACAAGTTTCATTAATAGTTATGAGACTTCTCTCGCTCGTTTGACACTTCTCAGTCGAGGGCTTTCCCTGAGAGGCGGTCGACCTCTCGAGTTCTTTGGTCCAGCAAACTTCAAGAGCGTGACTTTCATACTAATGAGGCAAAGGAGAAAGGGAGAGCCTGTCTGTCATAGATTGATGGAATTCAGAACAAAATCTAACACCTGTCTTGGACCACATCGCGATGGGAATAATTCATGAAGTCTTTAAGATAAGAAATTAAATGGAAGCAGAATATTTGTTGCACGGCAGGTTATATTAACTCATTTCATATTAACTTTTTCATCTACTATACAAAAACATAGGCGTTTAATATTGGATAGAATCATTATTACAGATTCTAAGCTGAGTATAACACGATTTGAGTAATTTATGACATTTTAGGAGCTAGAAAATACTGAAAGCAAGGCTTTGTTACAAATCAATGCATGTTACACCGTCCGATTTCGTATCTGTCTTTTCTGACCGTTATATGAAAATGTCGTTCATTGTTGTATAGAAGTATGGTTCATTATGATACAGATTTTAATTTGCACATATCTACATCTGTAAGTTAGTTCACAAATACAGGAGGCGTTGAACTTAGTTTTACATTGTCCATGACACTCACGTTAGACATTTTTACATTCACACCACCTACCTAGGCAGAGGAAGCATTGCATTCCACTCAAACATTTTTATATTGAGACTTTATCAAGTTTTGGGGCACCTTGATTAAGAAACACATTTTTTACTTTCTCTACCACGTACATAGTAGATAGAGAAGGTATTGCCTTCCATCCAAAAACTCGATACCGAGATTTCACCGAAAATACACGTTTTGGGGTAAATACCAAACTTGGTATTTAGATTCAGCACCATCCAAAAATACGTATGCAGATTTTCAAGAAAATTCTCCCACCCCAAACTACCCTTTACATGGAGTATTTTTCGAATTTTTTTATTTTCTGGAAAAAGCCTCTAACAATTTTGATTAAAATACCACATACTAAAGATATTTACATAACAAATAAAATGTATATATTAAATTTCCTGGGAATAGCTTGTGAAGTCTTCATTCGGAAGAAATTTTGTATAATCTTGTGTAACTGGTAAAGGATAAGTGACAGAGGAAAACGTACTACACAAAAAATGTAGATCTCTTTAAAACACACAGTTTTTTTTTTCAAATAACTTGTTTTATGGATCAGCCATTTCCGAGATGTCCGTTATTAATGGCTCGAATTGATCAATACTTAGCCATCCTTTTAAAGTCCTGACGATTTTCAGCTGTTTCTTGCGATGTCATGGAAACAGAATGGAGTTTTAAGGCGAGCATACAGCGTCCAGTTCTGAAGCATTTTATTTGTCGCTATTCGCTTTGTATCTATAACTAAATGTGTAATGCAGCTATTTCGGAAAGGTTTAGCTGTATTAAAATGAAGCAGATAGAAAAATAAACTTTCGTAAGAATAATATGTATACCCACTAATAAACGATAGAGGGTAGAGAAAGTTATGTAAAGGTAACACATCCGACTTTCTAGAAGCGCGCGCGCATACGTAATACTATCCACCGAATTTACTTTCAGCTAGTTTTCAAAAATAGCATATTCCTTGTTACACAAATGCCTAGCTTTCACTGGCAAGCTTATTTGCAGCTTATTTATCTGTATTTGCAATTTCAGTAGGAATTTCACCATATTCCTCATTTTGTTCGAAATTAATGAGGTTGATTTATTCAATTCAGAGTTCTTAACTTGCGGCGATTTTAATGTTATTTGTATTTACTTGTGTTTTGCCCCACGTTGTGAAGCCAAATTTGCGACGGTATTCTTTGTTAAGTTTGAAAGAATGCTACTGTTTATCTGCCGCACGTATAAAAGACAATTTGTCGCGGTCACTTCGTGTTATCTTTTACTGAGCGCCTATTATTGTATTTAATTTTTGGGTTCACTGTCCTCCGGCTAGCTATGATTTTTTTGGTCGAGCACTTATCTTATACAGGTGTGTAAACGGAAAGGAGTTTTTATCCAAAGATAACACTGATAAAAGAATTTGTTTTATACTTTTATTGTCGTAACACATTATGCACTTTCACATATTAATCTTGACACTCGCCAAACTGAAACTGTTATAATAACTTCTTTACTGCCCATTATTAATTCGCGTACTTCAACTTTTTGTGTAATTAACTTTACGACACTTGAGATTTTTTTATAACTTTGCTACGCGTAACCTGCGAATCGATAAACTATGCTATGTATTCACCATGACTGTTTTTGTTGAACTCAGCGACGTGTAATGTACAAATGTTTCCGATGAACTGGGAGGGATCTACCTCTGACTTAGCCCTTTTTATACTCCTACACCCCGATATGCCTAAAGATTATAACTGAGCTGCTATTGGTTAATAAAACGCGCCAACATTAGCGTCTATTTTTATATCCAATGAAAATTACGAAAACATATGCTCTAGAGAAAATGTTCCCGCAAATTCCTAAGAAAAACGCGCCAATATTACGTCATTTGATCGTCTCTAATAATGATAAACAACTCACCCCCTCGCTACATTATTGCACGCTATTATTGTCAGTTTCAGTAAGGCCGTATAAACCCACTTCTCGACAATGCTTACAATCATCAAACATCTCAAATCAATGTCGCACAATAATGCATATTCACACTATAATCACTCTTGACATTTACATAATTTGTGATACAAATTACTGCGTCAAACTAGGTTTTAATTTATAGCGTTTCTTTAAATTATTTTTTATTTAATATCAAACTAGAGCACCATAAATTATTTTATGCACCACTGCTGCTAATGATTATGCCCTGGGACAACTTACAAACTAGCAGACCAGAGGGTTGTGACCCCTTCGTTCTCGGGATGCAGTCATTAAGGTTGTAATAAATAACAGCTTTAATCAAAATTGTTTAGCTATTTCTCTTACACTAAAACAAAAGTACTTCCATGTAAAGATTTGCTTGGAGTAGAGGGAGTTGCTTGTAAATCATCGCCTTGAGTCCTTGTCTTTGTAACAAGAGATATTGCATTTGAGTTATGCTCACAGGTAGACGCGCATAAATATTTGCCATGTGGGATAGTCAAACGATCTTCTCTACTTATTTCACAACCTTACCTAATATATTATATACATGTATACGTATAAAATGATTGCCTATCCACGTTACAATAATCATATTACATGTTTTCCAAGTAACGGCTTCTAATTAGGAAATGTGACTTGGATGCATGTCAGATACGAAAGCAACACTCGACTTGTTTGTATCACAACTCCATTTTTGACAACAATGAGCTCAAATGAAAATAAGAAAAATAAGAGAACGTTTTTAAATTATGTCAGTCCATATAAAAACGAATATTTCGGAAACGACTGGTGCTACGAGGAAAGTCATTTAACTTATGCTGTGTATTTTACTGAACTCCATATTTTTTCTCTGGTAAATTTTTGTTTCTTCTTGTGGTTTCCCAGTTATACGAAATTGTGCGCTAGTGAAGGACTCACAGGATCTTCTCAGAAAGCTTATGGTATAGGTTCGTTTTTCCTTCTTGTGAATATGTAAAATATTAATCAAAATAATCAGAATCCTTTTGAGCAAATGAAAACTGCAAAATTTCTTGTAAGCGGTTGTTTGGGGTGATAATCTTCATCTTTCATTCTTACAAGGTGCCTGACTTGGTATTGAAATTTGAAATTTGTTTTTCAGGCATGCTGTTTTATGACTGACCGATTCACAAATATACACGCGCGAAGTTTTTTTTTTTTGAGGGGGGCGTATTCTGAAACCTACATTCCTTCCTTCCTTCCTTGCTACGGTTATACGAAACTTTAATATAGAATTTTTCGGCCAGATGCAACATTTCTTCTATGTCAGATAAGTGGCGAAGAAAGTTAGGCTTTTTACCTTGTTTGTTTTTAAGACATTTCACATGTACTTCCAGTAAAATATCGATACATAAGTTTTGAATCCAACACACCTTAGTAAGTGACTCGTATGTAGTAAAATTTGTTGCAAATTCTTAAACACAATCATGAAGAATTTCTAACAGTATTTCATTCTGACAATTTCCCTGACCGAAGATGATATATGAACAGCTGAGAATTTGTCTATTCTGATTTAATTTTACCTTCCGTAAAGTAATAGAAATAGAATGCCGCTTTACGAATAATATTTTAAACATTCCACAACAGTGACAATAAAATAAAACTCTTTATTTTAAATATATAAATGATTAGTGACTTCCGTGACTTGCCGTTTTGCAGTTTTGCAGTTTAATAGAAATCGTAAATTTCAAACTGTTCTTGATATTTTAACTTTTAACGGATTTTAACCAAACTGGACAGATAAACAATAAATTTTTGTTCGAACTCAAAAGCATATAGCCTATACTGACGATAGTTATGCTGGGAATTGGAAAAATAAGTAGCTTGACCCAGTCAGGATTCGAACGTGCGCCCTGAGAGATGTAAACAAACCATGAATATTTACTTGAGGCAGGAGGAGTGCGCAAGTCACATGAGGGTGGGTGACCCCGGCGGGTATCGATCTCTTGCCAAACACTTTCCCTGCCCGCAATATCGAGCTGAAACTAGACGCCGTCTAGACTACGGGCTGCTGTTAGCTGGGAGGGGGGATGTGCTCTGCAACTTCGCAGAAACCAGGTGGATGCAGCTCTTCCTTTCTCTTAGCCAATTATGAGTTTATCCTTAGGTCTCTTCAAATAATTACATATTTGTTTTTAGCAAATCCACATTTTTGGGTGACAAAATTTTATATTTCCAAAATCGATAACAGTGAGAAAATTTGTGTTTGTGTATATGGGGTTATCTCGGAAGCCATCCAACGATTTTGATAACACTTTTAATCATCGAGAGGTATGTACTTCCCGATGGACATAGACTATAAGAGAGCTCCTAATTTCAACTTTTAAGCCTCTTGTACATTATCAAATTTTTTATCAATTCAAGAGTTTACAAGAAAAATTGTCAAATGTTGAAAAACGTTTGACAAGATTGGACAAGACTAGACAAGAACTGGCAACTTGACAATGTCACAAATGCGTATTTACATGTTGTTTCTTTGCCAAACTTAACCTCTTCAGAACACATTGAAAATTTATCACGTGCAAAGCAAATTACTATTAGCACCACTATATAACAATTTGCAGTGAAATATTGCTTGCTACGTACATTACATAGCACTTTCGCGTATTATAGCCCATGAAATCAGATTACGATTAAAGAATACGATGGAAATAGTACACTTGATAGATTAACTGCACTACATAACATTGTATTAATGCGTTATTGTACACTTCAGAAATCTGCCCGGAAAGTTCTTAATATGCTCTCGCTTTCATCTTGTAATCTACGAAGCCCACGATGTACAAACATGGCTAATTTTCGTATAACCTACTCAACTCGCATATGACATCCATTGCCCAAGTAGCCATTTTTGTTTACTGTTCGCTTTCAGTCATGTTGCAGATGCACTGTAAATAATCGCATTCCATTGGTCAAAGCCATCAAATCATTGTCAAACCTTTGATCGTTTAAAGGATGTACTTATTTGCTTTCAAGACTTCCAAAGACTTTATAAGTATTGGAAGCAGTTTGACAAGAAAAGTTGTGAAGTTGTGGCAACTCTTGGAAAGTCTTGTAAAGCATTGAATATGACAAAAATTTGTTCGTGTACAAGGAGCTTTAATGACTAATAGACTAAAAACGTTTAAGGCCGAATATTGAATACGAACATGTTGAAATCGTGATAAAGTTACTTCGACTATTTTTCGTTGAGAATCCCAAGGAGTAAAACATGTTCACGTGCACTATCGAAAATGGATCTCTTCCTCCGCAGAGAATGCATGTAAAAATAAAACAAGAGCCAAATATAATTTATTTCAAGCAACATACATACATGGTCACGGATACTAATGCGGAAAATTGGCTTTTGATTTTATTTGTTTATGTCTGTCAAAAACTTAAAAAAAAGTTTGTCAGTAAGTTTTTCTGTATTTCCCACATACAATGCAATCAAGTTCATTGCTAACCTATACTAAATATATCGAAGCAAAAAATAATAATAAAAAAAAACAACGACCATTCTGATATTCATAATTACAATTTGGGAAAATTTATTTTTTATTTATTTTTAGGACTACATGCTACAACCAAAATATTTAAATTGGTGGCTTGTGAGTGTAGGGAATCTTCATGTACGTCAGTTTCGTCCCATTTTCATTACATGCTGATATCAGTGTAATAAGCATTCTCTTAATGTGAAAACTGTGTAACTTTATTTTGTTAAATAATTATGGGGCCAAAGATAATGTATAAGGGTATAAATTTTAGTTGCTGTGCTATTCAAAAAACTTACTCGGCCATCTAGATAATTCTCTCATCGCTAAAATATACTTACAGGGCATACAATATTTCTTGAATTTGGAGAATTGAATCCTGCATTCCCATTTCCATAAATATCAGGGGATTTCTGGTCCGTTGTTATGAACATCGTGGGACTTTACGAAAAGGGGAGGATTTTGCATTATTAATAATCTTCTAGAACATTGTATAATGACTTCGTAAAAATACGGGGAAGGGATAAGTGGAATTAATTAAATCGTCATTCACGACTTAAAAAGCCAACTGGGTAAACCGGATAATATCGCATAATCTTGATTATGGAACTTCTCCGAGCTGTTTAGCTCAAGGGCGTGTGTAGGAATTCATTAGTTTCAAAGTCATATAAGGTTCTGTCCGCCAGTATTTCTCTCCCTCTCTTTCTCTCCCTCCCTCCCTTCTTCCATGACCTCCCCACGGTCTCTCATCTTATGCAAAAACAGGCTCGGGAGAATTGAGCGTTAAGTCAACCAAAGCCTCTTTCTTGTGGTTTTTGAACTCCTGAACCACTTAACGCCTAAATTTGCTATAAGGCGATATATTAACTATGGTAGTTTGCTAAAGCTTCAGCCTGCTGTTCAACATCTGTTTAGAGCAACCGGTAATGAACCGTTTCCCGAACAAGGGAGGAGTAATGAATATATAATAAAGATAAAGAAAGAAATTGCAGCTGTAGAAAGAAAAGCAAATAATAATAATAATAATAATAATAATAATAATAATAATAATAATAATAATGTCACTCGTCTTACATACAGGGTTATTCAAAAAGATGGAACAGATTTTAAATGTTAATTTTGAATAAACGAAAATAGATAGTGACACCTACGACATAGAGGAAAGTTCAAAGTTTTGAGCCCCACCTATTAGTTTCATTCAGTGCCTACAGTGACGCTGTGTTTGTTTACGAGAAAATGGCGACGCCACGGGAAAATTCGTTTTGTGTGCTGCAATATGCAAAGAGTAAATACATTGTTTCATTGCAGGTGCAATTCATTGCAAGTTCAACAACGAGCCGCTCGGTCATAAACCATTTACAATTAATACAATAAATTCGTAGAAGATGGTTACGTATGCAAACGGAAAAGCACTGGTCGTCCTCGCATAGCAAATAGTGTTCATTTTGAACACATAAAATAAAACTTTGAGCTTTTCTCTATTCAGTGATGTTTCGTATGTGTCGTAATCTATTATCGTATACTAGAAATAAATATTTAAAGTCTGTTCCTTCTTTTTGAATAACCCTGTATAAATTGTGACGCAGCCCAAGCTTGTATCGGGAGGTTGGCGCGGAGCAGTTGGAGAGATAGCGCTCTCGCCCAGCGTAAATACCAGAAGCGCTATCAGATAACCAGAATCCTCTGGAAGTTTCCCTCTACCCCCACCTCAGGGATATTCTCGAATGTTCTGTGGAAAATTTCAGCGGCTATATAAGCCATCGTGTCCGCGTGTGAGGAAGTTAGTAAGAGAGTGAGTGGGTTTCTGGTGCGACAAAAAGTGCTGTTTTCTGAGTGAGTTTGTGGCCACAGCGTGACTTATACTTCTCGTAAAAAATAATGGGCAAAATTATAAGCTCCGGATACGGAGCTTTGTGCATGCTCGTTGTGTCAAAGTCTTGGTGTACAAGGTAACAGCAATTAAACTAAACCTTTAACACTTTGTAGTTTGCAATGTGCTCTATTGACGTATTTGGGGTTATTTCTATACAGAATCAATGCACATAATAGCTAACTTAAGAAGTTCGTTGAAAGATGTGTCTGGTAAGCAAATGCAAGCATGATATCTACACATTTAGGCGATACAATGCTTCAAATAAGAATGGCGTAGATGGTTAACGCATATGCCTGTGGGCGGAGTGTAAGCATGATGCAGGTTCTAACCCCTTCACAGTAATGTATTCAATTAAGTCGTAGAACGCTAGGATTATGTTACGACATCTTGCAGAATATTCCTGAACTTCCAGTAGATGAGAAAGCTCTTTCCCGGCTAAACCATTTCTTCACGCCATTGTCCTTCAAAATGGCAGACAGACAACAGCTACGTCACCAACTAATTGGTCTGATTCGTGGAGGCTACTCTGCATCGAGGGCAGCTGCAGTAATCGGAGTCCCCTTGACAATAGCTAAAAGATGAGCTAAACGATTTCGCGAGCAAGGAGAAGTTGCAAATCGGCCACATCCTGGACGACCACGCATCTCTACAGAGGTGGAGGATGTCATCTTGTTGAGGCAAGCAGAATTGTAGCCTTTTAGAGCTTCTTTTGATCTCAAGACAACGTCCGACTTTCCCGGCTCCACACGCACCGTAGGGAGGCGTTTAGAGAATAATATTTCGTCGAGCTGCGAGGAAGCAACGCTTAACGGAAGCACAGATCGTCGATCGTATAGCATACGCTATTATCCGCCAGAACTTGATTGGAGAAATGTTATGTTCTCCGAAGAAGTAATCGTCGCGAATAGGAATGGCGGTCCCATCCGGGTTTACTGTATAGATGGTACCGATAGCTTGAGCGCTTCGTGAGACGACTGAACAGGTCAGGTCGTGTTAGCTCGCTTGTCGGGTGTGGATGTCATACGAGGGAGCAGGACCGCTAGAATGTATCCAAGGTCGATTTACGGCGGATGTTTATGAAAATGTTTTGGAAAACATTATGATTCCTTCAGCCCGTGAACGATACCCCGAAGGGAATCTTTTGTTTCAACAGGACAGCCATCCAGTACACACCGCCAATCGGATTCAAAGTTGTTTATGAACAGACGTGACATCAAGCTGCTCGATTAGCCCCAAATTCACCGGATATGAATCCCATTGAACATGTGTGAGCGATTCTTGAGCTTTAATTGGGAAGAACTACTCGCCCGTACAGTAGATGAGTCGTGGGACAGAGTGTTAGATGCGTGGAAGGAGGTCGCCATGCATTTGCACTTTTTTCTAAATCTTGTGGACTCCGTGCCTCGCAGAATGAGAGCAGCTGTTGACGCTGGTGGTTTGTGGACGAGATACTAGACCTACCACCGCCTTCTGGTTTCGAATTTTATTTATTTTAACCTTTCAAGAGCAAGAAGAACATTTGTTTATTATAGTACATTATTTTTGTATCCATTAAGGCTTAGTGTCACCTTTAATATCACAAAAGTGATGGGCAATAATATTATTACAATTTCGTTAGCATAATAATATTTATTATAAAAGGCATATAGATGAGCAGAAGTATGCGTCCCGAAAAAAAATCATGTTACGGGGTTTCGAACTCATTATCACTGATTTCGAAGTAACAGACGTTTCCTCTACACCAATATATCCTAGAGTCTACTCACAGCTATTCATTATAAATGTAGATTGGGTGCCCGCCTTCGACCGATGTACGTTGTAGCAACAGCATTAGGTACTGTGCATTATGTGCACCGCGCTTTTACATCCAAGAGTCGGTCTATTATTTTTGATGAGAAGTGTACAGTGAGTCTGACAATGAGAAC
This sequence comes from Deroplatys truncata, assembly GCA_030765065.1. Lineage (NCBI taxonomy): Eukaryota > Metazoa > Arthropoda > Insecta > Mantodea > Mantidae > Deroplatys > Deroplatys truncata. The sequence goes on from CM060987.1 coordinate 90,880,592, forward strand.
TTAGTGAAGTGACAGTGAAAACTGGACAAAGTTACGCTGGTGTCAGGAGTGGTGTGTAAAAGCCAAAATGGAGGAAATGCTTCAAAAACTATTGGCTGGGAGGAAAAAATAGAGAGTGAAATGAAAAGTGGAGAAGATGGGGACGAAAATGAATTCTGGAATGGAGAAGATAGCGACCAAAATGAAATCTGAAACGGGAAGATGCTGACGGAAATGAAGAGTGCAAAGGAAAAGATGAACAACGCAATAGGAAAATCAAATTCAACTCGGTTTTGACATCAAGACTGTAAAATCTTAGATAAATGCAACGGCGAAAACCCTGAAAGATGACTTTGCAAAGGAGTTAGAAGAAAGTAAACCTTAGGTGGGAGAACATCTGGATAAGCAAGAAAGACGGGTAGATGGGCAGACGAAAGATGACAGAGGCCGCATTGGACGAGCGTCTGAACCAGCAGACGAAGGAGTGTTGCAACCTTACGCCCGGTTGGGATGCAACCTGCAGTTGTGACAAAGAGGGCTGAGGAGAGAGCAACATAGGACCGATCCTGCAGGATAAAGAATCTGGTGAACGACATGCGTGCCGGACGTTGCTCAAAAGGGTCCGATCTAAAAGAGCTACTGAATGCAGTGGGATTCACTGGTGGCAAGAACAATGTGTTAAAGAGAGTACGGTAGTCTGCAAACGGAAAAAAACAGGGTAGAACACCTAGTGCTTTCGAGGAGCAAGGTGAAAGAACTCCTCCGGGAGAACAATGCCCACACTACCAGAGGGTATCTGAGTGTGAATGAGATCATGAAAAAACAACGTCGCCGATTCTTTTGGTTGCATCTGCGAAGCGATGTGGAGAAATGCTGCCGGCAAGGCAACATCTGCGCGGCAAGTCCAGGGCCCGCGCCACGCGGTCGGGGCTGAGTGGGAGACACCTTGACAAGTGACCGAATGAAGGCACCTATGACAGTCTGGCGAACAGTGCCGGATTTCAAGAGGCTGACCTCGTATGGCCCTCGCCCCACAAGGGTGTAAGGGAAGTCGCCAGCGTTTCAACGTTGCAACTTAGCGAAGTCACAGTGAAAACTGGACAAAGTAATATTGTGTGTATATATATATATATATATATATATATATAAATTATAAGTTGGTTAAGTATTAGTGCACCATCCATTTGTTAAGAGCACGTGACTAGGGACAGGTTTTTTGTGGACATTACAAACAAGCTATGTTTGCTTGATAATAGGGTTAAACCTCCCTTCGTCAGGAGAAAGTCCGTCTCATTTATTTGGTATACGTACGAACACCCGTTTCAATGGTATTCGAACATAAGAATAAACTGCCACGTTGCAGGTGACGCGCATACGTTCTAGAATATTCGACGGGCAAATAAAAGCCATTGACACGGGGTGCCTCAGATTGCTCGAATTCGAAAATTAACGGACGGACAAGTTGATCAGCAGAGCTTTGCCTGTCGGTCTTACCGGCCACACATAATGCTATCGTCGAAGTCTGTCATCCGTAACCAGTTTTCGTTTCAGCATCCACAAGAGACTTGAAAGACTTCAGCAACCGTTTCATCGCCCTTTCAGGTTGATTGAAACCCCCAGACTTAAGCATATCTTGTACAAACTGCGATCTCTTCCAATAACTCAATTTATACTATCAGCTGAATTTGGTACCCTAGGAGCAACAACCCTTTCCCTATCCTATCTGTCGGCTTCGCTCGGTCCTTATTCGGGATACAACATAGCGTACTTGGGGTGCACCGTTAGAAGAAACAGCTGTTACCAAGAAGTCTAAAATAGTAATAATAGGAAACGAAGATATTAATAGAAAAAGAGATACTTTCTGTGGACTCTTGAATAAAGAAACAAGAAATAAACAGTGAAATGTTTTTTTGGGGTGCGGCATTGTAGCATTGTACCGAGTGTAACAAAACTGTACGGCACAAATTGCAGGACACATTCCTCATAGTAGACGAAGAAATTATGTTATATGAACATGGATCTGAAAACGCTTTGTTTCCATGTTACAACTCATTTTCTCCAACTCATTAATCATGGGAAACACACACGAAGAGAACGTTAGTATCATGGAGAACGTGCAATCTTGGTTACGTTGGCATTATCGTAGGTGCACCGCCAGTGTTTTGTTTTACATGTCCCTGTTACCATGCGACTTACGTCATTGCTTGTTTACAGGTAACATCGACTGTTCCAGTGGGCAGTACCACCTTGGCAAGCACACGGGTTACTACGTATTGGATGATTGATCACAGACTTGGCTCGTGCAATGCAGAGATGGCAGATGCCCATTTGATGTATGGATTAGCAGACAGCAATGGCGTTTGCGCTCAACCTTTGTATACCGGGAGAGATTTCCAGGACGAAGGTGCCCGACAGGAAAACTTTGAAGCCATTGATCGTCGTCTTATAGAACATGGTGCATTACAGCCTGGTGCTTGCGACTGGGGAGGCCTAGAAGGACCAGGACACCGTAACAGGAGCCGGCAATTCTTCAGGCAGTTGACGACGACCCTAGTGTCAGTACAAGACAAGTAGCTGCAACAATGAATATTGATCACATGACTGTCTGGCGAGTGTTACACGAGCTGAATCCATACCATTTACAGCGTGTGCAGGCACTATCAGCAGCTGATTTTCCTGCACGGGTACGCTCCTGCGAATGGTTTATGCAACAAAGTGTCAACCCTAATTTTAGTGCAACGGTGCTGTTCACAGATGAGACGTCGTTTCAACAAGATCGGATTGTAAATTATCACAATCGGCATGTATGGGCTGATGTCAATCCTCACGCAACTGTTGAAGCAAGTTATCAACAAAGATTTCCTGTTAAAGTTAGGACCAGCATTGTTGGTGACTGTTTGGTAGGGCCTCACGTTCTTCCATCCAGGTTCAACGGACAAAGTTACCATAATTTCGTAGAGAATGTTTTGCCTGATCTGTTAGCAGATGTGCCTTTAGCTGTGCGACAAAACATGTACTTCATCCACGATGGAGCACTTCCTATTTTAGTGTTAATATCTATCGGCTTCTAAATAACAGACTCGGTGACAGATGGATAGGTAGAAGTGGACCAATTGCCTGGTCTCCACGATCCCGAACCTAAACCCACTGGAATTTTATTTGTGGGGCATTTGAAAGCCCTTGCGTATCGAATCCGAGTAGCATATGCTCAGAATCTCCATACCCGCATTATGGAAGGCTGCGAAACCATATGCAATACTCCAGGGATACATCAGCGCATCCAGGATTCACTACGACGGCTGTTGATGCGTGTGTCAATGTTCACGGAGGACATATTGAGCATCTCCTGTGAGAAAGAATTGCATGTGGTATGCTGGTAAGTTCTATTCTTGTGTACTTCCCATAATTAATGAGTTGAAGAAAATAAGTTGTAACATGGTAACAAAGCGTTTCCAGATCCATGATCATATAACATAATTTCTTCGTCTACGTGTGAGGAATGTGTCCTGCAATTTGTGCCGTATATTTTTAATACATCCTGTATAGTACAAAACCTTGGACTTCGCGACGAAGTAAGATACAGATATAAAGTATTTTAAATGAGGATATGGAGAAGAAAAGAGTTTGTGGATTAGACAGACCAAACAAATTAGAAAGCTGTGTGGACGACGAAAGAATAATGCTGAAGCTCATCCTAAAGAAGTTGGCTGGCACACTGGAGGAAGATGCAAGATGAAAAACGAGAGTACCTATTAAAATTATTTTTATGCGGAGTCGAAGAGGAACTCGAACAAAAACGAAGAATGGTGGGTGCCGGTTTCGCAATGAAAGACCTGATTTATGGCGCAATCTATAATTTGTGGAGACGCGTAGCAAATATACTCAAGATGTACTTCTACATTATTTAATCGTGCAACATTGAGTCATAATGTCCCTCCACTGAGGGAGTGAATACATAATGAATGTTGTGATATCTCCTGCGCGACTGTTGTGCATGCCGGAAGATAAAGGCAGTATAAACAGAACACTGCGTACTTATAACCGGGAAATAAAAGGGGAAAGACCGTGTTGTCAGTGTCATCCACATGCCTACAACGTATTTCCGTCCCATGTGTGTAAACACTCTGCAGCTTCCGCTCTGCCATTCATCATATTCATAACACACGAGTGTTTGATATATTCTGACTATGGAGTTTAGAAAAACGACTACACGACTTTGCATCTGCTGCATTTCCTAGAATTCTGCAGGCTTCTTATATAAAACATAATTTTCTAAGAGAAGCTCTTTTGCATAATTTACAAAACTCTGATTGTAACATTCATTGACTTTCTCTATCCAGTCTTCTCACAAAAACTTATTTTTTATATATCTTATAACAATTCTTAAAAAAGCATATTTTTCTACCTACTCGAGAGAGTAGAGAGTTTGGAGAGATTGTTTTATTAGACAATTCGTTTTAAAGTATAAGTGGCATACAGGAGGCTGAAGAGATAGCCACATTCTTAAAAAGCTGGTTGCTAAAATGCTGACATTGAAAGTCCACTCTTTACCGCGAAAAACAAATCAATGGCCACTTAACGCTTAGAAAGGTATAGGTGTTGGAAAAGCCAAAACAATAACGAATACCTCGCAAGTATTACAACAATTTTTATTTGGCATAAATTGTGTATGCTTTTTTAACGAAATGTGCACGTTTTGGGGAGAAGGTTTTGTCTACCTCTTGCGATTTACCAGTTATAGGTTGTTCCACGGAGGGGGATACTAGGCACCGCGGCCCACAGAGATCTATTGTGCTTACCATCCCTCAGAAGGAAGGAATGAAGTATTCGTCTGCCGTCCCCGTGAAAACCACGGTTCAGAGAAGGCACTCGCTGTGTATCGAACCTGAGACCTACCGAATGCGGCCCCAGACGTTGCCGGCTGAGTCATCCCGCTCGGTTCGGATTGCCAGTTAAAATAAAGTATACAACATTCATCCAGAATGAAGAGGACTTCACAGGCTATTCGCAGAAAATTCAAGAAATACATTTTATTAGCCATGCAAATATCTTAAAATGTGATATTTTAATTAAAATCGTTTGAACTATTTTTGAGGAAACCAAAAATAACGAAACATTTTGAAACTAGTTTGCGGGGGGTTCGCATTCTTGGAAGATGCTGAACTTAAATACCAAGTTTGGTAATTATCCAACTTTGACTTATGCTGTTCCAAGAGACAGACACACACGGACCTTTTTGTAAATACATATATAAAAATATGTCATAATGTATCAATTATATAGTCAAACGCTTTCGTATTGAGATTGCAGTCGACATTTTGTGAACCGAGGCTTTGTTAACTAAAAGAAATATTGCAATAAAATATACAGATACAGAGTAAATTGACTGATACTAGGCGAAAGATGTGCATACGCTTTTTATTCACCTTTTATTGTCATAAAACCCAAATTCGGCAATGATGCAATCCAGGGAAGCAGCAGAAAGGGGAATAAACATTTACCGACTCACTTTTTTCGTAACTTCGAGGTATAATGGTTTGTGATAGTACATACCGTGTAGAAGACAGGGGATTCCTCAACGGTGCTTGTTTTACTGTAACTTATTAAGTCTTAAGTGGAATAAACGTATTTTTAGTCATAGCAACTTGGCTGAAAGAAATAATTACGCCTTTTTTTATTTTAAACTTGTCACTATGAATTGAGGCTTTTTAAAAGCATCTTAAATCTATCGGCATCCCCCGTAAAATACCAGGCTTTCCTGCGTTCCCCTTGAAGTATTTTAAAAAAAATTAAAACAGGCTACCATTAAAAGTAAATAAAACATTGGGGAATCTCACAGACTTACAAATATCCTATGACAAAATGTAAAACCGCACTTATAGCGCTTGCAAAGTGCAAACTGCACATTGATCTATACATGAAACGATATTACATCAGTGACGCTGGTATTTTTTAAATGTGCGAAAACAAGTTATAGCGGTTCCCGTCGTCGTCGTCGTCGTCGTCTTGCCTGTGTCTTTGTTGTTCTTGCCGCTACTTCGTAGGGTTCGTCTTCAGGAATCGATGTCACCGATGTCAGTAGGAAGCGCTCGTCGTACCTCAGGGTCAACTGTCGGCGAATCGATCTGAAATTCCCTACTGTGATTATGTCAGGGTAGGATACTGGAGTGGTGGCACCAGGATATCGTCGAGAAATAAACACTGTCTTCGCTTTTCTCACTCCGGCGCGTCTTTATGCTAGAAATCCTGCAAGACTCTCAAGATTTCTAACACGTACGATTCTTTAACACTGTCCTCCCACTATTATCTCTTGGTCCACTAACGCTTGCACCGGTAGTCACTTGACAAATATTAAGTCGTTAAAAACTTGGACTAAAATTATCTCAATGAACACTATTAGCACATTAGTAAACTATTCCACATATATCACTTGGTAATTATATAATTGCGCGGCACTTAACAAATTTCGGAACTTAGTGTCCTTTTCTGACTCGGAGTGCTACGTGTTACCTTAGCGAAGAATCACGCTTACGTTTACATAAGTATATCAACTTACTACTAGCCTCCAGATTTCTGTACATCAACCACGTCTTTCTCTCTTCTCATTGGTTCTAACGATTATCCTGTATCTTTATTGGCTCTCCGGTTGAAAATCCGAAGCATAAACGGTATGAAAGGACCGTTGCCTACAGCGTCTACTTTCTCTTAAATTTGGTTCTTTTCTTCGAAGTACAAAGAAGCGTTAGATTTTTATGGCCCCACGCTCGGAAAAATACAGTGTACATTTTGAAGTGAAGCTACTCTATTTCGCCTAAATCATGCAGATTTTCTTACGCAATTACGCCTTTATTTATTGGAAAATACTAATGAAACTTAAAACACATTTACAGTTTTTGAAGAGGTCTTCATTGATGTGGTTTTTAATCCAATTACTTTAAATTTGTAGAAAATTAATCAGGCGGAAATATCACTACAAAGTGAAAGTGCTAAACTTCTTTAACGGAATACCCTTCACTTTGTAGGAATTACACCACCAATGACTTGGTCAGTAGCTTGTCGAGGAGCAAGCAAACTCTGGATCATAGCATATCCAGGATGGGTGATAAGACCCATGCCTGGTAGGTGGTGAAGAAGGAATCAAATGTAGTGAAGAAAGTGATGGTGGGAAAATTCGCCGATCAAATTATCAAACCCAGCATTCGCCTAGCGACCGAGGAAAACCGCGAAAAAAAACCTGCGGTCAGGTTGGTTGGCCCCGGGGGTTTGAACCCGGAACCTCCCGAATGAGGCCCACAGACATTACCGCCTGAGCCATCTCGTTTAGTTGAAGGTACTAACAAAGAATTTTAACAAATGCTTAGCGAATGTTCATGGACGTAATTTTTTTTGAAATCGATTCAGCGTTTACATGAGAAGCTCGCTAAATATTTACAGTATTTGGGACTGTTTACTAAAACGCCGAATAAACTTCATAATACAAGACACAACATATTGCGAATGCACCTGAAATGTACTATGTGTTCATTTCTATCTTTTAGAATCATTTTTACTTTCTCTACTACGTATAGTAAGTAGGGGAAGTATTGCATTCCACCCAAAAATTCGATACCGAGATTTCACCGGAAATACATGTTTTGAGACCTCCTGAATCCAAAAAAAACATTTTTGGAAACATGTCCGTGTGTGTGTCTGTGTGTGTGTGTGTGTGTGTGTGTGTGTGTGTGTGTGTGTGTGTGTGTGTGTGTGTGTCTGTGTGTCTATCTGTCTGTGAACAGCATAACTCAAAAAGGAACAGTCGGATAAGCACCAAACTTGGTATTTAGGTTCAGTATCTTCCAGAGATACGACACGAAGGTTTTCAAGAAAATCCCCCCACCCCAGACTACCCTTTACATGGAAGATTTTTCGAAAATTTTAATTTTCTCAAAAATGGCTCTAACGATTTTGATGAAAATATCATATGTTTAAGATAATGTCATGAGAAATGAAATGTATATCTCGAATTTTCTGAGAATGTCTCCAAAAGTATTCTTCATTGTGAACGACATTTGCATAACTGGTAAACCATAAGAGATAGACAAAATTTTACTACACAAAAAATGTAGATCGCGTTAAAATACACAACTTATGTCATATACATTTCTTTTGTTGAGTGAACCGTTTTCGAGATATTGCTTGTTATTTCCTTAAATTTTCCAACTTTTTCTCAAATTCGTTATTCATTTTTTTTATGTCCTGGACATGCAAAGAGAATGGAATGCGCCACATAGCAACCAGCGTTAAAATATTTGACTATCGCTTAAAAGCTACCATATTCTCCTTGCATCTACATGAAAATTAGCAATAAGATTAACATCTCGATATCTCGATTAACATGAAGCATATGGAGAATAAGCGTTTGTAAAAATAGTTTGTACAAGAGTAGAGAAAGTCATGTGAGTGTAACACATCAGATTTTTTTTATGGCGGACCCCTTAAGCCAACTCTGTGTATTCCAAGTCAACAGTGTTAGGGAGGGGAAGAGTGGATAGACAATAACGAAATATAAGGTAATGTCTAACCAAGCAAAATATTCTTCCAGTTCAGTTATATTTCAAAATCGTTGAAATACACCGTCTTACAGGGCCTATTTTGGCAAGCGCCCCGAACATTTCAGAGACAGCTAACCGCAAGCCGAGCCTGCTGTAACAAGCTGCTTGCCGAGCGTGATAGGCTCCGGGCGGATGGGTCGACATAAAAGAGAAATGTGCTGCACTAATCGCTTACAGAAAATGCTGAAAGTGTTGTATGCTTTACTGACATACTTATGTGGATAAAATTTCCAATGTCTTGGCACGTTCGTCTTCAGAAATAAACGAAATTTCACGGCAAATGTTTTATTTCCTTAGTGTGCGGGTTTAATCTGTAAACTCCATCTTTTAATGTTCACCACAGATAAAAGTCATAATGTCGGGGGAGTGGGCTGGACCATGTGAACTCGCCATAAGATTTGAAACAAAACAGCATTACAATCCTCGGGAATCCCAGTGTTTTGTTCTAAACATTGCTAAATCCTACACCCATATCTCTCTTCGCTGTTGTTCCTCTGGATTGAGGTCAGTCTCTGGGAGGAACTTGTTTTTGCATATGAAGAACATAAAAATAGAAGCTAGATCGCACGGTGTGAAAAGCTCAAGCAACCGTTGCCCCATACCTTTACAAGTTGGTGCTAGGGCTGTCCAGGGTGCGATAGGGCTGCAGTATTCCGCCTTGTAATGGACTATTTCTCATGAATGTTTTTTACTTTCTCTACTACGTACAGTAAGTAGGGGAAGTATTGTATTCCACCCAAAAATTCGATACCGAGATTTCACCGGAAATACATGTTTTGAGACCCCCTGAATCCAAAAAAAGCATTTTTGAAAACATGTCCGTGTGTGTGTCTGTGTGTGTGTGAACAGCATAACTAAGAAACGAACTGTCGGATAAACACCAAACTTGGTATTTAGGTTCAGTATCTTCCAGAGATGCGACACGATGGTTTTCAAGAAAATCCCCCCACCCCAGGCTACCCTTTACATGGAACATTTTTCGAAAATTTTAATTTTCTCAAAAATGGCTCTAACGATTTTGATTAAAATATCATATGTTTAAGATATTTTCATGACAAATGAAATGTATATCTCCAATTTTCTGGGAATGTCTCCAAAAGTATTCCTCATTGAGAACGACTTTTGCATAACTGGTAAACCATAAGATATAGACAAAATTTTACTACATAACAAATGTAGATCGCGTTAAAATACACAATTTATGTCATATACATTTTTTTTGTTGAGTGAACCGTTTTCGAGATATGGCTTGTTATTCCCTTAAATTTTCCAATACTTGTACTTTTTCTTAAATTCGTTATTCATTACTTTCTCTACTACGTATAGTAAGTAGGGGAAGTATTGTATTCCACCCAAAAATTCGATACCGAGATTTCACTGGAAATACATGTTTTCAGACCCCCTGAATCCAAAAAAAGCATTTTTGGAAACATGTCCGTGTGTGTCTGTGTGTCTGTCTGTGTGTGTGTCTGTGAACAGCATAACTCAGAAACGAACAGTCGGATAATCACCAAACTTGGTATTTAGGTTCAGTATCTTCCAGGGATGCGACAGGAAGGTTTTCAAGAAAATCCCACCACCCCAGATTACCCTTTACATGGAAGATTTTTCGAAAATTTTAATTTACTCAAAAATGGCTCAAACAATTTTGATTAAAATATCATATGTTTAAGATATTTTCATGACAAACAAAATGTAAATCTTGAATTTTCTGGGAATGTCTCCAAAAGTATTCTTCATTGTGAACGACTTTTGCATAACTCGTAAACCATAAGATATAGACAAAATTTTACTACACAAAAATGTAGATCGCGTTAAAATACACAATTTATATCATATACATTTTTTTGTTGAGTGAACCATTTTCGAGATATTGCTTGTTATTCCCTTAAATTTTTCAATACTTATTTTCTCAAATGTGAAATCGTTATTCATTTTTTGTCTTGTATATGCAAAGAGTATTAATCTGTGGCAAAGGGAATGGTGCTGCACCTAGCAACCAGCTATTAAGAGATATGTATGTGCTTAAAGGCTACTGTATTTCTATATTGCCCTTCTAAATATATATTCCCCTTATATCTACAAGAAAATTAGCAATAAGATAGAGTTTGCAAATGTTTATCTTGATTAACATGAAGTAGATGGAAAATAAGGTTTGGAAAAATAGTTTGTACAAGAGTAGAGAAAGTCATGTGAGTGTAACACATCAGAGTTTTTTTTTATGTCCTGGACATGCAAAGAGATTGGAATGCGGCACATAGCAACCAGCGCTTAAAAGATTTGACTATCGCTTAAATACTACCAATTCCCCTTGCACCTACAAGAAAATTAGCAATAAGCCTAACATCTCGATTAACATGAAGCATATGTAGAATAAACGTTGGTAAAATAGTTTGTACAAGAGTAGAGAAAGTAATGTAAATGTAACACATCAGATTTTTATATATTTGGGTACATCCGACACGTGTGCTTTCTTTTGTAGGAGTGAGATATAATAACATTGCACATGTTTGTTGGCATACCTACCAAAAAGAGACCTGAGAGAACATTTCAGGGATGTAAAAATAAACTTTGGCCGTCATTTGGAAATAGTAGGTTATGATACAGGTGCTAAAATTAGGCTTTTAATTTGCGAGTAGGAATGTTTGCAATCCTACTCGCAAAATAAAACCACTTTTAACACGTGTGGCATTTACTATTTTTAGACAGCGCTCAAATTTGTAAAACATCAATAAAATAATATTATGTGGATTCCTGAAACTAAGAGAAATCACGTTTAGAACGAGATCAAGCCACGTATATAGCGAGATTCTTGAAACAAGAAAAATGACGATAAAAGCGAGATCAACTCTCGTGTGCATGGAGATGTCAGATCTTTGATGTTTTGTTGATTCGCAAGCAGTCGTTTTCAGTGAAATTATTTTCAACATGCCTTACAACTGGCAAAGAAGCGCTTAAATGCTATACCATACTGCTTTCGGGATTTTTGTGTATGTAGTTCTAGTGTTATTCTTTCTGCTGCTTCTAAAATTTCACCTGGCTCCTCCATTTCAGTTTCTTCTGAATTGATAATTGCCGCCACTTAATATTTATGTAGGTTATACTAGATAAAAGAATAACGTTTTAGATAAAAAAAAGCACAAGGCTGGCAATATAAGGTATAGTTTAACTACACAACGAACTGCGATAAATCTTAAGTATGACGATTTGATTTGTGAACAAATAATGCGACCGCCATGAGAAATTAATCATGTAAAAAGACATAATGAAAAATAAAATCTAATCAAACCAAGTCGAATTATCGAACATGTGCAAATACAGAGGGTAAATACCATGTGATTGTACTTGAAACCAAAGTTGGTCACAATGGAGTGGTATAGAAGTTTTATCGCACTAGTGCGATAATGTCAAACTTTTAGTTCTTGTGCATTATGTTAAAAGCTCTACTTTTAGGCCATGCTGTCTAAGAGGAATTTATTTTGACACATTCTGTTTATTTGAGGATACAAATTCTCTAAACTATGTGCGAAATATTATAGGTAGGACAGAAAATATTCGCACACCTTTTAAAAATTCTATCAGCCAAACCAATGGAGAGAAAGTTCTTATTTTAACCTGAACGAATTATATCGTCTGGTGATTATTCTATTGTTTGTATTTTATGGATTTTATAATTTTTGGAAAATTGCACATATTTTTAAACTTGTTAATCGGGTATATTTTTAAAATTAGCATAATGCATTTAGTGGATCATTTTTACGTATAGTTACATAACAAAATAATAAATTCGTAAAGTCCGGAATAATCGACGTTTTTCCTGATTTCTTTGTTAATGGCTAAGCTTTGATTTCACGATTTATTTCTGCATCACTTTAAATACATATGTGAAACATAAATTGAATTATCAAAGGGAAACTCTCAACTTTCAAAATTGTATGCGGTGAAATAATTGCAATGGTACAACGTGTAGCTTTTGCTGCATAGGTAATCATAATCATTACGACAATGACTTACGTCTTCCTTATTCTCTTCCAAACACACACAGTTTTTTTCCAAGTGGGAATCTGAAATTAAACTAAATGATAAGTAAATAATAACTCAACTTTGAGAAAGCAGCATACGAGCATGCTTTCTCGCTTCGCAATTGAAACACGAATATTTAAAATTAAACAATGAACGTAGGAGAGAAAACAAGTAAAACATTGGTTTTTAAGCAGCATACTGTTGGTTTGATCAGCCAATTGATAGCTGTTGATCATTCGAATGACAATGAGTTTCTTGTTGGGCGAAACGTGCTCTCGAATAATTATAATTCTTACTACAGCTTCGAATCAATCGATAACTGGCGACCCCTGAAGTGGATGTCGTCCAAAAATCTCGCGTCCAACATGGGAAATTTAGTGCACTGCAGAGTACTTAGCACACATTCCTGTATCTTACTTGCCAAGTAAATATATGTCTGCTTTTACACGATCCAGCCAGATTGTAGCAGAATTGGTTGGTAGCATAAAATGTCCGAACACCATCCTTTGCCCTTATTGCGCATGATAAAGCAAAGTACATAATGTTTTTTATATAATAGACTTAGCGTTACTTTTTCTAAAGCTGTGTCTTTTAAGGGTTATATAGTTTTTGTGTAGTAAAATGTTGCCTATCCTTACGGTTCACCTGTTATACGATAGTATTATATTAGGAAACAGGTGCGGTAAGTGCATATTCACAGATAGCGGAAAAGTTTGAAAATACGAAACGAAGTCGAGTATTTTCACTTCCGAGTTTTTCCAAAGCACTTAACTATAGTGTAATTGTTTCGACGATAGTGAATAATAGAAATACGTATGCGAAAATAAAATTAATTATTGTTCAAAAGCAGTATCAAGGTTCCATCGCGAGTCTCTGCGAACTGAGGATCGATTAGTCACGCCTGGTAGCGTTGACCAAGTCAGTCAACAACTGAAGGTGAGATGACTGCTTGCGCCGAAAAAGATATTTAAATACTGCGTGAACCAAATCGTAAGTAAATGTCAAGAAATAAAGGGAAGTAAAAATGGGATTTAAAGGTAAAGTTCTACTATTAAATTTGATTATAATGCATGTTAGCAACAATAAATATACATAATATTTGGATGGTTAAATGCATTGTATTAACATTCGCGATAAAAATGCAAAATGCACAGAGTGCAGGAATTTCAGGTTCCCTCACATGATGACACGAACGGGAAGTGGGTTAAAAAAAATACTATAATCCCGAAAAGTATGTAAGATTTATTTAGAATGAAAAGCCTTCACAGGCTATTCACAAAAAATGAATATATATTTTTTATTACTTTCTCTACTACGTATAGTAAGTAGGGGCGGTATTGCATTCACCCAAAAATTCTATACCGAGATTCCACCGGAAATAAAATGTTTTGAGGCGCCCTGAATCCAAATAAAGTATTTTTGGAAAGATGCCCATGTGTGTGTCTGTCTGTCAACAGCATAACTCAAAAACGAAAAATCCGATAAATATCAAACTTGGTATTTAAGTTTAGTATCTTCCAAGGATGCGACACAAAGATTTTCAAGAAAATCTCCCCACCCCCAACTATCCTTCACAAGGAACATTTTTCGAACATTTTGATTCTCTAAAAAGTGGCCCTAGCGATTTTGATTAAAATAACTTAATATATGAAATATATATTTACTAACAAATAAAATGTATATCTTTAATTTTTTGGGAATACCTAGGAAGTCCTCTTCATTCGTAAGGAATTTTGTATAATCTTGTATAACTTGTAAACGTTAAGCGATAAACGAAAAGGTACCACACAAAAGATGTAGATCTCTTTAAAACGCACAATTTATTTCAATTAACTTTTTTGTGACATCAGCGATTTCCGAGATATCCGTTATTATTGGTTCAATGTGTTCAATACTTGTCATTCTCTTTTAAGTCCTTCGATTTTCAGTTGTTTCTCGCGATTGCATGGAAATAGTATGGAATTTTCACGCCAGCATATAGTGTCCAGTTCTTAAACATTTTGACTCTCGCTGTTCTCTTTGTATCCTAACGAAATGTCTAATGTAGCTATTTTTGCAAAGGTTTATTTGGATTAAATGTAGTAGATAGAAAAATAGCCTTTAGTAAGAATAGTTTGTATACCCACCAATCAAGATAGATGCTAGAGAAGGTCATGTGAATGTATCACATCCGATTTTGTGTCGTAGAAATGTCTTAAACATAAGTACTTTAATACAAATTGTTAGTCATTTTGGGAAAATAAAAAATAACAAAAAAAAGGTCAATGTAAAGTGTAATTTGGGGCGGGGGATTTTCTTGGGGGACCCCATGACTTATCTTTGAAAGTCGCTGAATTTAAATACGAAGTTTGGTATTTATCAAACGTACAATGGACACACATACAAACAGATAGACTGACTCTCTCTCCATCTCACACACACACACACACACACACACACACACACACACACACACACACACACAAAGGCGTTTTTCTAAAAATGATTTTTTTTATTCAGGCGTGCTCAAAACATGTATTTGCGGTGAAAATCTGACAAAGTATGTTATGGTGGAATTAAATGCTTCATCTCTCTGGTATAGGTAGGTGCTAGAGAAAGTAGAAACAGTATCGGTATAGGTTAGAAACTTAAATGATGTTCGAAAATTCAGTGCCATAAGCGGGATTCGAACCGCACTTCTCCGGCTTGCTGTATCGACACTCTGCTTCTGAACTATGGTGATGGATGTATCCGCAAGTACATTAACTTTAAGCAGATAAGAGAAACCCTGGCCGTGACATAAATGTTTCAAATCTGATAGAACTTCCCACGCGTAGCCTATGCCCGACTAATATCCATTAGTAGGTAGTTCCAATTTACTTCATTGCAAACTTAGCGTGTGTTCAGCTGCAGTGTTATCCCTAAGCATTCTCTTTTGTGTTTTGTTTTGTTTTTTGCAAGCAGGTAGTCGAACTTTTGTAATGATGGAGCAATTTGCTGACAACGCCCCATACCACGTGACCAAACGTGTGTACGTTTGACATTCTCCCAGTTCCCGTGACGCAGTCGTTTCCATAACAACCAGACGGGAGGGATCGAATCGATTGTTGTGTAGCTTTGGCGGGAATTAGTTGAGCGTGGAGCCGCTGCAGGCGCTGTGTTTGCTGTTTGGGTGCTGCAGCTGTAGGACAGGGTGCCCCGCCCCGGTCTTGAACCCACTTAGCTACCATGGTCAGGGTCAAGTTGTGTACAAAACAGAGCTTCGAATGGAAAATATATTATATTTTACTTCCCTGTGTGTTCCTTTACTTTTATTTTAAAGGAAGCGGAGCAGTGGCACACCAGAGCAAGAAAGTAAAGGGATCAATCGTCGTGCTTTTATTGATTAATTTTTAGATTATGAATATCGGTGTTTTAAATGGTCGATATGAACTGTTATTAACAAAACCTTAGTGATATTTTGCTCTATTGGGTTAATATTTACTAGCTATCTCACCCTGAGTTGCGAGGGTGATAATTTATGCATGAAATGCACGCATAAGTAATTAGAATATATATTTGATTTGATATATAAAATCATGTATATATAATCATATTACTTTTTCTACCAATTACTATTTATTTTTATAGCTATTCCACAAATTACTCATTGAAAAGCTTGTTTATATATCTATTTCATGTTTTTGTAGGAATACAGGAGCATTCAGGAGGCTGGGAAAGTCAATTGTTTTAAAAGGAAGCTGATATGTGTTGGCCTTAATATAAGATTACTCTTTGTATGAAGACACGAGAAGTAAAATATGGACCACTTAACATTTAAAAGCGCATTACTTAAAATACTGAAAAAATTCAAACGAACAACAGAGACTACTTTGGAAAAAAATGTATGACATCTGTTGTACCTATAGGTATTTTAACCAGATGTGCATTTTACCTTAAGTAGGATTTTGTGTTCATCTCTCTTATAGTTGATAATAACCTTCACTATCAATTACTAATTAACAAGAAAGAAGTGTATAAAAATATTCGGGATAAACACTTGGAATATTAGTTTGTATACTTTCCCAGCTATGAAAAAGCCGATGAGAATGAGTGCTGTCTACAGGAAATTAATCAATGCACTTCTTCAAATATAATATACGAGTAGTCCGTTAGTTTCAATTCTAGAGCAAAGTTTAGCATAACAGAAACACACTTAAAAATAAACGATAACGAAAATGTTCCTCTGTTTAGGGTTGTTGGAAAATTTAAGGGAATAACAAGCAGTATGTTGAAAATGTTCACTCAAAAAAAGAAATATATATGACATAAATTATGTATTTTAACGCGATCTACATTTTTTGTGTAGTAAAATTTTGTCTACCTCTTATGGTTTACCAGTTATGCAAAAGTCGTCCACAATGAAGAATACTTTTGGAGACATTCCCAGAAAATTCGAGATATACATTTCATTTGTCATGAAAATATCTTAAACATATAATATTGTAATCAAAATCGTTAGAGCCATTTTTGAGAAAATTAAAATTTTTTAAAAATGTTCCATGTAAAGGGTAATCTGGGGTGGGGGGATTTTCTTGGAAACCTTCGCGTCGCATTTCTGGAAGATATTGAACCTAAATACCACGTTTGGTGTTTATCCGACAGTTCGTTTGTGAGTTATGCTGTTCACACACAGACACACACACACACGGACCTGTTTCCAAAAATGCTTTTTTTTTTTGGATTCAGTAGGCCTCAAAACATGTATTTCCGGTGAAATCTCGGTATCGAATTTGTTAGTGGAATGGAATATTTTCCCTACTTGCTATAGGTAGTAGAGAAAGTAATTATGATGAGACAAACAGGCTATAAAGGCCTAGTGAAAATGTAAAGTAAAGCTAGATGTTGTTATTTACATGTAGCAATGACTTTCATTTATTGTAGTGTACTAGTGTTTGTTTACAATGTTTATGTATACGTTTGGGCTCATTTGTACACATGCTCGACATGTTCTATGTTCACGGCCCACATTGGCCAGCAGTGAGCTTACAACGCACTGTGATCTATTATAAGGAATATGTATGCATTTCTAAATGTTTTAGAAAGTCGTGAGTATTTGCTGATCAGATTTTTCTTTTCTCTAACGCGTACGTATGGTTCTCTAACATTTAGAGGAAATGTTGTACTCGATCCAAAAATTCGATATCGAGATTCCACCGGAAATGCATGTTTTGAGGTCCCCGATCCCCCCTCCCTCCAAATCGAGCTCATTCGTACGCTCGTGTGTGTGAACAGCATAGCTCAAAAGGACAGATGCATACTAAACTTGATATTTAAGTTCAGCATTTTTAGAAAATGCAACACAAAGGTTTTTAACATAATTCCCTGAACTAAATTACGCTTTACATTGAAAATATACCGCTATTTTTATATTTTTTAAAATAAATCTAATGATTTTGATTAAAATGCTATATATATTTAAGATATTGGTCTGACCAATAAGATGTATATCTTGAATTTTCTACGAAAAATCTGTGAAGCCATGTTCATTCT
The DNA here is from genome assembly GCA_030765065.1 of Deroplatys truncata. Taxonomy (NCBI): domain Eukaryota; kingdom Metazoa; phylum Arthropoda; class Insecta; order Mantodea; family Mantidae; genus Deroplatys; species Deroplatys truncata. Next base: position 90,898,696 of record CM060987.1, read on the forward strand.
GAAAAAATGTTATATATTTTTGTATAACTGGTAAACTATAAAGAGATTGACGAAAGCTAACTACAGTAAAATATAGATTCGTTAACACACACTTATTTCAAATAGTCTTTTGTGTCATTAACCATTTCCCAAATACTCGTTGCTTTTGATTCGAGTTTTCCAAAACGTATTATTTTTTGAAGTGCTTGGTCACCATTTGTTTGTTTCTCGCTTGTCATGGAAAGAAATATGGAATTTCAAGGCCATCATATAGTCATCTGATTTTTTAAAAATTTGACTATAGCTTCACTCTCCTGTGTCTCTTTTGCACCTACAACGAAATGTGTAATGAAACTGTTACTGCAAACGTTTATCTCGATTGGCATGAAACGGTTAAAAAGATAAGCTTTTGTAAGGAATAGTTTATAGAAGAGATTTAAAAATAATTATACTGACTAAGTTTGGTTCTTATGACATCTTCAGCAAGTGCGCCTTCCTATAGTTTTGTTTTAGCAGTTAAATCGAAAAAAATTGACAATAACACCTTTTATTTAGCTTTTGTTTAGCTTTACTTGGAAGTGTCGCCTTAGAGTGGCGTTTATCGTTTAAAACAGTAAATTAAAAACTCATCTTCATTTGTTTTGGTCAACAAAGTGTGCAGTTGGGAGGTTAATCAACACAATGTGATATTTACTTGCAGGCGTACAGAGGGGAGAGGCAAAGGGCTTATCTGCAAGATCTCTGCGGTAAAGTAAACAAACATTGGGCGTCTCTATTTATTTTGACGCTTGGCCAAGTCACGTGGTTGACCGAGTTTTCCGAAAGATGAATCTTGTGTCACGAAATCGGTGAGTTCTTAAGATTCCTTTATATTTGGGTCAGGTGACATGCGGAAGGATGTTAGTTATGGCACAGTGGGCATCACTTTGCTGCGATCAATACAAGGCTCTGGTTCAAACTACGACGTACTTGTTTGCAAGGCGGTGGCTTGCCGCTGCGCATGCGTCACTTGCATATTTTGTTTACCGTTTGGTTACTAGGTCGTTGCCTCCAGTCACAAAAAATAAATGATAATTACTATGCATAGAGCGACGTAAATATTACGATAACGTGCTGAGATATGAGAAGAAATGTAATTAGAGGGGTTAGGGTCAACTCTCCCTTTTATCTCGCTGCACGGTTTAAGTTTTATCAGAAGTGTTTACATATACAAAGGGATCAAGGTCTTAATTTTACAGTGAGCCTTGAGATACGAGCCTGACCGTATTACAAATGAAATATGTGAGAGTATTAGCAAATTTAATGACTTTTGATACTATCTTGAGGTTTTGTGGGCATATACTGCATGCTACTTTCCTCATAACCACAAAAAATGGCGCCATGATCGCAAGTGTTTTGTCTCACTTTCTGTACATCCCAAAACAATCGCTGGAGGACTTCCAGGAGGAGAGACGCCATAGCGTTTCTATAGGAACGAAACAAAATCTGCACGTAAATTATTTTACGTTGTATGAAATGAAATATTATGCATTCTTTCAGCGGAATAAAGCTGTTGTGCGATCTGTTTTTTTCATGAACTTAGCATCCAACATGACATGTCGGTTTTCCACACTCGTTGCAGCCATTAGTGTCCTTTCACCCTTTGGCTTATAGGGATACCCAGTGGTGTTTTCCGTAATCAAGTGAGTTTCTGCAGTCACTGATTCCGCTTTAGGTGCGGAAGATACAGGTGATTGGGCCACCGCCTATTGATAACGCCACGGGAGAGAAGCAGCACGCTGGGGTCGCGAAATCGCCGACAATGCTGCTCAGAAACCTTTTCTTTGAAGGTATAAGTTCTTTTACGAGCAAATAAACAATACGTTGAAAAATCCATCGCCCTCTGTCGGGATTGAATCCGTGACCTCGCGAATCGGAGGCTGGTATGGTAAGCACTAGAACACAGATAATATTGCAATTAGCAGAGTTACCATCGATCGCCTAGAAATATATGCAAGATACATGTTTTCAAACTTATCCTCGATTTTGTTATAAACCACTTATTACCCATGTACTCCAAAATACTATATCGGTTGTATTAAAGAAAGGATTAACGGATGTCAATAAAGGTAAGTTAAAAGTGATAACAATGATAAAGAAAAGAATAGTATTACAGGAACGTTTCTATTGTTGGTTATTATTATTTCACCTTAAAGAGAACTCCCCTTGTATATTTTTTCATTCATTCATTATCTGTTTACCCTCCTCTTATGTAGGACTTACACCCCCCAGGACTTACAAGCGGGTGCCTGGGGTCAGAGGCCCGTCGAGGAGCAGATACTCATGGATCAGACAGAGCATCCAGGATGGGTGATCAGCCCGATGCCTGGTATGGGATGAAGATGAAACGAAATGTTGGTGAAATTGATGAAAGGAAAGGTGATGATGGAGCAGTTGGTGGAATGAATGGCGGGGGAAACCGGAGAACCCGGAGAAAACCCGCCCAGACGCCGCTTCGTCCACCACAAATCCCACATGCAGGTCCCTGGGATTGAACCCGGGCCGCCTAGATGGGAGGCGAGCGGTCTAACCACTCGGCCACGGCGCCGCCCCCCTTGTATATCATATTTTTATTAATTCGTTTCTAAACCATAGATGTCGCATGAAACTGCAGTTGTGGCTTGTAAATTCCGGCTTTAATATCGCTACTACTGTGAAAATGCTAAATAAGAGCTTTCAACAGCTGGATATATCATGAGCTTAAGGATAACGGGTTGTATGAAGATCATCAAAAACTGAGTTTTGTTTTTTTATTATTTATCATTTACTCATAATTTTCTGTATGTAATCCTTCCATAATAGCAGATTCTGAAAATTTAAACGTGAAAAAATGAGTACAGTGTAGATTAGCTTTTAAAGTGAGTAAATAGAACATATTTCCTTTTCTGTGCACTCATTTTTTGTATCTTTAGGTTCACTTACCTTGTTAAATAATAAATATATATAATCATAAACATATCTGTGTAGGTAGGTACAAATAAATAAAAACTTTAAAACGAATAGGTATAGTGATTTTGCTTTGCCTGGATTTGGATTAATACATTTCAATGTAATAAATTAGAATTGCATGATCTTTTATACAATGGTTTGTCTCTATGCGTTGAAATGCTGCAAAATTTGTTTATAACAAAACTATATAAAAATAATTCATTCGTTTTTTAAAATTATGTGCTTTCCGTGACTTAAACAAATCGAGAGCCTTGAAATAAAATTATTGTGTAACCTAAGTGATGATGAGAAATAAAATTGATGCCAGATTAGGTGATCACTTTTAAAACTTCCCATGGTATTATATTTTGGAATGACACGTAATATGTCCGACTGTTTAATTAATTACACAATACACAAACAATCTTTGAAATGCCTATCAATTTAATAGCCAGCAAGCGAAGTATATGAAACATTCTCATATTATATAGAGACAGCCTTTTCCTCTGAAAATTACGTTGCTGTTACATTCTAGTATCCTTAAGGGGAGAGTAAATGACGAAAAACGACAAAAAATTACGCTTCATTTGTTTTTATAGTCTTACAATTAACAGAAATTTACTGTTTAATTTCATATTTATTTTTCTGTGGCTGCATCTGCGTATTCTGAATTCTGCAACACTTCTCAGAAGAAATCACGTAACTCCTAACCTATACAGTTTGGAGTAGTTAGCTCGTTTTACTGGAAGTTTGCTATACAAATTGGCATCACTTCTAAGTATGGTGGCTTCCGTAAGTCCAAGCAATGCAGTTTCTTCTTTGTAGCTATATGTTTTTTTTTCTTTCTTTCTTCTAAATTTTTAATTTGAACTTTCTGATATAAAAAATTCTTCTTCTCAGGAATTATTGAAGCTAAATGTGACTTCGATGTGATAAAAATAATACCTCAATACTGTTATTTGTCTACTTTGGTGTAAATAAGTTGGTAGCTTAGATTTAAGAAAAGAATAATTTCTGATAAATGTTAATTAAAAATGCGTAATTAAGGGGAAAATCATATTACTTAATAAACCACATTATTCCACAAAAGCAGATCAGTGAACTTAGAAGATATTTATCTACCTCCTGTGAAAATATCAGTCTGATATGCTAAATAGTTTTTGAGATAATGGGTCATGAAGTTAGCAAATTTAACTGTGGCGGAAAGGGCTTTTAATGTCCCCTTAAAATGTTTATTTTGCTCAAAAAATTGCTGTTTATGATCAAAAAGTGACTGCTAGCATTTTAGAAGAGCGCGGATTCTTTCTGCTTGCCACGTGCTCAGGAAGAAGATTCTGCAGGTTTGTTGACCGGATGGACGAAAGACTGGGAACTACGCAGTTGGTTTTCGCGATGAGTCGATCGATACTTGCACCAAAGGAAAGGACCACAACGAACGCCCTCTGCCACCTTTCCTTATGCTACAAGGTGTTCTGAATTGCGTCATGGGAAGAAAAAGATGCATTCTGCCATGAGAGTCTCTTAAGAGAGTGCAAATATAAAAACTATTCCACATACTATTATTCTAAACCAGCTATCTTACACGAATGGTTTGTGTCAGTAAGGTGCAGCTTTTTAAGGCGTGCATAGTCATTTATTTTCACTGAGATTTCAAACATAGTGCAAATCTGTACGTAAATAGGTTTGCCATAGTTTTATATACATACATAAATGTGTGTGTGTGTGTATGTGTGTATGTGTGTGTGAGAGAGAGAGAGAGAGAGAGAGAGAGAGAGAGAGAGAATGTTGTCATAGTAGCTCAATGGTTAGAGCAACCGCACGGAGAGCGGAAGAACCGTGCTCAAATCCCGGCTGTGGCATTGAATTTTTCAGTTGACTATATTAAAAACTCAGTTGTTTTCAGTAGTGCTGAAAACTGCTCGGGAGATGTGCATGACTATGAAAAGAACGACACCCATTTTACATTAGTCTGCTTATTATTGAAACTGTCAATTTCCTCCCCCTCTAATTCCTTTTGCACATTTGTCACGTATACTGAGTGGTCAAATGACAAAGAATCATTAAACTGATGTCCTGTGCTATAAATATAAATTTAAGACTTCTCAATGACAATTAATTGTTCTTCCACACAAGCCACGTGAAGGTTAAAGTTGGAAAGGTACATAGAATCACAATGATGGAATTGAATTTTCCAGTATGATTTTACCTTCCCAAACTTTTAAATTTTTTCCCATTAAGGCATCTCGTTCAAAATCATCCATTTAAAACAATGTACTGAGAGACTCGAACAAAATTTTCACACTTGCTCTTATCCGATATATTTACTGTAGCATGGTAACAAACCATAAATTACCAAATATCGTGTTTGTCTTGACAACTCATAATTCACCATAAACTATAAAATCGGGATTGTTATCATTTTTACAGATTTCTGGCGAAACACTTTTCTCGGCACACAAAATCGGGACAATCCCTATTTTTTCGAAATGTATGGCAACCTTATACGCAAGGAATTGAAAATACTAATAATAATATCAAACCTTTAGCAAAATGCCTTTAGTGTTAGATCTATCTGAAATTTAAAAGTGAATCTTGCGAATTAAATGTTTGTGGTGAATTAAATGCGCTGAAGTTTTGTTTCCTTTTTCTACCTTTTCAAACGTAAATGCCCAATTTACGAAATAAATACGTTTTATTGGTTTATTTGATGAAATTGAGTATTTCTTTATTATTTAAAAATATCTTCATGTGTTTTAACAGCAACAATGTGTGTCGCCGTGTAAAAATGTGAAAGGAAGGTTTTAAAGTAGGTATCGCAATTTTTTACTTGGCTTATTATCGGTTCATGTCTCATTCAAAAGCACCAATGAGTGCCACAGTTAAAAATATATCGATAATTATTTAAATGGTTCTTTTAAACCTCTCTTTCCTTCAGTTCCCTTTGCCACGTTGTTGTACAAGATAGCACATGCCAAAATTCAGTGTTTCTTTACACAGAAAATTGCAAAGTTACGTTAATAGTTATGTATCCGACGTATTTTCGACTAACGGTCAAATACCCCTGTACAAAATACAGAGAGAGCCAATAAACTACGAGCCGGCTGCGCGATGTTTTTCCTGTCCGCGTCCTCGGCGGTCGTTGCCGTCTGCCACTATCATAGAAAGGCGTGGATGAAATCATACAACATTTTTAAAACTACTTTCAAAGGCTTTACTTGCCAACTTTATGAAAGGAGATGCTGAAACTGGCCACCGTCGTTATCCATACAATTTTTGGCCCCTCTTTAAGAAACTATTCATCACTCGCCGTAGTTCGCGTTGAGAAATGTTGGCAATTTCCTGGAGGATATTTTGTTGTAATTCTTCCAGGGTTGTGGGTTTATCTTGTCACTTTGTTTTAAGTTATCACAGGAATAGAAATCGCAGGTTAGGTCGGGGGACCGAGAGGGCCACAAATCTCTCCTAATAATTCTGTCCTCAAACACACTTTCATAAAGCTGTTAAGTAAAGCCTTTAAAAGTAGTTTTAAAAATGTTGTATGGTTTCATCCACGCCTTTCTATGATAGCGGCAGACGGCAACGAGCGCCGTGGACGCGGACAGGAAAAACACCCCTTAGCTGTTCGTAGTCTTTTGGCTCTCCCTGTATATAAGCAGCCAGCGAACTATGAAAAACAAATTTATCTCAGCATATCAGCATAACCAAACACAAAAATGATTTTTCCAATGCTAATGGGAAGAAGATTTGTATGATTCCAACGGCATTTGCAATATCGAGATGAAAAGCAGAGTTTGCATTGACTTACGTAAAACTTTTCTTGAACCCGAAACCCATTTTGTAAACTACAGAATCCTACATAAAGACAGTTCTACGGACGAATCTGTGCTAGTGAGTCCAGTTTGCGAAAATTTTACTTAAGTGGATGTTACGATGATGTAATGACAATCATTAAGGTAAAAATAAAAATAAAATACCCTGACTATACGGATTGTTTTATTGGTAATGTCACTATTAGGTCTTTTTAGATAATTCAATGAAAGCAATCAGTGTAACGAATGAAAGCATTCCTGGTTACAACAGTGTCTGGAAGAAGTTTACAATACAACTATCTCGCAGTTATTCAGAAATTCATTAAAGTTAATGTGTCCTGAAGGTTTTTCTTCATTGATAGCGCACCATACATGATAAAGGTGGGGAAGTTTTAAATGTGCTTACAAACATGCTTCATGTGAAATGCATATCACGCGGTATTCCCAGGAAGTTAGAAGAGTTCGATGCTTAGTTCCGGATGTAGACAAATTGATTTCCAGAATCAGGAAGGTTTTCCTGAAAGCTCGTCAAAGATTCAGGCATTGTATCAGACCATTCTATTACAACAAAATGGGGAGATGGATTTCAGTAACAGTTTACTACGCATCAAATATCTCGAGAAGGTAAAATTTAAGGTGGCCAGTGCTCTGCATCGTAGTAGTCAACAAACTTCTCGAATCTTCGGAAGTGAAATATGATTTAACTTTCATTGCGGCGGAGTTCGGTTTCCTGCCATAAGCGATCTGGCAGCTTCAAGATAGAGGACAGCCTCTGATGAAGTCGATGAAAATTGTGGATGATGCAGTGCAACGACTAGGGAGTGTGGCAGGGAAACGTGCAAGAGAATGTTTTCCAAAAATTCTAATCTTGACAATCGTGGATACATTTTAAAAATTCTCCAAGATCACAATTGTGTTACTGATGAAATGGACCCTTCCGTAATGCCGTGTTATAAATTTCTCCCAAAAACTCTAGGATGTTGAGAGATCATTTTCTCAATTGACAGTAGACACAACATGACCAAAGAAACCATGGTTGTAATGTATAACCAATAAGACGATAAGGCATTGTAATACATGGGCTTACAAGAAACATTTTTATTTTGTTGTCAAATGGAACTGGAATTTTGTTTAAAACCTTAAAATTACTATAAATATATGTATGATACAGTGTCAACATTAATATGCTGACTGAGCGAATAGTGTAATCTAATAAACAGACCTAACACATGTTCTTTCTATATTGCCTTTTTGTTGCTTATTTTACTTGTTTTATTTAATGCCTTTGCCTGCCTATTTTAATTATTATTTACAATGGCTAAATTTCCAGGATCTGCTTCTAATTGTCGTTGGGTCCGACAATATAAATGTACAAAGTTTTGTCATAGGTCAAAGAGTATTGATTTATAAGGGGTTAAAAAAGAAGGCAGTTAAATTGTTTAATGTTGTAGGGTACTATTGTGAGATTCTAAAACCCAGTTTTATCAACTCATTCTAACAATACGCTATGATATTTCAGAGAGAAATTTTGTGATTTGAACAGGAAATGTAGTTCCTTCCCTGCAAGAGCACAAATTTAAAAATTGTAAGGCCCGCCTTTTAGCCTTTTGGTTGGAAGTGATTAAATGCTGTCATGTTTGCAATAAAGAATAAAAAAATATCCTTTGGTATATTCAACGAAATGGGATTGAAATTGGGTGACTGAATATCCCATCCTAAAATCGAAAATTATATTTATCTTTTTATTTGCTTTGAAATATTACATATCCTACGTTGTCTGGTGGACCATGTCGGTAGTGAAACGGTTATCAAAATGGCAGTGGTTTTATAGATTACCTCACACACACATACACACACACACTTTCTCTCTATACAATATAGGTATATATTATTTTTTGTTTGTTTATTTGAGTGCTAAGTTCATATATGCTTATGAACTGATCTTAATCCTAGTTACTTGGCCAACCATAACTATTTCAGTATACAAATACAAAAGTTAACATATTACATAGATGTTCCTTTGTCAACTAAAAATTACTTTAAATTCGTATGCTTTTCAACTGACCATTCCAATTTCATCTTCACTTTCCATAAAAACTCCCCTAGTCTGGGAATCTGCTTCTGGTCTTCAAAAATCTTTATAAGTACAATTTCTTTGATTCTCAGTACCATTTCTTACTTTTTAAACTTACCCTCCAGTCATTAGTGGCTTTACACTGAAAGATAATGAGAATTCCATCTTCCCGCTCCCCACATATAGGACACATTCCAGTGGTAACCTCTCCCCTCATTCCCCTAGTTTTCAAGCCCCTAACCGAATCCAGGTTAACCCTTCTATTTAATTGTTTTTGCAAATGAAAACATACTTCTTTTCTGGGTCATCTTTTAATTCCTTGTAGTAAGTCAGTGAGATTTTTTTCCCTAACCTGGGCAAATAAAATTTGTCTAACCATGTCTTCCATTCTTGATCTCACTTCCTTCCAAAAGCCCCTTTCAAAGTATCAAATTTTAACCCAAAACTCTCCTAATCCATTTTTAAATAACTGCTCTGTAATTTTTCTCGACCAGACATTTGACATAATACCAAATTTTGCTCTTGATATATCAGGCATATCTTCACTACGTCAGTATAGGTAACTCTTGGATCCGAAATAAATATTTCAGTACTTTCTCCGTTAGCCCTCTTACACTTACCTTTCCTGGCTCTATTAAAACTACTGCATTGGCGGTATTGTAGGGATTCACAAAACTAGTTTGCAGAAACTACTTATTATAAACTCCATATTATCCTATTCTCATCTATTCCCCAAATTTCCCCTAAATCCATCGAGATTCAATCAAGGCTGCATAAAGTATTTTAAACCACTTAATGCGCATTACCGGCATCAAGTATAAACAAGGCCATTGACTGCCAAGGACACTCTTCCTTTTGAGATTGCAGTTCCTTTCTGTCTCTCCCGCCTCCATTGCTACCCAGGTATGAGAAATCACGAAAAACTTGAATTTCCTTGCCTGCCATGAACCATTTTTCATCTTTACGCAGTTTATTTATTTATTTATTATTATTATTATTATTATTATTATTATTATTATTATTATTATTTCAATATTAAAATTTAAAACATTCTATTACACATTAAATAATAACTAACAATTGAGGCAGTATTCTATATCACAACACTGCGAATGCCAGAGTGATTGTAGTGTAAATTAACATTATTGTATGACAATGATTTTGTATGTTTGTTAGCTATAAGCATTGTTAGGAAATAAGTTTACACGGCCTCACTGAAACTGACAATAGGAGCGGGTAACAATGAAGCGATGGGGTGAGTTGTTTATCAATTAGAAGAGACAAACAAATGACGTCAGGGTAGCGTGCCTTTCTTTAGAAATGGAGGAAATATCTTCCCTAGAGCATATGTTTTTTTTGTAATTTTGATTGGCTTATAAAACAGACGCTAATGTTGGCGCGATTTACTAACCAATAGCAGTTCTATTATAATGTTTAGGCATATCGGGGTGAGGGAGTATAAATTGTTGAGCCAGAGGCAAGTATCGCGCAGTTCTACAGAATCATTCACAAGGTAAACGTCGCGCAGTTCTAAGAAATCTCTCTCGCGAGTTACACGTCAGGCAGTTCTAAGGAAGCATTCACGAAGTAGACATTATGCAATTCTACAGAATCTCTCCCATCGTAAAGTTAGTTACAAAATGTGAAATACGCGAATTAATAGTGCGTGGCAAATAAGTGATTGTAGTTACATTCGAAAATATAACAGTTTCAGTCAGGCGTGTATCAAGATTAAATATGTGAAATTAATTAAGTGTGACGGCAATAAAAGTGTAAAAACAAATTCTTTTATCAGTGTTATCTTTTAGTAACAACTCCTTTCCGTTTACGCAACCTGTTCAAGGGATATTTGCTCGACTGAGTAATAATAGCTAGCCGGAGGACAAAGAACCCAAAATTCAAAATAGTAAAACAATAACAGGCGCTCAGAAAAAAAGATAACACGAATAGTTACTGCGACACAATGCTGAGAGACTCTTGAAATTAAAACCATAATTTAAATAAGATCCGGGTGTTATATTCTCACTGCAGTGAATCCAAACTGAAGTCTACATTACAGTCATATGAATATGGTGTTTAAATAATTGCATACTTTACATCTCGGTTGACGTCAGTTATATCAAATCATAATTATTGTTGTCCTCCGCCGTGGTGTAGTGGTTACCAGGCTAGGCTCTAGTTTCCGAAGTCGCGTGTTCAAACCCGGCGGAGGGCAATGGATTTTTTTTTTTGCGTAAAAATGCTTAGCATGGCTTCTTTGGAAGGGAAGTAAGTAAAGCTGGTGGTCCCATGTCGTAGATTTACGGCACCGTAAATAACCTCAAGGCTGATAAAGAGGCTTCTGAGCAAAATTACCGGTCTTTCACGCCCAATATAGAATGGAACGCTGTGGACCACAGCAGTTAAAGAGCGTCCATAAATAAAACTCAATTTAATTTAATTTTATCATTATTGTTATTATTTTCATTTATTTACTTTGAACCTGCATTTTGAACATATTGCAGATTTCATCAGTTAACTTTGTTCAGACCTTTGACCTATGAAGACTAAAGAGATTTGGCGAAATGCGATGTAGATGTTTTGAGTGAACTGAACGTTGAATTAGGTGTCCAACGAAAATTGCCGAGACAACCCCACCGATCTGAGTGTTTAGAAGATTTTCAGGATTATTTAAGATGCTATATAATCCATTTTTTAAAGTTCTCCATACCCTAGCAGTTAATGAAAGCATTAACACACGGCAGACCTCTTTACAACGCACACTTTGTGTCAAATAAGTGTCTGTAACATTAACCATTTCCGAGATATTTGTTGCTCTTGGTTTGAATTTTCCAATATTTTAGCACACATTTTCTGATGTGCTAAAGTCACTATTCTTTTGTTTCTCATTATGTCATTCAAAGAATATGGAAATTCAAAGCCAACCTATAGTGACCCGCTCTTTAAGGATTTGACTGGCTTCAGCCTTCTTGTACTTACAACGAAATGTGTAATTAAATCAACAACGAAATGTGTAATTAAATCATTTCTACAAACATTTATATCCATTAACATGAAGTAGGTATAAAAAAGTTTCTGTAAGAATAGTTTGTAGAGAATATATAAAAATAAACGACAGTGGGCAGAGTAAGTCTTGTGTACGTAACACGTAAGATTTTTATGAATAGTGTAACGCAAAAGGGATATCAATGAAATGATAATAGATGACTGTACCATATGAGATGTTTTATTCAAAGATTTTAAAACATGAATTTCCAGTTTAGTTATATTGAATGTTTGGATATAGTGCAATACTTCCTTTACCCAACTGAGGAGGAGGAGGAGGAGGAGAGAATATAGATTTTCTCTAAGTTCAAGTTCGAAACCTTCTCATGCTCTTCGTATTGCAAGTAAGTTTGGCTTCTCTTCAGATAAAAACTGGATCTAGCTCCTTCCTTTGTCAAAGGAGTGAGATGTGCAGCAGATATAAGGGATGAGAACACCAAAAGTTCTGGTGAGTGTTGCAGCACAGACAGCTGCAAAACTTTGTTTTTACCAAGACAGTGCTCCCGCTCATTCTAGTCAACGGCGAAGTTAGCCATAACTCTCTCGAGGCAGCCGGCTTTTCACCACACAAAAGTCTACATGATGAGGCAATACCAAGCATAGATATTGTGGCTGCATTCATACGAGTATAAATGGTAAAAGGAAGACCTAAAGTTTTATCAACTTTATTCAAATAAAGTTGTGTAATGGGATTCCATATGCAGAGTTGTATGTAGCTCCAAATCCTTTGAGAGCTTGAATATTCTGGAGTACTTCAAAAGTGGCTTAGAATAAATAAGTAGCCTTTTTCTGCACAAGGAAGTAGAAGATGCAAATATAGCAATCACTTAAAAGGCATTTATATCTCCCCCTTGTTTTTTACTGTCTACCACTTATATCAACCAAGTAAATGTAAACATGTAAGTGGTTGCTCCATCCATGCATAAAGTGATATTCTGTAAATCCAGAGGAAGATGAAAAAGAATGTTATCCATTGAAATAAATAACACAAAGGAGTCAATAGATTCATAAACGTTATGGAGCAACTGAATCTTCGAACATCAAAGTATGATCGTCGAATGTATCGATATTGACTTCAACATATTTATTATTCTTGCCTTGGCAAGTTTGAACATTATAGAACCCGTTTGTGTTCCTTTGTTTCAGTGCGCACCAAAGAAGAGGAAAAAGAAGAAGAAAACGACAAATTTCATTTTATCATCTGTCTGTCTTGTTAAGCTGTTACCTCATTGAGATAGATACAAATGACTCTAATCTACTGTGTCCCTCTTTTACCCAAAACGAATATGTATATGTGTAGGTAAAGAAAGTTTATCTCGAATATCAAGAATAGGGAGTAGGAGTACACAAACGAAGGGGCTCCAGAAACTGGGGCACAGCACCGCAAGTAAGCCACAGTGGCCCCTTTTTTGCTTCTAACGTGACCCCCCTGGGAGGGAGGGACGAGGGGGAGACCGAAGGACGACCAACGCCGGACAACGACGTGCGCCAGCTAGGATGGGTCCCTAAGAACGATTCCAGATGGAGTACATACTGGTGCCGGCTAGCCATGCTTTAGCCCCATGCCCCCTGAGGGGTCCTTTTGGCCCGAGACACGCTCCCAGGTAGGGGGCCACAGCAGACCAATCACTAGGGAGAAACCTTTCCAAAGCGCACAATCCACCTTCCCGCCGCAACGCACCGACCGCCGTCGGCAGGTTCTTCAACCCTGAAACAGATGATAGGTAATGATGGAGAGAGGAAATGACGGACAGAAAATTCACGGTAGAGGAGGAATCATCCCAGCATTCGCCTACCTACCCGGGGAAACCACGGTGAGAGTGGCAGGTCCAAAGGGAATCGAATCCAGGACCACCGGAATGCGAGCCTCAAAGTTACCGTGGATTCATAATACCAAGTAGATAGTATACAATTTTGTAGGAATAATTTGTAGAAGAGTGGTTAGAGAGAGAAAGGAAGAGATACAGAAAATAGCATAACTAAAAAACGAAATTTAGAGTAAATACCAAACTTGGTATTTAAGTTCAGAATCTTCCAAAGATATGACACCCACCCGAAATTGCCCTTTACATGAAAAAGTGTTTCGTTAATTTTGATTTCTTTAAAATAGGCTCTAATGATTTTGATTAAAATATCATAAATTTAAGATGTTTACATAACAAATTAAATGTATATCTTGAATTTCTTGGAATAGCCTCTGAAGTTCGTCTTCATTCGGAAGGAATTTCGTACAATTTTGCACAAAAGAACAATTAGAGGTAGACAGCTTACTACACAAAAAATGTAGATCTCTTTAAAGCACACAATGTAATAACGTTTGTTGTGGTAGCAGTTATGCGTTGATTTTGGAGCTATGCGTTTATATTGATTTGAATAATTCAATACTTAAGTACCATCACATTAAGTTGTTTCTTGTGAAGTAATGTAAAGAGTATGGAATTTCAAGGCCAGCATATCGTTTCGGTTTCTTATGCCCTCTTGTAGCTACATCGAAATGTGTAATGGAACTATTTCCGCAAACGTTTATCTCCATTAATATGAAGTAGATAGAGAAATAAGCTTTTGTAGGAATAGTCTTAGAAGCTATATACAAATAAGCGATAGTAGATAGATAGTCATTTGAATGCAGCCCATCAGAATTTTAAATTATAGCTGTTCGAAGCCTGCCTCTGAAGTGCAGTAGTATGGTTACTACTGGTTAAGTTTCGGGGATTTTTTCCTCATGCCACTGCCTCGTGAAATCCTTGAGTATGAACTAAGGAGTTACAGTGCTTCCAGAGTATATCCTTACCACTCGCACGGTGTTTTACCTCTCGGCTGCTGAGGATGCCACAGCCGACCTCATCTGTATTCTGACTTCGTTCTTAAAGTTGTGCATAAATACTACTTATATCAAATGCTTGAAATCTCGTCCTGTCTTACAAATAAATATATTCGGATTGAGGCCTTTTAACCAGCCACTTTAATCTTTCTGATATTATTTCTCATGCTTTGTTTGAATTCTTCCAACATGTGTGGATTCGTTGCATACACTTTGTCCCTTCAGGCTAGCCGATAAATAAAACACTTAGACTGTTAAATCTGGAGAGTTAGGGGATTATACCGGTACTCTTATCTTTAAGCACATCCTTAATTTTACCCATGAAACACATCAGTGACACAATCTTGTAGAAATTCTTTCTTTTCTTCCGTCAGCTGATTAATAGTATATTACACCAAGCCTGTCATGGTAGTAACGCGTGAGTATGTTTATGAAATGTGCGTAAGCGAGTTTCATAATTTTTTTACGAACACCTTAGTTACTATTGTAGGCAAGGTGATACGACTGTTCGTTTGAACATAATTAAATGCTTAACGTTTAAGTTTTTGGAAACCTTGTTACTTTACTGATAATGAAACGGTGACTACGGTTGTCTATAGAGATAGCAGTACATGTTTTGGCTTTTCTCCCTCGATTTTCTTAATGGCAGGACCTTCAACTTTGAGTAATTGGATGTGTTAAATCCTTGCTTAATATTAAATGTTAATTTTAGTATATACTAGTGAAGTTGGAAGTGATGGCTGGACAAGTGGCCCTAATTGCATAATCGCCTTCTTTTGCTCTCTTGGTGGAACTTTGGGTCGTAAATATCCAATCCGGGTTTACCTGGCAACTGAGGAAAACCACGAAAAAGAAAAAAAAAACAAATCAGATTCACGGGTAAGGGAGATTTCAATCAGCAATTTCCCTCCCGAATGCAAACCACTAGACACTAGCCTGAATCATCTCGTTGGGTTACAGTTTTTATTCTATACCACTTATGGTTGTCGATTTTCAGGTCTTTTCTCCTAGCATGGTGACATGCAGAGCTTCTCAAATTGGGCCGCCTGTAAGGCGCAGCTGCGTCCTGCTGGTGAATATGAGCATGCGTATAGGACATATGTGCAAGACGAGACCTAAATCTAGGGGATCTGACTTAAACACTCTATGGTCATCGTGGAAATTATCCTAGTCAAAAGCTAATTCCTATGGTGTTTCCGCAAATCGAGTGGTCCTGAATTGGCAGCCAGACATACTGACTACCAAGCCAAAGGGTGGCTGTCTCTATAGGTACACTTTTATCTGCATGCTCCCAATGCGACATCATTACTCTCTGTTTTTATTTTTGTTGTAAAAGTTAGCCTTTATCTTTAGATAATTCCGAGTTCACTAATTCAGAGTGCCTCAAAAGTCGTCTTTTTAGTTAAATCTCGATGCACTGAATATTTGGACTGAATGCGGTGGCGACTACGAATAAACAGAGCTACACACCTTTGGGTTTCTGGTTCGAGAGAAGTAGATTCTAGACTTGCAGTGAACGAAACTCGGGATGTGAAGGGGACAATAGTGATGTAATTGACAATGTGCCAGACAGCTGTAGTGCTGCCAAATTCGCTTGTTCCTTGCTTCTAATTTTAGTTCGGACAGACTAATAATACGATATCAGGTCCCTAAATATCGCATTACCATACCGGACTCTTCTAGCTGGGAAACATTTTCTCTCCTAAATAAAGTTCTAATACCATAGCTGGCATTTTGAAATGTCACCTGTTGCATAGACAAAACACGTTGTAAGATTGTTAGATAATTCTGTTCTGTGAATGTGAAATGAGATAAAATAAAATGCATTAAAAATACTCTGATGTATCGTATTCGAACACCTATATCACAGTAATCATATAACAAATAATTCTTCTTCTCACAATATGACACGATAAGGTTTTGACTAGAAATAATCTCATATTAAGGAATGCGGACTGATTACGTGCACAACACGGAAAACGAAACACAACTGTTCGCATATCGCAAATTTCTCTCCCTGTTTCTCGTTCTCTCTCTCTCCCTCTCCCAGACACCTCTTAGGTAGATAGAGGAAGTACTGCATTCTACCCAAAAATTGTATGTCGAGATTTCATTGGAAATGTATGTTTTGAGGACCTCTGAACGCAGAAAAAATAATTTAGACATAGGTCCAGGTGTGTGTGTGTGTGTGCGTGTGTGTGTGTGTGTGTGAGAACAGAATTAAAAACGAAATGTCGGATTACTACCAAGTGGTGTTTATGTTCAGTACCTTCCAAAGATGTGACATATAACTTCAAGAAACGCGCCCTTAAAGTACACATTAGAGTGAAAATGTTTCGAAATTTTATATTTTCTGAAAAAAGTCTCCAGTTATCTTAATTAAGACTTTTAAGATATTTACATGACAAATAAAATACATATCTTGAATTTTCTAGGAATGGCCTATGAAGCCCTCTTCATTCGGAAGGAATTTTGTATAATGTTGTTAACTGCTGAACCGTAAGAGATACACAAAAACATACTGCAAAAAATGTAATGTCTTTAAAACACGCTTTATTTCATACAACGTTTTTATGGCATCAGCCATTTCCGAGATATCCGTTGTCATTGGCTTGAATTTTTCAATACTTTAATTCATTTTTTGGTGTATTGTTATAATTCAGATGTTTTCGCGATATCATGGAATGAGTATAGAAATTCAAGGGCAGATTATAGCGACTCATTTTTAAACATTTGACTATCGCTTCGATTTCCTGAAACCCCCTTGCACCTACAACGAAATTTATAATGAAACTATTTATGCAAATCTTTATTTCGATTAACATGAAGTTAATATAAAAATAATCTTTTATAAAAATAGTTTATAGAAACTATATAAAAATAAACGATGGTGGGTAGAGAAAGTCCTTTGAACGTAACACATCGGAGGTTTTTTTTACAAGTTCAATGCTCTTTAGTTAATTTAGATATTACTATTCTGCTTTTAGAGTACGCAGTAAAATTTCCGGCTTTTCTCGTCTAATGTGAAAGCGTGTATGTAACAATTGCCGACTTTGACCAGACCTTGCTTGCTTTTATTGGAACGTCCCTCAGGCGACAAATTTGGAAGCCGTTTGTGTGCCAAAGACGTCAGCGTCCCGCCCTAGTGGCGCCGAGCGTCGCCTACAGACGCTGTTTCCTCCTGCACCACGTTAGAATCAAATAACGCGTCTTCGCGGAGGAGTATTGTTTGTTTAGTTTGGATCGCAAATGTTACCTCCTTGTGGGTGTGCACACAAATGCGCTATAGTCATTCATGTTCATTCACGTACACCTAAGCTTCGTGAAATGTCTTTGTTCGAGAACAATAAGTGTACTCAGCATCAGCTAGTGGGATGTCGTCCAAGAAAAAGCTAAAACCACGGATCTTTGGCTCTCCGTTCCGAGCTCTTACCGCTTGAGCTACCGTGACAAGATACTCGTAAGCGCATTAAATTCTCTCATTCGATTCAATTATCCCGATACACTTTCCAGGCGGTCTTAAATATTATAGATATGTACCTCAAAGGCGACTTACAATGTTGCAAGTACTTTACACTTCCGGGCTTTGTAACTAAGGTAACCAGGAAATGTACATCCAGCTACATCTAGCAAATAATGCAGCAGCATACATTTTGCACTATAAATCAATAAATTCTACAACCATCAGTACGAAAATTTTGCAAGATACTAAGAACACTTCAGTAAAGGAGCGCTGAAACTTAATTGTCTAATGCGCATAGTAAACTTTAGTTTTTTAAACAAAAATAACATTATTTAAAAAAAACTGTAAACACTGTGACATAACCATGCACTTCCCTTATAGTTAATGGGTAGAACAGGAATGAGTGTATTTTACATAAGCTGCGTACAACATATAAACCTGTGAACTAGAGTAGTTTTTCTATGTTAGTTGCTCGGAAAAAGTTTTAAATTTTGTAAAAAATAGATATAGTTTTTCTCTTCTTATCGGAATGGATTTTTATGAATAATAGTGATATTTAAGTAATTCTGTTTCCAGGATTATGTTGCATGTAGTTTATGAACAAAAACGCCATTCCAATTCCAGGAATAATTTTTAAGAAAAATACATGATTATGTCACGGCGATTTCAGTTTTTTAACAAAATGTTATTTTTGTTGAAAAATTAAAAAAATGTAGTGTTCTTAAATTCGTAAACATATTATATTGATAGCTTTAGAACTTCTTGAGATAGAGTGCAAAATGTATGGTGCTGCATTATTTGCTAGATGTACCTGAATATACACTCGTGATTACCTTAACCACTATTAGCGCTAATTATATTGTGATAATTGTTCTTTCACACTAGTCGTGCTTAGGCACTAGGTTAGAAAGTCGAATGAGATTTGAAAATGTTTAATGCCGTGACCGAGACACAATTCACTTGAGCTAACATGATAAGATACGCGTATTAAATCCTTTCATCTGATTCAAGCTTCCCGGTAAACCCTCAGGGCCATCTCATGTTAGACATATCTACCGTACCTCAAAGGCGACTTATAATGTTACAAGTAGGTACTTTAAGTTTCCGGAAATTTGTTAATTGTGTTTAGACGCTAAGATGAAAACTTGAGTCAGGCTTGAAAAATGTAATGCGCATACGGGTATCTCGACCAAGCGAGGTCACCCCGCGGTAACGTGTGCGACTCGCATTCGGAGGTGCCGGGTTCGATCACCGACCACCGTCCACTCTGACCCATAGCTTTTTCGTGGTTTCCGCGAGGTTGGCAGGCGAATTCTGGGGTGGTTTCTTCTATATTACGATTTCCTTTTCTTCATTTCCCTTTCAGTCCGTTTCATTCTCATCTTTCAGTTGTATTTCAAGCAGGTTTTAAGCTAGGAAAAAACAATGTCGCAAAAATGCACAAATCAAAATTCACACTTGTGTAAAATATATGTTTGTTCAAAATTCCGCTGGTAGAATTTTTTTTTATGAATTATACTATTAATGAGGGTTTTAAAACTGAAATATTTGTATATTTACAGTAATCTGATAAATGAAATTTTAAATTAACTTTTGCACATAGATCGTCGTCCTCCGTGGTGTAGTGGTTACCGTGCTAGTTTCTAGTTTCCGAGGTCGCAGGTTCACACCCGGCGAGGGCGATGGATTTTTTTGGGGCGTAAAAATCCTTAGCGTGGCTTCCTTCGGAAGGGAAGTAAAGCTGGTGGTCCCGTGTCGTAGACTTACGGCACGTAAAAGAGCCTCAAGCCTGATAAACAGGCCTCTGGGCAAAATTACCGGACTTTCACGCCAGTAGGATATATAGGAGAGAGCTGGGCCACTTTTTTGCGTTTATATGGGAAAGGATAGGGAAAACGAGGCTAGATGGGACGGTTCAAGGAGGAAAATGCGTTTATATGGGAGAGATAGGGAATACGAGGACTTACGCTAGGCTAGAGAGGGTTGAAGGAGGGAAATACGTTTATATGGAAGAAATAGTAGAGAGGTGCTAGGCTAGACGGAGGCTGAGGAGTAGAGTATGGTTTATATGAAAGGTATAGGAAAACGAGGAGGGGTGTTAGGCTAGACAGAGTTGAAGGGTAGAGTATGTCTTTTATATGAGAAGTATAGGAAAACGATGAGAGGTGTTAGACTAGACAGGGCTTGAAACGTAGTGCAGGGTTTATATGAGAGATATAGGAACAGGAGGAGGGGTGTTAGGCTAGACAGAGGTTGAGGAGTAGAGTATGGTTTTAGATGAGAGATATAGGAAAACGAGGAGAGGTGTTAGGCTAGGAGGGTTTAAGTATGTGTTTATAAGGAGAGACGAGAAAACGGAGAGAGATCCTATGTTAGTATACACAGGTGTTTAAAGCTAGAATGTGTTTTATATAGGCTAGATAGGAAACCAAAGAGATACTCTGCTAGACAGGGGACAGGAGAGGAATGCGCTTTATGAGAGGTAGGGATACGGGGAATGGTGTTAGGCTAGACAGAGGTTGAGAGTAGAGTATGCGTTTATATGTATGAGAAGTATAGGAACAGGAAGAGGGGTGCTAGGCTAGACAGAGGTTGAGGAGTAGAGTATAGTTTATATGAGAGGTATAGGAAAACGAGGGAAGGTGTTAGGCTAGACAGAGGTTGAAAATAGAGTATGGTTTATATGAGTGGTATAGGAAAACGAGGAGAGGAGTTAGACTAGACAGAGGTCGAGGAGCAGAGTATGGTTTATGTGAGAGTCATAGGTAAACGAGAGAGGCGTTAGGCTAGAAAGAGCTAGAGGAGTAGAGTATGGTTTATATGAGAGGTATAGGAACAGGAGGAGAGGTGTTAGGCTAGACAGGTAGTGTAGCAGTAGGAATATGGACTTATATACAGGAGAGATAGGGAATATGAGGTGCTAGACTTGAAAGCAACTTTAGACGTGAACTTAGTGGAAAACTGTTTCATGTCAATGTTAGAACGCTAATTCTAGACATGCCCATCACGTAACCTATTCAGGGAAAAGGTGACTCGTTCAGGGGTAAAAGGTGACTGCTCAGGGAAAAAGGAGGTCCACAAAGGGAAAAAGTTGACTAGCAACGGGAAAAAGGCGACCAGTAAAGGGAAAAATGTCACCAGCAAAGGGAAAAAGGCGACCACCAAAGGGAAAAAGGTGAGCCATAAAGGGAAAAAGGTGACCTGCAACGGGAAAAGCTAACCCACTAACACTAACAGGTAAGTAATTCAGCTAGTATTGCAAGAGACTGACTGGATCATAGCAGTGTATGATTTCATAGGTAATTCAGCTAGTATCGTATGTATTTAGACTAATTCATCTAGTATCACTGGAGGATAGATTCCAGAGGCTAACTGCATCATGGCTCTGCATGATTTCACAGGTAATTCAGCTAGTATCGTAGGTATTTAGGCTAATTCAGCTAGTATCACAAGAGGATAGATTTTAGGGTTGGGTATAGCTTAGTGTCGTATTTCACAGGCAATTCAGAGGGTATCGTAGGTATTTAGGATAATTCAAGTAACATAGGTGTTTAGAGTAATTAAGCAAGCATTACAGGAGGGTAGGCTCCAGGGGTTGGTTATAACCTAGCTTCGTATTTCACAGATAGTTCAGGTAATATCGTAAGTATTTGAGGTAATCGACATAGCTTCACAGATATTATTGATAATTTCGATCAGAGATTTGTATCACAGCTATTTAAGGTAAATGCAGGTGATTCAGGTTGTATCAATGGTATTTGAGTCATTTTAACAGGTAATTCATCTAGTATCACAGGTGCTCGTGCTAATTTAGAGCAGGAATTCGTATCTGAGCTAGTTAAGGTAATTTCACATGATTCGGGTGGTATCACAGGTATTTAAGTCATTTTCACAGGCAATTCAGCTAGTATCTTGAGCATTTAAGCTAATTCAGCTAGTATCACAGGAGGCTAGATTCCAGAGGCTAACTGCATCATAGCTATGCATGATTTCACAGCTAATTCAGCTAGTATCGTAGGTATTTAGGCTAATTCAGCTAGTATCACAGGAGGTTAGATTCCAGGGTTGGGTATAGCATAGTTTCATATTTCACAGGTAATTCAGAGGGTATCGTAGGTATTTAGGATAATTCAAGTAACATAGATGCTTAGAGTAATTAAGCAAGCATTACAGGAGGGTAGGTTCCAGGGGTTGGTTATAGCCTAGTTTCGTATTTTACAGATAGTTCAGGTAATATCATAAGTATTTGGATAATCAGCATAGTTTCACAGATGCTCGTAATAATTTCGATCAGAGATTTTGTATCACGGCTATTTAAGGTAAATGCAGCTGATTCAGGTTGTATCAATGGTATTTGAGTCATTTTAATAGGCAATTCTGATAGTATCACAGGTGCTCGTACTAATTTAGAGCAGGAATTCGTATCAGAGCTATTTAATGTAATTTCACTTGATTCGAGTAGTATCACAGGTATTTAAGTCATTTTAACAGGCAATTCAACCAGTATCACAGGTACTCATGGTAATATAGAGAGTAATTAAATTATAAAACATTTCTCATCCAACGTTACAACAATTTATATACTTTTTTCTAAATCTTACAAACTTATTATATGTTAAACAGTTATTGTACGATGCGGAGAGGGATAAACTGCATATTGGTTCACAAATTGAAAAGCTTTACGTCAACATACCTTTATTTTAGTTAGGTGTAGATGTCTCTCCCCTTTTATCTAGGCTTGAGACTAGCACTAGGATTGCTCCTAATGGCAGGGTTACCACCTTCCCTTCCATCTTCTTCTTTCTTCATTAGGCGTCAGCTATCTGCATATACAGCACACAGATACCTTCTTTTTTAAGATTGCAGACTCACTAGAAAATCTTTATCTTTAACTTACATTCTTTTAAGCACTGTTTGTAATGGCGTAATGTCCATACGCATATGTTGTTATCCCGTCCTCAGCAATAATTCTTTTATCATCAAACGGAGTCAATGCAATTTTATTCACTTGTACTGTAGCAAGGGCATGCTTTCGTGATAGGATCAGATTCATAGGTGTTCTGATGATTTCACTGGTTTTAAGACAGTCTGTATAGCTGTCAAACGAAATGTACTGCTTAATAGCGCTACGTTTTATACCTTTAATCTTTTTTATCATTGACCCTTGAATATCTAAGGCATACATCTTAGGACGTAGTCCAACAAAGCGTAGGATGATTTTGCTATTAGCCTCATCTTTAAATTTTCCCAATACCTTTTTGTTCTGAGTAGAGTAACATATGTGGTTGGCAGGGTAATCAGCTGTATCGAGATGTTCAAGAAAACGTAGCTTGTCCTGGTACACATCTTCAGTTGTTACACGATGAATGAACGAATCAGTGTCCATATACATAAGCTTCAGGTTTTCAGCTCCATAATAAGGCAACAAAACGTCGTAATGATAGTTATACATTAATTTCTTGGAGATGTCCAACACACTCATACCAATGTATATAGGCTTGTTGAATACAATCTGACGAGAGGCCATATGTACAGCAGCTAGATTATCAGCATATATCGTCCTGTCGATAAACGTAGGCTTGGCGATCAGCTTCTCTAGAGTTTTTTCATTGGTCACCAGTCGTATATCCATACGATTACGCAGGTTCTCCATAGTTTTTCCAAACATAGCGTTGTTAAAGAGTTTGTAGAGATCCTTCTCGAAATCATTTGCAGCTTGTTGTCGTAGCCTGTTGTTAAATTCCACATAAGGTTTCAACCACTGAGACTGTCGGAATTGTAGCACACGATGGATTTTTGTTAGTCGTAGTCCATGACTAAGAGCTTGCTTCAAAGCCATGTAATGCACTACATACTTCTTTCGAGGTCCAAGATGAGGTATCAGTTTCTTTGTAGATGATTCCAATGGTTTCATACACTCTGGCAGGAAAGGTAGATCGTTGTGTAGATCGTGAAGTTCTGCAGGATACTCGATGTTGACTTCTAATATGTACCCATGAGGATCATCTTCTTGTAGTGTTTCTAAGTTGATTTCTTCAGGTGACACCCACTGAAATCCACCAAAAGGAAGGGCGTGACACATTGCCCACCCATATTGGTTATTTGCGTCCTCGTATGTGATAAATTGGGTTGGTCTCGTCGGATCAAACTTCTCCATATAAGTGTTATTAGCCTCAGCATACCGATGAGAAACTTGGCATAAACCTCCTCTTATACCTGATTCCACCATGAGTAGTTGATCATAATCTTGTAACAGTTCCAGCTTAATTCCAGTATACAGTAACATGGCGTCCCATGTAAGACCTGGAGAGGTAAAATAATGGGCAGGATCAACTTTGTGTGTTTTAAGGGTTTGCTCTCTGAACGTCTCAAAGACATCAGCTAGAAGAAGTACATCCGAAGTTAAGTAGAGATCGCTGTACTCTCCCAGGTTTCTCACATTAAACAGCTCCCATACATTTCTAGCATGATCGTAGTCAGCATCAGTAATTTCTTCTTCATTTAATCTATTGTAGAAGGAGTCCTTAGGAGGCAAGCAGGTCTCGTTCAGGGCATCCCATGACGTAACAAAATCATATGGAAATACACCCTTACGGGTCATCAACTTCAATTTGTCTTCTCCAAAGTACTTTAGCGTTTCAGGATACGAGGTTAGATTTTTTACCAACTTATCCAAGCTTGTACTGAGGAATCGGAAGCTATCCACAAATCGAAGCTTTATATCTCCTACATACTTGGTGAATGAGATATAGCTTTCTTCAGAGTTAGGAATTACCTCCACACGTTCACTTGTACAACCCAGCTCCTTTACAATGAAATGCGAGTCATATCCGCTAAGGTTATGCATGAAGACTGGTATATATTTAGGTGTTTTACAGGCTAAATTACATTCATTATGAAGACTTCCACGATATTCACCGCTGATGTGATCATGGTCGCGTACTTTATAGTTCTCTTCTGTAAAGGGTTTTCCACACAAGTAGCATGCTGAAGAAGACTCAAAATCCTTTTGCTGTTGATCCGTAAGTTTCAGAGGCTTAGCAGATTTGTATATATTACCAATCATTTCTGCAAGAGATGTAAGGTACAGCATAAACTTCTGAGCAGCATCAGCACCACGATACACATAGGGTTGCTTAGGAAGACCAGTTTCGAGATGTTCAACACTGGATGTAGGCTTCACGTAAACACAGAAGCTCATTGGTGTGTGCTCTTGATAAGGGGTTGTATAGGAAGTTTCAGGATTGGGTATACACGTTTGGCATGGAGTGAGAATACTCTCAAAATCAGCATAGATGACATAAGGTACTTTCAGCATCCTCTCAACATTTTTAAACTGAACAATTGATTTCCCCTTGGTAGGCATAACTACCCTCGCAACACCATGTTGAATACAGAAGGCTACATGTTCTTGCAGTTTTTCCTGTCCACTTCGTCCATATCGATCATCAAAATGTGTAAAGCAGCGCTTACAAGTATAAACCCGTCCATTATGGTTAGTTTTCTGGCGTCGAACGAGTTTCTCAAAATTCTTTATATACACGTAGTGATGTTTTCCACTGCTGTCATTCAATAGTAGCAGGTCGCGATGTTCAGGTAGTTCAATATCAGCAACCTTTATCGGATACACTTCATGCTTCTCATCCAGCCCGAAAACGTTAATGGATATCTTGTTAAACTTCTCAAATTTAGGTATTTGAGAAAGTGGAGTAGGGTAGGAAACACAGCTGAAGTCGTACTTATCTTGAAGTTGTTTGTATTTGCTGACGCGTTGAGGCTTGATGCTCACGAATTTGGCCAGTATAGAGTACATGAAACATTTCTCGTCGCTAAAGTTCTGGATGTTTATACATGCTTTCCTTGCTTCAACAGCTGAAGGTAGTGGTATGTAGCTACTTCCTCGTAACGGGTTGTACTTGTTGATACGAAGTCGAACTCCTTCCACAGCAAGCAAAGCCCAGCTGCTACCCTTAAGCTGAGACTCCTCCATTTCAGTCACCAATTTCTTGAATTTCACTTCCATCGTTGCCTCCAGATCAGTTTCCAGGAAAACAGCTTGATTCCGTGTTTTAAATGTTTTGTCACAGGTTTCTCCAATACTGTTAACAAATCGACACTCAGCCAGCAGATTAATTTTAACACTCTTATGAATGCTAAGCTCTTTATGCACAGCATGGATTATACGTTGTTTTGCCTCTTGCAGATACATATTTAGGTCCTTAGCTGATTCGCATCGTATAAAATACGATTTCAATCGTCCTTCGAATGAAGTTTCGTATTCTTTCATATCACAGTCCTCCATTGTTGACAGTAACTGATGTTTAGTTGGCTCCAATCTTCTTTTCTTCTGAGGGCTGCTTATTTCACATATATCTTCGTGTCGCTGCCCCTTATAACAATCTTTGAAGGTTACATTACAATGTTTACATTTGAAGAGCTTCTTGCAGCTCATCTCGTGTCTTCTCTTGTCATAACCTCGGAGGAACTTCTTCCCACATTTTCCGCATGCATATCCAGTAGCGCTTGGAATAATATCCTTATACGCTGAGTTATTCATCTTTATTCTTGATGTAATAACGTATTAATCACTGATCAATGAAATGTAGACCTCTTCACCTTGACACCACTTTAGAAAGCTGATTATTCTTGGAGAGAACACGATGTTAACACCTCAAGACTAATTAGCACAATGAAGTCCAATGCCCTAGATCACCATATTTATAGAGGGAGCACGAACCTTTTAGATCAATCATAAACTCGCTCCATAACCACGGGTATATGATCGCTCAACGTGTACTAACCCCCCAGCCATATAACCTCAAGTCTAGAGACAGGATGTTTATGACGTCACACCCAGAGACAGGATGTCTGGCAGCATCAAACACGTTTAAAATCGTCTCATAACTACCTGCTTATGCTGTCACACCAGCAAGAGAAGTATTCCCACACGCTCATTCAGACATATATTTCAAATTCAAAGCCTACCACCACCATCACCACCTATTGTACCAAGGTTAATTCCAGCTGTATTATCACAGTACTTAAAGTAAAAGCTTAAAAGGTAACGAGAAGATGTCCCCCTTATTTACTTAATTATCTCATGTTTTCATTCCCTTTTCAATTCTTCCTTTCCATCTTCTCACAGAAAGCCCATTACATTTAACTACAATCACGAGAAAAGCAATTTTTCCAGAGTTACACAGATTCTAAGCTTCTAAATAGAACCCGGTAATACTTTTAATAAATGTATTTTAGCTCCCCAATATCAGCATCTACCATTTAATCTTTACTCGAACCTGATATGATCCATAAGCTTGAAGATATATGAAATCACCCCTTCGGGATTCTATCTAAGTACTTTAAAGTAATTTTTATAGCGATAACGATATTTAAGAACTAGATACTCTGTTTACGTTTACCTTGACATGTCTATCTAAATTAAATTACGAGTTATTAAACGTTTGCAAGTAAATTTCATTGAATCGGTATTCGAACCCAGAACACCAGGAACAAAATAATTTATAATATTAGTCTGACATGTTAAACAAAGCTGTATGCAGTTACATCGTCGATCTAAGTGATATATTCTAGTGTACAGAGGAAAATTAAGGAAGTCATTAAAAAATCGGGAATCGAACCAAGCACAACTGATTGACAATTATATACAGCATTAATCACCCAGTACAGAACCTATCAATCATGCTTTGCTGCACTCCTCTACCTCACTTAGTTCCCGAGATAATGAAAATTTAAAAATTAAGGATCGAACCCAGGACGTCAGGTATCTAATTACACATTTACAAGATACTACCTAATAACATAAACGCAATAAAGTTTATTTGGCGTCTTTATCTTAATTGGTTTAGGAGTTATTAAATTTATAAGTAAATTCCATCGAATCAGTATTCGAACCCAGAACACCAAGAACAAAATAATTTACAATATGAGTTTGGTATGCTTAAAGGTGCTGTATGTAGTTACAGCATCAATGTAACTGATATTTTCTAGAGTATAGAGTAAAATTAAGGAAGTCATTAAAAAATCGGGATTCGAACTAGAGACAACTGATTGGAAATTATATACAGTATTAATTACACATTATAACAGCTATCAAACATGCTTTGGTCCATTCCTCTAGCTTTCTTAGTTTCCGAGATAATGGAGTTTTTAAAATTAAGGATCGAACCCAGGACACCAGGTACCAAAATATACATCCACAAGAAACTATCTAATGACATTAATGTAATAAAGTTTATTTGACGTCTTTATCTTAATTAGTCTCTGAGTTATTAGAAGATGAATTTGCATTCACTCCTAGGATTCGAACCCAGGCATCCCGGTCAACTTGCAACAATGTCCTAATGACGCGGCGCATTCCAAAGAATTGATTAGTTTTTATCCCAATGTTCTATCTCTTGTCATTCAGGAGATATAAGCGATTAAACAGTAGAGATAATATGTATGTTTGAGCACACAGAGAGATGCCGACATCTGATAAAGTTCTTTTGATCTATGCCGGCAAGCTCCGCCCATATTATCTCTACTGTTTAATCGCTTATATCTCCTGAATGACAAGGGATAGAACATTGGGATAAAAACTAATCAATTCTTTGGAATGCGCCGCGTCATTAGGACATTGTTGCAAGTTGACCGGGATGCCTGGGTTCGAATCCTAGGAGTGAATGCAAATTCATCTTCTAATAACTCAGAGACTAATTAAGATAAAGACGTCAAATAAACTTTATTACATTAATGTCATTAGATAGTTTCTTGTGGATGTATATTTTGGTACCTGGTGTCCTGGGTTCGATCCTTAATTTTAAAAACTCCATTATCTCGGAAACTAAGAAAGCTAGAGGAATGGACCAAAGCATGTTTGATAGCTGTTATAATGTGTAATTAATACTGTATATAATTTCCAATCAGTTGTCTCTAGTTCGGATCCCGATTTTTTAATGACTTCCTTAATTTTACTCTATACTCTAGAAAATATCAGTTACATTGATGCTGTAACTACATACAGCACCTTTAAGCATACCAAACTCATATTGTAAATTATTTTGTTCTTGGTGTTCTGGGTTCGAATACTGATTCGATGGAATTTACTTATAAATTTAATAACTCCTAAACCAATTAAGATAAAGACGCCAAATAAACTTTATTGCGTTTATGTTATTAGGTAGTATCTTGTAAATGTGTAATTAGATACCTGACGTCCTGGGTTCGATCCTTAATTTTTAAATTTTCATTATCTCGGGAACTAAGTGAGGTAGAGGAGTGCAGCAAAGCATGATTGATAGGTTCTGTACTGGGTGATTAATGCTGTATATAATTGTCAATCAGTTGTGCTTGGTTCGATTCCCGATTTTTTAATGACTTCCTTAATTTTCCTCTGTACACTAGAATATATCACTTAGATCGACGATGTAACTGCATACAGCTTTGTTTAACATGTCAGACTAATATTATAAATTATTTTGTTCCTGGTGTTCTGGGTTCGAATACCGATTCAATGAAATTTACTTGCAAACGTTTAATAACTCGTAATTTAATTTAGATAGACATGTCAAGGTAAACGTAAACAGAGTATCTAGTTCTTAAATATCGTTATCGCTATAAAAATTACTTTAAAGTACTTAGATAGAATCCCGAAGGGGTGATTTCATATATCTTCAAGCTTATGGATCATATCAGGTTCGAGTAAAGATTAAATGGTAGATGCTGATATTGGGGAGCTAAAATACATTTATTAAAAGTATTACCGGGTTCTATTTAGAAGCTTAGAATCTGTGTAACTCTGGAAAAATTGCTTTTCTCGTGATTGTAGTTAAATGTAATGGGCTTTCTGTGAGAAGATGGAAAGGAAGAATTGAAAAGGGAATGAAAACATGAGATAATTAAGTAAATAAGGGGGACATCTTCTCGTTACCTTTTAAGCTTTTACTTTAAGTACTGTGATAATACAGCTGGAATTAACCTTGGTACAATAGGTGGTGATGGTGGTGGTAGGCTTTGAATTTGAAATATATGTCTGAATGAGCGTGTGGGAATACTTCTCTTGCTGGTGTGACAGCATAAGCAGGTAGTTATGAGACGATTTTAAACGTGTTTGATGCTGCCAGACATCCTGTCTCTGGGTGTGACGTCATAAACATCCTGTCTCTAGACTTGAGGTTATATGGCTGGGGGGTTAGTACACGTTGAGCGATCATATACCCGTGGTTATGGAGCGAGTTTATGATTGATCTAAAAGGTTCGTGCTCCCTCTATAAATATGGTGATCTAGGGCATTGGACTTCATTGTGCTAATTAGTCTTGAGGTGTTAACATCGTGTTCTCTCCAAGAATAATCAGCTTTCTAAAGTGGTGTCTAGGTGAAGAGGTCTACATTTCATTGATCAGTGATTAATACGTTATTACATCAAGAATAAAGATGAATAACTCAGCGTATAAGGATATTATTCCAAGCGCTACTGGATATGCATGCGGAAAATGTGGGAAGAAGTTCCTCCGAGGTTATGACAAGAGAAGACACGAGATGAGCTGCAAGAAGCTCTTCAAATGTAAACATTGTAATGTAACCTTCAAAGATTGTTATAAGGGGCAGCGACACGAAGATATATGTGAAATAAGCAGCCCTCAGAAGAAAAGAAGATTGGAGCCAACTAAACATCAGTTACTGTCAACAATGGAGGACTGTGATATGAAAGAATACGAAACTTCATTCGAAGGACGATTGAAATCGTATTTTATACGATGCGAATCAGCTAAGGACCTAAATATGTATCTGCAAGAGGCAAAACAACGTATAATCCATGCTGTGCATAAAGAGCTTAGCATTCATAAGAGTGTTAAAATTAATCTGCTGGCTGAGTGTCGATTTGTTAACAGTATTGGAGAAACCTGTGACAAAACATTTAAAACACGGAATCAAGCTGTTTTCCTGGAAACTGATCTGGAGGCAACGATGGAAGTGAAATTCAAGAAATTGGTGACTGAAATGGAGGAGTCTCAGCTTAAGGGTAGCAGCTGGGCTTTGCTTGCTGTGGAAGGAGTTCGACTTCGTATCAACAAGTACAACCCGTTACGAGGAAGTAGCTACATACCACTACCTTCAGCTGTTGAAGCAAGGAAAGCATGTATAAACATCCAGAACTTTAGCGACGAGAAATGTTTCATGTACTCTATACTGGCCAAATTCGTGAGCATCAAGCCTCAACGCGTCAGCAAATACAAACAACTTCAAGATAAGTACGACTTCAGCTGTGTTTCCTACCCTACTCCACTTTCTCAAATACCTAAATTTGAGAAGTTTAACAAGATATCCATTAACGTTTTCGGGCTGGATGAGAAGCATGAAGTGTATCCGATAAAGGTTGCTGATATTGAACTACCTGAACATCGCGACCTGCTACTATTGAATGACAGCAGTGGAAAACATCACTACGTGTATATAAAGAATTTTGAGAAACTCGTTCGACGCCAGAAAACTAACCATAATGGACGGGTTTATACTTGTAAGCGCTGCTTTACACATTTTGATGATCGATATGGACGAAGTGGACAGGAAAAACTGCAAGAACATGTAGCCTTCTGTATTCAACATGGTGTTGCGAGGGTAGTTATGCCTACCAAGGAGAAATCAATTGTTCAGTTTAAAAATGTTGAGAGGATGCTGAAAGTACCTTATGTCATCTATGCTGATTTTGAGAGTATTCTCACTCCATGCCAAACGTGTATACCCAATCCTGAAACTTCCTATACAACCCCTTATCAAGAGCACACACCAATGAGCTTCTGTGTTTACGTGAAGCCTACATCCAGTGTTGAACATCTCGAAACTGGTCTTCCTAAGCAACCCTATGTGTATCGTGGTGCTGATGCTGCTCAGAAGTTTATGCTGTACCTTACATCTCTTGCAGAAATGATTGGTAATATATACAAATCTGCTAAGCCTCTGAAACTTACGGATCAACAGCAAAAGGATTTTGAGTCTTCTTCAGCATGCTACTTGTGTGGAAAACCCTTTACAGAAGAGAACTATAAAGTACGCGACCATGATCACATCAGCGGTGAATATCGTGGAAGTCTTCATAATGAATGTAATTTAGCCTGTAAAACACCTAAATATATACCAGTCTTCATGCATAACCTTAGCGGATATGACTCGCATTTCATTGTAAAGGAGCTGGGTTGTACAAGTGAACGTGTGGAGGTAATTCCTAACTCTGAAGAAAGCTATATCTCATTCACCAAGTATGTAGGAGATATAAAGCTTCGATTTGTGGATAGCTTCCGATTCCTCAGTACAAGCTTGGATAAGTTGGTAAAAAATCTAACCTCGTATCCTGAAACGCTAAAGTACTTTGGAGAAGACAAATTGAAGTTGATGACCCGTAAGGGTGTATTTCCATATGATTTTGTTACGTCATGGGATGCCCTGAACGAGACCTGCTTGCCTCCTAAGGACTCCTTCTACAATAGATTAAATGAAGAAGAAATTACTGATGCTGACTACGATCATGCTAGAAATGTATGGGAGCTGTTTAATGTGAGAAACCTGGGAGAGTACAGCGATCTCTACTTAACTTCGGATGTACTTCTTCTAGCTGATGTCTTTGAGACGTTCAGAGAGCAAACCCTTAAAACACACAAAGTTGATCCTGCCCATTATTTTACCTCTCCAGGTCTTACATGGGACGCCATGTTACTGTATACTGGAATTAAGCTGGAACTGTTACAAGATTATGATCAACTACTCATGGTGGAATCAGGTATAAGAGGAGGTTTATGCCAAGTTTCTCATCGGTATGCTGAGGCTAATAACACTTATATGGAGAAGTTTGATCCGACGAGACCAACCCAATTTATCACATACGAGGACGCAAATAACCAATATGGGTGGGCAATGTGTCACGCCCTTCCTTTTGGTGGATTTCAGTGGGTGTCACCTGAAGAAATCAACTTAGAAACACTACAAGAAGATGATCCTCATGGGTACATATTAGAAGTCAACATCGAGTATCCTGCAGAACTTCACGATCTACACAACGATCTACCTTTCCTGCCAGAGTGTATGAAACCATTGGAATCATCTACAAAGAAACTGATACCTCATCTTGGACCTCGAAAGAAGTATGTAGTGCATTACATGGCTTTGAAGCAAGCTCTTAGTCATGGACTACGACTAACAAAAATCCATCGTGTGCTACAATTCCGACAGTCTCAGTGGTTGAAACCTTATGTGGAATTTAACAACAGGCTACGACAACAAGCTGCAAATGATTTCGAGAAGGATCTCTACAAACTCTTTAACAACGCTATGTTTGGAAAAACTATGGAGAACCTGCGTAATCGTATGGATATACGACTGGTGACCAATGAAAAAACTCTAGAGAAGCTGATCGCCAAGCCTACGTTTATCGACAGGACGATATATGCTGATAATCTAGCTGCTGTACATATGGCCTCTCGTCAGATTGTATTCAACAAGCCTATATACATTGGTATGAGTGTGTTGGACATCTCCAAGAAATTAATGTATAACTATCATTACGACGTTTTGTTGCCTTATTATGGAGCTGAAAACCTGAAGCTTATGTATATGGACACTGATTCGTTCATTCATCGTGTAACAACTGAAGATGTGTACCAGGACAAGCTACGTTTTCTTGAACATCTCGATACAGCTGATTACCCTGCCAACCATATATGTTACTCTACTCAGAACAAAAAGGTATTGGGAAAATTTAAAGATGAGGCTAATAGCAAAATCATCCTACGCTTTGTTGGACTACGTCCTAAGATGTATGCCTTAGATATTCAAGGGTCAATGATAAAAAAGATTAAAGGTATAAAACGTAGCGCTATTAAGCAGTACATTTCGTTTGACAGCTATACAGACTGTCTTAAAACCAGTGAAATCATCAGAACACCTATGAATCTGATCCTATCACGAAAGCATGCCCTTGCTACAGTACAAGTGAATAAAATTGCATTGACTCCGTTTGATGATAAAAGAATTATTGCTGAGGACGGGATAACAACATATGCGTATGGACATTACGCCATTACAAACAGTGCTTAAAAGAATGTAAGTTAAAGATAAAGATTTTCTAGTGAGTCTGCAATCTTAAAAAAGAAGGTATCTGTGGGCTGTATATGCAGATAGCTGACGCCTGATGAAGAAAGAAGAAGATGGAAGGGAAGGTGGTAACCCTGCCATTAGGAGCAATCCTAGTGCTAGTCTCAAGCCTAGATAAAAGGGGAGAGACATCTACACCTAACTAAAATAAAGGTATGTTGACGTAAAGCTTTTCAATTTGTGAACCAATATGCAGTTTATCCCTCTCCGCATCGTACAATAACTGTTTAACATATAATAAGTTTGTAAGATTTAGAAAAAAGTATATAAATTGTTGTAACGTTGGATGAGAAATGTTTTATAATTTAATTACTCTCTATATTACCATGAGTACCTGTGATACTGGTTGAATTGCCTGTTAAAATGACTTAAATACCTGTGATACTACTCGAATCAAGTGAAATTACATTAAATAGCTCTGATACGAATTCCTGCTCTAAATTAGTACGAGCACCTGTGATACTATCAGAATTGCCTATTAAAATGACTCAAATACCATTGATACAACCTGAATCAGCTGCATTTACCTTAAATAGCCGTGATACAAAATCTCTGATCGAAATTATTACGAGCATCTGTGAAACTATGCTGATTATCCAAATACTTATGATATTACCTGAACTATCTGTAAAATACGAAACTAGGCTATAACCAACCCCTGGAACCTACCCTCCTGTAATGCTTGCTTAATTACTCTAAGCATCTATGTTACTTGAATTATCCTAAATACCTACGATACCCTCTGAATTACCTGTGAAATATGAAACTATGCTATACCCAACCCTGGAATCTAACCTCCTGTGATACTAGCTGAATTAGCCTAAATACCTACGATACTAGCTGAATTAGCTGTGAAATCATGCATAGCTATGATGCAGTTAGCCTCTGGAATCTAGCCTCCTGTGATACTAGCTGAATTAGCTTAAATGCTCAAGATACTAGCTGAATTGCCTGTGAAAATGACTTAAATACCTGTGATACCACCCGAATCATGTGAAATTACCTTAACTAGCTCAGATACGAATTCCTGCTCTAAATTAGCACGAGCACCTGTGATACTAGATGAATTACCTGTTAAAATGACTCAAATACCATTGATACAACCTGAATCACCTGCATTTACCTTAAATAGCTGTGATACAAATCTCTGATCGAAATTATCAATAATATCTGTGAAGCTATGTCGATTACCTCAAATACTTACGATATTACCTGAACTATCTGTGAAATACGAAGCTAGGTTATAACCAACCCCTGGAGCCTACCCTCCTGTAATGCTTGCTTAATTACTCTAAACACCTATGTTACTTGAATTATCCTAAATACCTACGATACCCTCTGAATTGCCTGTGAAATACGACACTAAGCTATACCCAACCCTAAAATCTATCCTCTTGTGATACTAGCTGAATTAGCCTAAATACCTACGATACTAGCTGAATTACCTGTGAAATCATGCAGAGCCATGATGCAGTTAGCCTCTGGAATCTATCCTCCAGTGATACTAGATGAATTAGTCTAAATACATACGATACTAGCTGAATTACCTATGAAATCATACACTGCTATGATCCAGTCAGTCTCTTGCAATACTAGCTGAATTACTTACCTGTTAGTGTTAGTGGGTTAGCTTTTCCCGTTGCAGGTCACCTTTTTCCCTTTATGGCTCACCTTTTTCCCTTTGGTGGTCGCCTTTTTCCCTTTGCTGGTGACATTTTTCCCTTTACTGGTCGCCTTTTTCCCGTTGCTAGTCAACTTTTTCCCTTTGTGGACCTCCTTTTTCCCTGAGCAGTCACCTTTTACCCCTGAACGAGTCACCTTTTCCCTGAATAGGTTACGTGATGGGCATGTCTAGAATTAGCGTTCTAACATTGACATGAAACAGTTTTCCACTAAGTTCACGTCTAAAGTTGCTTTCAAGTCTAGCACCTCATATTCCCTATCTCTCCTGTATATAAGTCCATATTCCTACTGCTACACTACCTGTCTAGCCTAACACCTCTCCTCCTGTTCCTATACCTCTCATATAAACCATACTCTACTCCTCTAGCTCTTTCTAGCCTAACGCCTCTCTCGTTTACCTATGACTCTCACATAAACCATACTCTGCTCCTCGACCTCTGTCTAGTCTAACTCCTCTCCTCGTTTTCCTATACCACTCATATAAACCATACTCTATTTTCAACCTCTGTCTAGCCTAACACCTTCCCTCGTTTTCCTATACCTCTCATATAAACTATACTCTACTCCTCAACCTCTGTCTAGCCTAGCACCCCTCTTCCTGTTCCTATACTTCTCATACATATAAACGCATACTCTAC
Organism: Deroplatys truncata; assembly: GCA_030765065.1. Classification (NCBI taxonomy): domain Eukaryota; kingdom Metazoa; phylum Arthropoda; class Insecta; order Mantodea; family Mantidae; genus Deroplatys; species Deroplatys truncata. The sequence goes on from CM060987.1 coordinate 90,935,319, forward strand.
TCTCAACCTCTGTCTAGCCTAACACCATTCCCCGTATCCCTACCTCTCATAAAGCGCATTCCTCTCCTGTCCCCTGTCTAGCAGAGTATCTCTTTGGTTTCCTATCTAGCCTATATAAAACACATTCTAGCTTTAAACACCTGTGTATACTAACATAGGATCTCTCTCCGTTTTCTCGTCTCTCCTTATAAACACATACTTAAACCCTCCTAGCCTAACACCTCTCCTCGTTTTCCTATATCTCTCATCTAAAACCATACTCTACTCCTCAACCTCTGTCTAGCCTAACACCCCTCCTCCTGTTCCTATATCTCTCATATAAACCCTGCACTACGTTTCAAGCCCTGTCTAGTCTAACACCTCTCATCGTTTTCCTATACTTCTCATATAAAAGACATACTCTACCCTTCAACTCTGTCTAGCCTAACACCCCTCCTCGTTTTCCTATACCTTTCATATAAACCATACTCTACTCCTCAGCCTCCGTCTAGCCTAGCACCTCTCTACTATTTCTTCCATATAAACGTATTTCCCTCCTTCAACCCTCTCTAGCCTAGCGTAAGTCCTCGTATTCCCTATCTCTCCCATATAAACGCATTTTCCTCCTTGAACCGTCCCATCTAGCCTCGTTTTCCCTATCCTTTCCCATATAAACGCAAAAAAGTGGCCCAGCTCTCTCCTATATATCCTACTCACGCCCAATATAGAATGGAACGCTAAGGACCACAGCAGTTAAAGAGCGTCTATAAATAAAACGCAATTTCATTTTCATATATAGATCCACAGATTCCTTATCATATCTACAGAAAGTGCCAGTATTGATGTGCATATTTTGCATTACATTATATCACATTAGAATACGTCGGTTTTTATGCATACTCCACACACTGAATCCCTTTTTAAAACCAAATTCATTGCGAAATGGCCCTTCCATATTAGTTATCAGAAGTTTGCTAACCCTATCTACAGAAAGGCGATTTTTGATTGCTGTTTTTATTTTGTTCATGCAACTATTCCTTGCTCATAATCAGCTGTGTGCAGGGAAACAGTAGCGGTGTATCCTATAATTAAATCCATAAGAGGGAATTGTTTACTCATCTTATTAACATAAATAAACTCTACCAACTCTTTTGAAATTCATTCAATTGTACATATATACTGTTCAACTTAAACAATGCTCATTCCAGTAATAGATCATTTAAATTCATAGATGTGGCAGAATTAATTAGTGCATGTATTTTCTGTAATTTCCTTACTGCCATACTCCCCATCATTTCTGTAGTTTTGGGGATACAGATATTAAATACTCCAATCTTATCCAAAGCCCCTAGTCTCTCATTTAAATTTATAAGCAAATTATTTATGAATTTGCCAAAAAATAGTGGACTTAACAACAGTTCTATGCTACAGTGAATCTTGTATTATGTTTTCACGAAACTCGAACTCACCTTCTTGAAATTCTGAAGGTACTTTATCAAGAAAAGAACTGTAATTTGGATTCAGGTTTCAATTTAAGGTCCTCAAGCCCTTGTATGCATCAGGCCGCGCAAATTTTGCATGCGTTCTGGATCTAAATTTTGATTTTTCAAAAGTTCAAACACAAGTTGTTAAGAAGAAGCATGACATCTTTCATAAAAGACAATAGTGACAAAAAGTTTAGACACTTTACATTTTTTAGTAAGCCGGCAGCTACTGGTCTTTTGTCTTTTTCCAGCGCAGATACCAAAGAACTCCAATTTACATATTGTGAATTTACCGCCTCTCCCAATGAGAGTTAGCAAATGGCAAAAGTTTTAACAAATTTTTTCCCTGGCTCATTAAGTATTTCTTGCATATCTTTTAATGTTTTGAAATTCTTTGGTGACTGTTCAAAGTAGCTATATATTCTGTTTAGAATATCTTGAAACCTTACAAGCTTCGAACAGCAGAACTAATAGAGCTAACCAATGGGACACGCAATGCACAGATAATATATGGAGGTAATTGTTTTTAAAAAGAGTTGCCACGCCAGATCGAACTGCTGTCATAACAGATGCACCATCAGTAGGAATTGGGGAGCACTTATGCATGTCTATCCAAAATTCCTACAACACATATATATCGCAGTACATCATGTTAGCGGACAGTGTTACGTAATGCGTGTACATTTTCCCCTTCTGCAGTATTTTCACATACATGATTAGAGTTTCTGTTTTGAGGCATCTTTCGCCCAGTTTTATAGCTCAAGTACACAAAGGTATACTCGTATCGGCGAAAGAAAGGGGTTAAAAATAAGGGACAAGGGTAGTTTTTAAAAAGGATCCATGACTATAAGATAGAAAATAAGGGCTGTGTAGTTTTCGGAACTAAGATAAGTACCTATGGTTTTTGCCAGCCCTATAGTATAGTTTTATTGTATAAAATTTTGACCAGATGAGCTAAACAGAGCGGATACCTAAATAAGGGGTTAAAAAATAAGGCAGAAAAAAGTTTTGAGAGTTGTAACGTAGCCTATAATTTCCCATTGAGTCTTAATAGTATAGCAGTACAAAGTTTGATACAAAAAGGCCAGAGAGTTTTTATTTGTATGGTAAATGGGGGGCGGCGCCGTGGCCGAGTGGTTAGACCGCTCGCCTCCCACCGAGGCGGCCCGGGTTCAATCCCAGGGACCTGCATGTGGGATTTGTGGTGGACGAAGCGGCGTCTGGGCGGGTTTTCTCCGGGTTCTCCGGTTTCCCCCGCCATTCATTCTACCAACTGCTCCATCATGGCCTTTCCTTTCATCCATTTCACCATCATTTCGTTTTATCTACTTCCTTCATCCCATACCAGGCATCGGGCTGATCACCCATCCTGGATGCTCTGTCTGATCCATGAGTGTCTGCTCCTCGACGGGCCTCTGACCCCAGGCACCCGCTTGTAAGTCCTGGGGGGTGTAAGTCCTACATAAGGGGAGGGTAAACAGATAATGAATGAATGAATGAATGGTAAATGGGGAGGATTCATCTCTTAAAAGCTCTTATTGGAGGGGAGGAGCTGTATATCGCGTTCCTATCAGCAAATTTTCCTCCGACTCCGCTGAAATTTGTTATCAAGGAATAATTTTGTTTTGAATTTGATATAACTTGTTACATTTGTATTTTAGAGTCTGGCAAAAATGATAAGCCAGCCGGCAACTTTCAGAATCTTCCGCTATCGTTATTCCAATCTCTATCATACAAATCAATACCTTTGGCCTATCTAGATAAAACGTCATGCACTTACACTATAGGACTCTACGAAAATTATAGGCTACCTTACAGCTCTCAGAAATTACTATCGTATTTTCACATCTTATGTAGGAACCTACATTGTTTAAACTATCTGAAATGTTTAAAAACAACCTATATTTAATTTTCACTCCCTTGTAGAGAAAACCATACACCTCAGCCAAGGGTACGAATTTGTGCGTTTGAGCTAAAGGATAATGAAAATTATCGGACAACTTTAGAAAACCAATTCTATTCTTTTAACCTATCTGAACAAAACTTTGGACATTTGCGATTTAGGTTGAAGACACCCAGGGCCCCTGATATAATACAATAAGCAAGAATGGAATGAAAGGAGCCCCTAACTGCGGTTCATTACTAGTCATGTATGACTTCCTGTAGTCCATTACTCATTGAAAGAATTGAGTTAGTCACATGTCTGTTCACGTGCATTGCTCAGACTCCCGCAAACTCACGCGGCAGAAAATAGAAATAATTTTGTTATTTTTAGTTGTATTTGGCGCATTATCCTCTGGCCTTGGCGTGAGTTGTAGTCAAACCACTGGAGTGTTTACGAGTGATAGTCGCCAGTCAATACACTCTGGTCGTTATCAACATCGTGTAACTATTTAAAATCCTCCCATTACGTAACCTGTTTACACAGAGGCTGGAAAAAGCACGACAGTTACACAACATAAACACATTTGCCATATGGAGAAGTGTTCTCTCAGATAAATCTGGAGAGTCAAGGTCGGCCATCAAGGAGAACTGCGCAACAATGTACTGCATCGTTAAATGCATCTGAGGAAGGAAGAAAGAAAAGTTAAAGCAACTAAAATTTTCATTCAGCCTTTGTTACTCTTAAAATGAGGTAGAGAGTGCATGTGTTCCAAAATGCATAACACAAAAGCTGCTGCATTATTTACCCGTAGGGAAATGAATGGTGGGGCAATTTCGAGTAATGATTTTAATATAATATTTATTCGCATATTTCTGCGTTATTTATCTTACGTTAGATAAACGCCAGAATGGGTGTTATTTTCTAAATATTTTAATCCAATCAAAGTAAAGAAACAGTTAAGCACATACGTATGAGCAATTTATTAGAGAGCCTTTGGCCACATCATTTAATACGATATTGCCAACACAACAGCTAGGACTTATTTCAGATCTCTGTATTTGAAGCCAAAGAAAACTATTTGTTAAAGGACATGATTATCCATCATATTAATAAAAGAAAACTAATTTCGAAACCAGACTTAGAATTTGAATATGCACATTCCATCCACAATCAAATAACTGTGATTATAGCAAATAATGAGCTTTTCTGTATTGCTTCAACATAATTTTAAAATGCCAATGTATTGCTGAAACCAAGTAGTATGGGCTTGCAGAAAAATAAATATAGCTGGGAAGCGGATCCTTTCAGTAGGACAATAGGAAGATCCCTAAAACCACGCTCAGCGCCACGTTGCCGCGTTAAAAAGCTATTTGTAAATGAAACAGATGTGCCCGTAACAATACAAGCTAGCATTAAGTTTGGAAACTTAAGGTTTACGAAGAACGTGACTTATCTTGTTATCGTATCAATTTTCGTGAGAACGTTTATGCTTCCGATTCACAGAGCAGAGCAAAGTGGGGACTTTCTTCTGTAATATTTCCTAACAGAAAAATGGTTATGATAAAGAAATACGTTTTCAACGAATAGTATTAAAGAAGATGTCACGTGACTTAATGGGAGAAACAAAAGATTATATGGCAAACTTACGCCTGCAAGTAAGGCACTCGCGATTTCGCAGTCCACAAAGGCAGAATAGCGAATAAGCACTGCAAACAGCAGTGTTGAAATATCGGGAATGTGATCTGTAAAAAGTGTACTTGGCGATAACGGAAACTTACCGCGACAAGCTCGCGAGTTGGGCCATCGAAGCGAAATACAATCAACGTTTTTGTGGTCGGACCGTTCTAAGGGAGAGAAACATGAGCATATGAAATGTGCGTGTGAATAAAGTTATTTAGCCATAAATGGCGTCTTCCTTTAACGTCGGATACCACGACCTGAAAATCATTAAACTTACCACGCACCTCCTTATCTCTCCCTCACTAGTGCCGCAAATTCTAGATTAGGTTTAAATAATTTAAGCTGCCAGGATTGGCAAGTGTATTTCCTTTTTGAAAATATGGATCTTTAGAGATGATTTTGAGATTATGGTTGGACGGACTTTGACTTGCGTAAATTTCCTTCCACAAACTTACATACATCTGGTGAGGATTTGCTGCAATAACCTCTCGCAGCAGAATTAGAACAACGCCTATGTTGTAACAAAGTCTCTGATTTTCTTGCGCCATGGTATTTATGCAAACCTTCATTCCAAATCAGTCGTCGTGTTATGTTATTGGTTTTTTCGTTACCGCATGCGCAAAACATCGTTCACGTGGTTCTGACGCTTACGGCAACTCAAGAGTAGGCTGTAAAAAATCGTTCTATGGGTATCCGCTACCATCGTTCGCGTTTTTACGCTAAATGCACGAACTTTCTCTGTATCTCTCTCTCTCTCTCTCTCCTCTTTCAATCTTTCCCTTCACCTGTCTCTCTCCCTCCCTTTTCCACTACTCTCCCTGCCTGTTCCTTACCGCCCTTTCGCTCCCATTCTCTCCTGCTACATCACCCCCTCACTCTTAATCTCGCCATCAGCCAGCAATTGTCTTTCTCTACCTCTCCTCTTTCAATCTTCTTCTTCACCTTCTCGTTCTCTTTCCCCACACTCCTTCCTCTTGCCCTTTACCGCCGTTTCTCTCCCATTATTCCCTGCTACATCACTCACTCTCTCTCTCCCTCTCACTATCGCCCAACAGTTTTTTCTCTCTCTCTCCTCTCCCATTCATTCCCTTTACCTATCTTTCTGGTCCTCTCTTTCCCCACTCCACCCTCCCAATCTGCTCTTACCGCCCTTACTCTCCCATTCTCCCCTGCTGCATCTCTCTCTCTTGCTCTCTCGCTCTCTCTCGCGCTCTCTCTCTCTCTCTGTGACGTTTTCAAAACCGGTGATAAACCTTCTTCAGGGGCATAAGTGCAAATTAAAAGCTAAATAAAACGTTCAGCAGTACACAAACACATAAACGGATGTCTCTTCATATATACTTGCTATGCGATCCGAACTTATGTTTCTCAAAAAAAAAAAAAAAGAAGTTATATTTATGGACGCTCTTTAACTGCTGTGGTCCTTAGCGTCCCATTCTATATTGGGCGTGAAAGACCGGTGTTTCTATGACGAGGACACTATGTTTTTGTGGTAACTGGTATTTGTACACGAATATTATGTAGTAACCTAAAGTTTTAGATACCCATCCTCTAGAAAATTTGGTAGTAACGTTACTTGTCAGAAGTATTAAGCTTATACATTGTTGTTATGAATCCTTTTTCAAACAAACTAAATATTTCTATTTTTAAAATTTTCGCTCCCCATTAGAAACTCCCTTTGGGACAAAATAATTGAGGTGTTATATAGCAGTAGCAGATTCCTTGCTCTGTGATGTCATACTGCCAGGCAAACTTGCTCCTCGACATCTGTGTAATGATCGTAAGCATGGAGACGAAGACTGTAAAGCTCCAACGGAACAATGGTGGCACGGTGTTTATGCCTTCACCGAGCACGCATTATTCTCCTGAGATTCTAGAATGGCAACTCACATTATTTGCAACGGACTTCAAATTTCAGCACATCACAGAGGGAATAATAATACATTTGTATGAAAAATATCCATAGTAAAACAACGTAACAAATGCTTTAATGCAATTACAGAAGCACTAAATGCATAATCAAAGCAGAGGGTGGTTAGGTAGGCGGGTTTGGGGGTTGGAACCCTCCTATAAAGTAAATGCAAAAATTGATACCAAAATAGCTTCCTTAAAATAATAGCATACTTCTAGGTGGCGGGAACGAGATACTTTCTAATCGTATTAGTGGTAGCCCAATATGTACGCCGCATGTCTTACACAATATCGCCAAAAGCGACAGCAATAGAAACTGTACTTTAGATGGTGTTGGGTACAACCATATTAAGACATGGAGCATGTTTACATTCCGGTGCTAAGTTTGAGTGGTTTCCAAATGAGTGCAATATCTCAACATCCTGGCAGCAAATCTGTGCAACCGAAGGAACCTTGTTTGGGAGAAGTTTCTATAAAAGGAAGACAGATCCTTTTTATTTTGGAAACCGTCTTTCATATCAGTATCACATTGTACGTCAGTTATTTCTAATTGCAAAGACGTTGCTACTCTGTCAATATCCGTTGAAAACTATGTTGCAAAGATGTAGGTATCGGACTGGAGATTTACAATATTTTGCAATCTGGTATCAAATTCTTGACTTAGTTCTTTCAATAACATAGTTATTATCTCGATAATTGAGTGACATAATAACTTTGGAAAATGTGGGAGTTGGTGGTCTTGCAGTATTACATTCTGTATCTCCGCCATGAACAATGCATGAACTTTAATAAACACTGTCACGGCCCACCTTTACTGCTGCACTGTCCACTACTGAGCCGATTCGTGTTTATAGCGATAAAAATTAAATTCAGTTTTATTTATAGGCGCTCTTTAACTGCTATGATTCTAAGTTCCACTCTATATTGGGCGTGGAAGACCGGACATTTTGCTGAGAGGCCTCTTTATCAGGCTTGAAGTTCTTTCACATGCCATAAATCTACGATACGAGACCACCGGTTTTACTTCCCTTCCCAAGGAAACCTGCAATTCTAAGGATTTTTACGCCCGAAAAATACCATCGCCCTCCTCCGGGTTTCAACCCGCAAACTCGGGAACTAGAGGTTAGCATGGTACCCCTAGACCACGGAGGACGACGTTTATAGTGATATTTCTCCACCGCTAGCTCTGTGCTGCCCTTTCTACACAAACGCAGCAGCCGCCGATCTCTGCTATATGTCCCTATTTTCAAGTGGGCCATAGATTACTCGTTTATTATATACCAAGTTTCATAACAATAAACGTACAGTGTGCGCGAACACTCACAAACATACACCTATTTTAAAAATACGATTTCTGGCTGCTTATCAATTATTTGCTCGAAATCGTAACTTCGATTACAGTTTTATTATATTTATAGATTTTGATTCTACTCGGTCTATTTAAAACCGGCCGGCGTCTAAGAGACGGCGCTCGAATCGGATAGTTCGTGAGCGCTCAGGCTTTGTTCACAATAATGGATATATTCTTGTAGCAGCTATAGTGGGGTATACAACTATAATCACAAAAGTCTTTCGAGAAAATAAATAATTCATATACGAGATTTCAAACAGACAGATGTTTCAGAGTGTTTCAATACTAAATATTTGTAATCAATACACACTTTTTTGATTTGTGGTTCTTAAATGGAGTATGACTAAAGCTCGTTACAATGCCACGCTTACTGCAATACTCTTAGCCTGAGTGGTAGAGAGTGTAAACTCTTACTGAGTCCAAATCTCCATGGAGCTACTTAACTTTTTTTTCTTTCCTTTAATCTTAGATACACGAGTAAAGATATAACAGGCTCTCTTCATTTTTTATTTATGTGGTGTTTATTTAGTAGTCCGTCATACCGTAAACGGCAACCATAACATGGATTTATCGTTCGGTAGAAGGTTTCGGACTCAGTTTAATTTTATAACCACAAATTTCAACATTAACGTGTAATTACATTTATAAGTAAAATGCAGTAACACAAGCAAAATTATTTAATGGTATTACAGTAAAAAACGATACGTAAAAATAAAGCATAACAGTACACTACGAAGAATCTAATTCGAGTTGCCTGCGTAAAATTTACGTAGTTTAACCACTGCTCCGCGCCAAGCACGGTATGGAAGTACCCCAAATCAGTCCCTTGTGACTTGCATTATTAGAGTTAGCCAGAGCGTCGCACAGATGTTGACGGTTGTGAACCGCGCGCTCACTTGAAAGCACTTGGAAAAATGCTCAAGAGACCGGCCACTTTTAGAGTGACTGAGTGTACAGTTCTACAGATTTTTAAAACTTAACTGCAACTATTGTATTATTGTATTTCTTCCTGCTAACATCAATACGCTGACATGAGTTTATTTTAATGTCAGGAAATTAATTCATAGTATAAATTATAAAGCCTAATATGACATTAAGTAGTTGCAGGCAAGTAGTATACAAATATATGTTCTAAGACACATTGAAAGTTCAAAATGGATTGGGGGAGGTATAACTTGAAGGGAAAGGGGTACTAGCATCCGGTATGACTCATTCGTTCCAGAACCGTTATTTGCATGATGATTGGGGTTGCAAATGGGTATTTTTTCGGTTTAATTAGTAATTTAATTGGTATTTCCGTGTTGGCTTTGACAGCAAAGGCGACCTAAATGACTCCTGTGTTCTAAAACATATTCAAGGTCATGGCATCTTGGTAGAGTGGGAAGGATTCTTAAGGTCACTTTCATGCACGTGATGGTTTTTAGAGCAAAGAAGACCTATCTGACACCTTCCTTCTAACACAAGTACTGACTTCCGGTAGGGGAGGTAACTATTTTTAGGATGAAACATGCGTCACTACCCCGTGAGAATCATGGTTTTCCTTTCCCACCCAAAGACGTTCTAAGCACAGAGGATTCCAATGCCTCTGAACACCATTTAAAACAGATGAGAAGTTTTGCTTGAGAAACAAGGGTAATCATATTTAAACTCCGCATATTGCCGAAAAACTAAAACGGATAACACTAATAACACATACACACATGCACACATCCAGTCATATACACCCTTTAAAAGACCTGAATAAAAACCTGTTTGGTGCGAACACGCCTAACGAAAGAAAAGACTCTTTAAAAATTTAAAAGGAATCGGTTCACCCTCCTACACAAAAGGGCGGTAATACAAGCTAACTATCCATTTCCACCTGTAGTTAAAATCGCCCTCCCTAATCAGGAGGGCGAGTTTAGCTGAAAAGCCGCTGTCCCTTGTCTTAATTCCCGTATCTAATTAAAGCCTTGTATGAAGCATTCCACAGCTCATGGCAAGGGGTAAAATTTTCCTCATGACATATCTCCAAACACTAGTGTTAACGCGCCCTCTGAAGTCGCATAGCATCCACAAGCTATTATGAAATCATAGTCTTAGGAAAAACATTACTTGTTAAAAAATGCGAGGGGAAACGTTCACAACTCCCACTTGTGAAACAGTTGTAAACAAGAGATGGGAATACCCTTTGTTTAACATGCTATAAGGGTCTAGACGCGGGGGGAGAATTTAATGGTGTTCTCGTGGGTGTATAATGTAATTCGAAATAAGATTCACTCTGCTAAGAACATAGCGTAGAGAAGAAGCTGAACTTAAATACTGAGACTGGTAGTTATTAATATTTGTTTGACGTGTGAAAAGGTTCTTTAAAATTTAAAAGGATTCCATTCACCCTCCTAGACATACACAAAGCGCCGGTAATAGAAGTTTACGATCCATTTATCGATTCACCGAGTCAGCTAGGGGAGGTATGCCTGTTAGGCACATTTCGCTATGATACATATGACTATCCTTATGTGGGGCAACCAGGGGGCATTGTACTGTTATACTGTTAACAAGCTGCCCAAGTACTTAAAATACATGAGCAGACCGCGGGCTCTCATAATACCCTGTAATAAGAAATATTTTTTGGTGAGAAAGCGTCATTCCCGTACACATGATTTGCTTTTATAGCAAGAAATACCTAAGTGACATCTTCCTTCCAAGTAAGTCCAATCTCACTTGTGGAGAGGTAATAAAAATAACAGTTTAAGAATTTCCAGACCATCATGGAACATCTACAAGAATAAGTTTGATCCGTCGAAACCAATCCAATTTATCCCCCATGAAGATGATGTTTGCTTCAGCGAACGGCGGGAGACTTGACATAAACCTCACATTATACCATATTCCCAATGCGAAGGTGGTCGTAATCCTTTAGCAATTCTAGTATATAGAAGCATGGCGTCCCACATAAGTGGGGGGGGGGAGGTAAAACATTGAGCGGGATCAAGATTACGAGTTTGCAGTGTCTGGTCTCTGAATGTCTCAAAGACATCAGCTAGATGGATGACATAGGACAGTTTCAATAGTCACCCAGGATTGAACCCTGGACCTCTCGAATATGAATCACAAACAATGGCACTATGCCACCTCGTATCGTTTTAGATGCATCTGCTTACATTTGGTGATATTCTGTTTATAGCCCATCGTTCAGTTGATTAATAAATACTTCCTTAGGAAAACCATTCGGATTGCCTTTATGCTATCATTCATAGGTTTAGATGTGAATGGATGCATTCGCTGAGTATTCTTTGTTTCTTGCTGGTTTAGGATAGGTTTGTCAATATAGAATAAATGATACTTGATACCCTGTTGTACAATTCAATTAATCGAGTAGGGTTAATGATTGAGAAAGTGGCTTTCAAGCTAGAGAATGACGATAATTATTGATTAGCCGAGATAGTTAATTTGTTGCTAACCCTTGGTTGAGCTGGGAGCCATTTGGCGGTCAAATACGGCAATGTATGATAACCTTGCATTTTTATGTGCTGAAATATGCTTTTATGTTTAACACTTTGAGTGTTTGCGTCTGGAAATGTTAGGGACTTCTGTGCGTCTCTATGGTTTTCAAATTTGTGTACTGTAGCGTCCAGCATTGAGAAGCTTAATTTTTCATATATTACCCATGGAAGAATCGCTCTGTCAAGTGCTGAATATGCAGCATGATTTTTACACTAATCCATTTCAAGACTTTAACAACACAGGCAAAAATGCAGTAATGAAACGTTGAATTGTGCAGCACTTGGATCTCCCGTAAGAGAACCTGAAATCTATTAAAGGCCGGGGATTCAAAATACATAGCTTTTAGAAATCAAGTAAGTGGTCCTGAAATCTCTTCAAGACCAGGCATGCTGAATGCAAGAGTCTTTGAATGATCAAACTCTGAATAAACACTTGAATGAAAATAAATATTTTAAAGTTAACTCTCCAACTCGGATGATAGACATGAAGCGAATATTGAAGAGATGTATCCCTGGACAGATCGTAATGACTTAGTAGACGAGCTAAGACTGCTAATGATGCTCCATGCAGCTGGTAAAAATGGCCTTTCTATTGAGATTAATAAGATTATTCAGAAACTGAAGAGAAACGGGATTATACCGTGATTAAGGCTAACTCTGTATAAAAAAGCCTTAACATTTAAATGAAATTACTGTGTTAAATTATGTTTATCGCTGTTCAGTATTCTACTGTTTGCTTAATGTACTGTCAATAATGACAATTCTCAATAAAGATTTTTTATCACTGACTTAAGTGGTTTTTTTTCTTTCTTTTTATTTTCCTTCCCTATTGCTTGATAGCATGAAATCCGATGTTTTTATTATTCAGATTCGCGATATCTGTGGATGATTTCGTACTCATGTACATAAGCTTCAGATCTTGAATACTGATTAAGGTGAAACTCCTCTGCAGTCACCTGGAATTGAACTCTCTATCTCCAAATATGAGTCACAATCGTTGCCACTATGAGATTAGGATGGTTTTGTCAGCATAGAATAAATAAAATTTGATACCGTATTATAGAATGTAGTGTGTCGAATAGTGTTAATGATCAGCTTACGTGATTTCAGCCTAGAAAGAATAAGTATTGATTAGTATAGCTAATTAATTTACTAACAGTCATTTTCATGGTATTGGTACAGGTTTTTTAAGATTTTTTCAGAACAGTTTTAATGTATTTCATGTTGTTAAGTATTTTTTAACACTTTTGCAGGTATATCGGAGTGTTGGTATAGGTATTTCGAATGTATTTTAGACACTGTAGTGGGTGATTGAGTCTGGATATGTTAGGCAGGTGATTATTTTCACGTTATTAATTTGTAGAAACTAACATTATGCAATGCCTGTCAATAAATGCCACGGTTCTTTTAGTTCATGATGCTTAAAGCAAATTTTTACCGCATTCAGTAGTTCAGTCTGATGAAACTCTATTTGTTTCATTTCCATAAAGGCAATGATATTATATGAGAATACAATATGTTCACTGAATTCACTGAATAAGTTTTTTTAAACCTTTTTTTTCACAACCAGTTATTGTTCGTATACTGGGGGACCTTTTTTCCTCCGACAAATGTTATGTAAATGAGTTTAATGTTGCACTTTTATCAATAGCATAGTGGGATTCATAAATTAGTCGTATATTGTCATTGATGCTCTGTGGTGTGGCGGTCCTGGAGCACCGTGGTGGTTTCATCTCGCGGGTGTGCGTAAGTGTAGGTAAATCATTCTTCTGTGGCGTCAATCTCAATGGAAACCATTATGGAATTCTTGTCCTATTTCTTCGGTGCTTTTCTTACTAATATCTTGAAACATAACAAATGAAAACCTTAGCCATTGTGCTTTGAAAGTGAAGTGTCAGTTGTCCTGAAAAGAATTGCAATGTTGTATACCTGAAAGAGAATGAGAAGCTCTTGCCCTTTTTATGCGTGAATGTTCTTTCATGAAATTGACGATGATGATAACAATAAGAGTACTACTGCTACTACCACCACTACTACTAATAATAATAATAAATTATTATTAATAATAATAATGATAATATGAAAGTAATTCTCCCCTTTTTGTGTTTAGTGAATGGAAAACATTGTACGGTGGACAGATTCTCCCTTGCAGACCTGGAGCGCTGCAGATTGCCTCTTTTGCTGATCTTTAAATGGAATCTTGCTATCCTACCTGAAACATTACACAATGAACTGACAGAATCGTGTATAACAGTGTAATAACTGCTCTCTTACAAAGAATCACATATTATATATCAGAGTGAAGATTATCGTAATGTTTTTATGCTTCTATGATGCTTATAATTAAGAAAATGTATTAATACAAATTGTTACCTCGGTTTTCCTGAGTTTCGATCAGATCCAGAATAGATATGAATGTGAAATATGAATGAATGGACATGTATGTGTAGGTGTACATTGATGAGTGTGCATTGGCGTGTGCTGTGTAGACTTGTACCTATGTGTGCATGTATGTGGTAGGCCGTGTTTAGTATGTTTGAGACATTTTTTCTGGATTGTTAAGGTGATTTCTTCTACCATAGGGAGGAATATGGATTAAAGGAGGGATTGGAGGTAGATTGCACATGATCGAAGTTTAGCCTTCTCCGACTGTCAAGCCTTCGAACCTTGTGTATATTCTTGTAATGTGATAATTGTGAATTCTGGTTTGATTGTGATGATGATGTAAATGTCTGTATTGTTTTTTTTCGGAAAAGACTCGGTAAGGTCAATGGTTTTTATGATTCTCTGATTAGCGATGGATGGTGAAAGTTCTATGAGGGAACTGTGGTTTGGGATGATAATGATCTAGGAGGTGTAGTGCTGTGTGTTGAGGGTTGTAATCACAATTCGCAGGTGATTCTGTTGTTGGGTAATGAATACCATGGATTTGTTTTTCGGTGGATGGTTACGTCATGAAGAAACCGTTGCATGATGTCTGTTGCAATAGATTGCATAAATCGGTTGTGTCATTCGCTTGAGAGAATTTGTGTGTCTGTGTAGTGTAGCCTTCAGTGTCATCAAAGTAATGTTATATTTGTAATGCTTGGTGTACTCTTCGCGTGAATAATGGTTCTGGCGGGAGATCTATCTGGGCTGCGGATTGTATTTTAGCTGCATCATTAAGGAATTTCTTCATAATGGTGATATCACACGAGACTGCTGAGCTAAGTGCTACAGTTGAATTCGAAAGATCCGTCCCTAAGCCTATACACAAAGAGAAGCATCTGAATTAGGAAATCTTCGAGATGCTACACTTTATTCGTATGATAATAAATTCTGTTTATTAAAAATTGAATGGTGAAGTATTTGCATAAGATAATGTGGTTTAAGTAGCACACAAATTATGTAATAACCTAAATTATTGAATTTAATTCAATTAAAAAAGTTAATTCAAATGCATTATAGTGTATAAACCTTTAGCTGTAATGTTTATTAATAATCGCGATTATCTCTATGGTATGATTTATTGATGTCTGAAATCCATATGTTTATATAGCACACTGTATGTAATTATCCGGCAAAGATCATTTCCGATTAAATGGCTACAGTCTGTCTGTATTATTCTTTAGGATACTTAAGAAAACACTTTAAGATACCGATTGTTTTGTTAGATTTTAGACTTTTTTGGTATTTTAGTAGCCACAAACATTCGTTGCTTTAAGAGAAATATTTGACACCCTCGCAATGAAAGATTTGCAGCATTTTTATAGCTTCAATATAGTAGAATCGATTGGTGGATGAAAATAAAACTCACTTGTTCAAGTATCACATCAAACCATAGTTCGATGGATTATGAAACTGTGTATGAAGTTCTCTTCATTGTACAAGTAACACAAGTAAGCCACACTTCGAATGGATTATGAAATTGTGAACTGTATGCTATGCGCTCTTATATAGGAGGTCTTTAAATATCGCTCCCCCTTCTATAACTACATATGCGTTAAAGAAAAATACATCTGTTATGCGATCTTATAGTATTACATTAACATCGGCGGAAAATAGCTCATGCTAGCCACCCTCGGTCCCTCAACCCTCGGTAATGTCTGAGCTTAAGAAACCCGGATGTGATAAATTTTGTGTTAGCATTAACTTTTGTAAGACAGGGAATGCTTACCTACTTTTTACGCTATGGATCATGTACCTCTGTGGCAAATTTCTGCTTCAGTTTTCACAGTGCTCCAACTAAGTATTTGTAAAGGAGATTCATTTTATTTCATATTTCACTGTGTGTATGCGGGCGTGTATATATGCATTATGCGTGTACTTGCTAGAGAGACATAGAGGGAGAGGGAGGTGGTGGCTCATGTTCCATGACGGTCTGCATATGCTGTCATTGTTTTATATCCACAAGTGAGAGTGAATCTATAATAGAAGGAGCGTGTCATTTAGATATTTCATGCTATCGAAGCAATCACGTGTCCAAAATTTAACTTCTCCCTGGCCGAAAAGATTTCTTGTTACAGAATATTGTGAGAAGACGCGGAGGAGGCACATGTAGGCACATAGGCAGCTCTCTGGAAAAGTCAGGATTCAGTCTTCACAGTGTTCCATCTAGGCACTTGTAAAGGAGATTGATTTTATTTCCTATTGCACATGTGTATGCGGGCGTGTATATATGCATTATGCGTGTGCTTGATAGAGAGAGGGGGGATGGTGGCGCATGTTCCATGACGGTCTGAAAATGCTTACGTTGTTCTTTTTATTATTTCTCCACAAGTGAGATTGGATCTACGCTAGAAGGAAGGTGTCATTTAGATATTTCTTGGTATAAAAGCAATCACGTGTCCGCGAATGACACTCCCTCCCCCACAAAAAAAGGATTTTTTGTTACAGAATATTATCAGAGCCCGCGGTGGGATATAAATTTCTTCTCATAACCTTTAAGTTCTTTGACAGCTTGTTAACATTACAATGCCCCCTGATTACCCCACATAACCATACTATCATACCGGGAATGCTATAACTACTTACTGTATCTCCACTATGAATAACACATGAACTTCAATAAACACTGTGAGGATCCACCTTTACTACCGCATTATCCATTACTTTGCGGTTGTGTTTATAGTGATATAAAGTGCAAAAAGTCCCTATATTTCCATTTTGAACATTCGCGCACCAGTAGAGGAAGAATCCCGACAGAGGGCGACGAAGCGACCCTAAAGGGCCGGACAAGCACCCTGGTGTTTACGGGGAGAAATATTTCCAATGCGCAAGCGACTACGCTATCTGCCCGACATCGCCAGCACCGCAGGATCCGAAGACACACCTGGGACATGAAAAACAGAGTTGAAATGAGAGGAAATGGGAGAAAGGAAAAATCGTCGTAAAACATACCATCGCGGTATTCGCCTAGGTGACCAGGGGAAAACCAGAAAAACTCCATGATCATAGTGGGCGGTCACCAGTATCGAACCGGGACCTCCCGAATGCGGATCATTGCAGGCGTTGCCGCCTGAGCTATCTCGCTCAGTCTGTTAACCAGTAGAACACGAGGAGACACTCTCACTTCAGTACAAATACAGGAGGTAGTTAATCTTTAACCATCTAATACTAAGTACCTGTGACTAAACGTGTTGGATAGCTACATGAGAGGAGCGAGCTGTTTAATCAAGGCTGCCAACCATTGTATGAAATGATAATTTTCCAAAAGAACGGACTAAATTCCCTGTCATCCCTTAATATTTACCACTGTTTTAGTGGATATAGTATTTTTATTTGCCTGTTTATTAACAGGTACAATGCGGTAAAATAAACCATGGTACGGTTGCAATAATCAATCTTCTACAAAATTTCTCTTCTTCGATGATTACGCTTCTGATGCTCTCAAAGTCACAATGGCGTATTTTTTCTTTGTTGATTTTCTTTGCCTTTGAGAACGAGTATTGCTTTGTTGTACGCCCACGCCCTTCATTTATTTGAGTTTATTATTTACACTGTATTTTACCGGTGCACTTATTTAAATCATTCGTATCATTATCTTTGCGTTCTTTTCTTGAGATTTTGTTTTACATTTGTTTTCTTTCTACTCGTACACATAAATTTAAAATGTTACATATTAAATTTTACATGGTTTTATGACTTTCTTATTATTATTCTCTTGGTGTGACTATATACATTTTAAATTTTCTCTTGCATTCTTATAATTTTACATGTTTACTGCTTTCTTTCTCAAATAAATAATTCTTATTTAATTTTGCCAGGCTTCTAAATTAAGCCTACTTGGATTATTTCTTGCCACAACCTGAAAGTATACAAGAGTACAGAAAACAAAAATGATACTGTAGAACTTCGATATCACGATGTTGGATATCTAGGGTGTTGGGAACTTGAGTCCCCTGAACCCATCTCCCTGTATTGAGTGATGTTACTGTCCCATGATCTTACACAGAAAAAAGCGAGTCAACACATGGGGAAAGAAATTCTTATGAGAGATGACAGAATGCTCACACGATGAAAATCGTTCTGTGATCGGCTAGTTTCTTATGAAGCTTGAAGTTGCTAACCCTACGTTTAATTCAATGTTTATTTTTATATTTACATGATTCTTTTTAACGTTCCATTACAATACAGATCATCTAGGTTTTTAGTTTATGTTATGCTTACGCTTAATTTTCATTGTGAATGTGGTGTTACAGTACAGCAGTTATAATCATGTACGAGGGCTGTCCAGAAAGTAACCTCCGTTTTGAAATAAACATAAAACATGTATACATATAGCTTTTCTTTATTTTTCTACATAGTCCCCAAATAAATTCAAGCACTTGTGATACCTTTTCACAGCCTTTGAAATACCCTCTGCATAAAATTCTGCCGCCTGTGAACTAAGCCAACCTGTCACGGCGATTTGAAGCTCCTCGTCATTGCCAAAAAGCTGAGCTGCAATCCCCTTTTTCATGTACGGGAACAGATGGAAGTCCCTAGGGGCCAAGTCCGGGCTCTACGGGGGATAGTCAAAAAGTCCCATTTGAACTTGGCCAAAAGTTCGTTTGTGTTGTTTGTTGTGTGAGGGCAAGCGTTGTCATGCAAAAACACAGCACCAGATGTCAGAAGGCCACGACGCCTGTTTTGGATTGCTCTTCTTAGCCTTTTCACACTTCACACGCACTTCACACTTGGCGGGATTTGTTATTTCGGCGCATATGTTGTTCGGTTATAACTAGCAAACACGCGATAGTACGATGCTCCACCGTGCACAGATAGAAGCGTACTGAGCACTGCGCACGCTGATGTCGAAATGGCGGCGCTACCCCCACCACTTCTCGTGCTATTCATGAACGGAGTTTACTTTATGGACAGCCCTCGTACTATGTATATGATGCGAGATTTTCGAACTGACCCTGCTTCCAAGTTGCAATGTGCGGCAGACCTTAAACCACGCTAATGTATTCTTGTCATCTGCCTCGTCTAAGACTCTTGACTCTGTGGCTTTTTTGGGGGGGTCCGCTGTGTTTACAAATTCTGTGTATTTACTATATATAGATGTTTATTTATCCCTCCACGTTCAATTTGTTTTCATTATAAATCACCATTCTCTCAGGTCTATATTATACCCATAGCTAATTTAACGTTTTAATCACGACACCCAGAGCCCAATTTTATGTTAGGGGAGAAAATTTCTAAGTCTCCCCATTCCGAGAAATTATTATACCCTTGTGTTTAATGTGTAAAGTGCCGTTACGCTATCTGTGTGAAAACCTGAACGTTGTGCCGTAGTGACATTCCGTCTTCATGTATCCCAGTTTTGTTGTATAAACCTCTCCTCTAAGCTTCCACTTCTACTCTGCTTTACCGATGATCATATTGGTGGATTTTATTTTAATGTTTTCGATTGGCTAATTAATTTTCACCTCCCCTTAGATCTTGAAGCTGCTCACAAAGGAAATCTTAAAAGGTATAAATCTTATTCTTATGCCATCGCATACTTTTGCAAGCTTGTAACTTCGTTGCTATAATATATTCACGGTGACTGAACACACGTACCGATTTTGCAAATAATAATTTCTAAAGATTTTCCCCTTCTATTCTATACTGGCTTGGAGTCTACTGTGAGCGACAAGTCGTAAATGCGAAACGATTTTCTGCAGCTGACAAACATATAACAAACCCAATAATACTTCTTGTGAAATCTAGGTTCATATACTATAAGTATACAATTATCATTATTATTCATTGATCTATCTGTCCTATTACAAATAGGGGGCAATGCTCTCTAGAAACATTCCGGCAAATCATATTTCATCATGGCATTGAGCTCTAGCGATACACATGATTAATGGCAATAACGCCGTCATGCAAAACTGGTGCATGATGGTTACTACAATAAGGATGAGGATCGTGAACTCCCTTAATGTTATTTAAGTGAGCAGTTGGTAATTATAATAAGTATGCAGATATACAGAATGTGACAAAGATGTACGGCACAAATTGCAAGACACATTCCTCACACATAGACGAAGAAATTATGTTATATGAACATGGGTCTGGAAACACTTTGTTTCCATGTTACAACTCATTTTCTCCAGCTCATTAATCATGGAAAACACGAACGAGCAGAACGTTAGAATCACGGGGAACATATACTCTTGGTTACGTCTGGTTACGCTGTTCATTATTGTAGGTGCTCCACCAGTGTTTTGTTTTACATGTCCCTGTTGCCATGCGACTTACGTCATAGCTTGTTTACAGGTAACATCAACTGTTCCAGTGAACAGTACGACCTTGGCAAGCACACGGGTTACTACGTATTAGTAGAGTTGATCACAGACTTGGCTCGTGTAATGGCATTGTACACAACTGCAGAGATGACAGATGCCCATTTGATGTATGGATTAGCAGACGGCAATGGCGCTTGCACTCAACGTTTGTACCAGGAGAAATTTCCAGGACGAAGGTGTCCCGACAGGAAAACGTTTGAAGCCATTGATCGTCGTCTTAGGAAATATGGGGCATTTCAGCCTGATACGCGCGACCGGAGGAGGCCTAGAAGGTCGAGAACACCGCTACGGGAGGCGGTTGACACGACCCTAGTATCAGTACAAGAAAAGTAGCGGCAACAATGAATGTTGACCACATGACTATCTGGCGAGTGTTACACGATGTCCGGTTGTATCCGTACCATTTACAGCGTGGGCAGGCATTATCAGCAGCTGATTTTCCTGCACGAGTACGCTTCTGCGAATGGTTTATGCAACAAAGTGTCAACCCTAATTTTAGTGCAACGGTGCTGTTCACAGATGAAGCGTCGTTTCAACGAGATCAGATTATAAATTATCACAATCGGCATGTATGGGCTGACGTCAATCCTCACGCAACTATTGAAGCAAGTCATCAACAAAGATTTTCTATCAATGTTTGGGCCGGCATTGTTGGTGACCGTTTGGTATGGCCTCACATTCTTCCACCTAGGCTCAACGGATAAAGTTAGCATAATTTCGTAGAGAATGTTCTACCTGATTTGTTAGCAGATGCGCCTTTATCTGTGCGACAAATTGTACTTCATGCACGATAGAGTAGCTCCTCATTTTAGTGTTAATGTCCGTCGGCTTCTAAATAACAGATTCGGTGACAGATGGATAGGTAGAGATGGACCAATTGCCTGCCCTCCACGCTCCCCGGACCTAAACCCACTGCACTTTTATTTGTGGGGGCTTTTGAAAGCTCTTGCGTATCGAACCCCAGTACCAGATGTTCAGAGTCTCCGTACCCTTACTGTGGAAGGCTGTGAAACCATGCGCAATACTCCAGGGATACATCAGCGCATCCGGGATTCACTACAACGACAGGTTGATGCATGTATAAATTGCTCATGGGAGGCATATTGAACACATCCTGTGAGAAATAGCTACATGAGGTATGCTGGTACGTTCTATTCTTGTGTGTTTCCCATGATTAATGAGTTGGAGAAAATGAGTTTTAACATGGTTACAAGTTTCCAGACCTATGTTCATATAACATTTCTTCCTCTACGTGTGAGGAATGTGTCCTGTAATTTTCGCCGTACATTTTTGTTATATCCTGTATTGCTGTTAACAGTATATTGTGAATTCGCGCGTGCATGGCATAAAAGAAAGAGACGCAGGGGAGCGTTGTATTTCGATACCGGAACGAAATATCATGACGATGTGAAAGAACCCGAGTCAGGCAAGAAATGTAATACTGGACCAGGAGTATCTTGCTCTTACGATTATGCGCAAATACTCGTTGACGTACTCACTGTTTTTTGGAACAGTTATTTGTAACGTAGTATTATTTTAGAACTGACACAGTCGGAATCGTTACTGAAAAAAACTCTGATGTATTACATCCATATAACTGTCTCTACTCTGTATGGTTTATTAGTGGGTATACCTACAATTTGTTGTTCACCAATGGCACTGGAGATTAATTGATCTGCATAATTTTCCCTCTGGCTTCCCAATATAAAGTATGTAAGTTATCACTTTTAAGGCCTTTGCATTTGGCGAGATGCTGTTTGTTCAGAATGACATCTTCATAGAGAGTGCACTTGGGTGTAGGTAGACATCGTATCTTATAGAGATGTTCTGCGAGGCAATCTTGGCCAGTTGCCATCCTAAATAAGGCCACTGCAGTCTTCCTTGGCATTTTTTTTGTATATCAACTCTATCTTTAATAGTCTTATAATCTTTATCCTTTAATTCATTTTCTTCATCAAGTCTCTGCTGTCTTTTGAAACGTTGTTTAATGTTATTTAATTGTTTATTTATTTCTATTTGTCCTACAGGTTTTATTTGCTGTATTGCACCTTTCTTTGCTAATTGATCGCATGTTCATTGCCCAAAAGTCCAACATGAGCTGGGATCCATTGTAGAGTGACATGATTTCTAGATTCATTCCACCGGCATTCCAAAATAGCACTAAAAAGTGCTCTTCTTTTAAACACTTTTTTGGCTTGGGAAGCATCCTGTGTTGTCGATTTAGCGTTACCCAAGTATACCTACAAGTTATTCTTACGAAAATGTATTTTTCTATCTACTTCAATTTAATCGAGATAAATGTTTGCACAAATGCTACATTACACATTTCGCTATATACACAAAGGGAACAGCGATAGTCAAATGTTTAAGAATTTGACACTATATGAATGGCCTTGAAATTCCATAGTTTCCATGCAATCGCGAGAAGTAACTAAAAATCGACGGGACTTAAAAGGAATGACAATGTAAATGAACAAATCGAAACATTCATAACGGATATCTCGGAAATGGCTAATGCCACAAAAAAGTTATTTGAAACAAATTGTGTGTTTTAAAGAGATCTACATTTTTTGTGCAGTACGTTTTCGTCTATCGCTTAACGTTTACCAATTATAGAAGTTCATACAAAATCCCTTCCGAATAAAGAGGACTTCACAGGCTACTCCCAGAAAATTCAAGGCAAGCATTTTATTTGTCATGTTAATATATTTAATATATGGTATTTTAATCAAAATCGTTACAGCCATTGTTTAGAAAATCAAAAATTTCGAGAAGTGTTCTATATAAAGGGTAGTCTGGAGTGGGGTAGTTTCTTGAAACTGTTCGTGTCGCATCTTTGGAAGATATTGAACTTAAATACCAAGTTTGGTATTTATACGACTTTTCGTTTTTCAGTTATGATGTTTACAGACACACACGGACCTTTTTCTAAATATGCTTTTTACTTTCTCTACTACGTATAGTAAGTAGGGGAAGTATTGTATTCCACCCAAAATTTCGATACCGAGATTTCACCGGAAATACATGTTTTGAGACTCACTGAATCCAAAAAAAGCATTTTTTGGAAACATGTCCGTGTGTGTGTCTGTCTGTGTGTCTGTGTGTCTGCAAACACCAAACTTGGTATTTAGGTTCAGTATCTTCCAGAGATGCGACACGAAGGTTTTCAAGAAAATCCCCCCACCCCAGACTACCCTTTACATGGAACATTTTTCGAAAATTTTAATTTTCTCAAAAACGGCTCTAACGATTTTGATTAAAATATCATATGTTTAAGATATTGTCATGATAATTAAAATGTATATCTCGAATTTTCTGGGAATGTCTCCAAAAGTATTCTTCATTATGAACGACTTTTTCATAACTTGTAAACCATAAGAGATAGACAAAATTTTACTACACAAAAAATGTAGATCGCGTTAAAATACAGAATTTATGTTATATACATTTTTTTAGTTGAGTGAACCATTTTCGAGATATTGCTTGTTATTTCCTTAAATTTTCCAATACTTATACTTTTTCTCAAATTCGTTATTCAATTTTTTATGTCCTGGATATGCAAACAGAATGGAATGCGCCACATAGCAACCAGCACTTAAAATATTTGACTATCGCTTATAACCTACCATGTTCCCCTTGCATCTACAAGAAAATTAGCAATAAGATTGATATCTCGATTAACGTGAAGCATATGGAGAATAAACGTTTGTAAAAATAGTTCGTACAAGAGTAGAGAAAGTCATGTGAGTGTAGCACATCAGATTTTTTTTCAAGGGACCTCAAAACACCTATTTTCGGTGAAATCTCGATATCGAATTTTTGGGTGGAATTACCTTTTCTACCTACGAGAATACAATACGCTTCTTCTCTACCCACTGCCTACTGGTAGAGAAAATAAACATTTTGCCTACAAGCCACAAGGCTGGACATTTATTTTGCTTTCTTAGAAAAGCTCTGTGTTGAAGATCTGTTGTTTGCTCTGGACCCATCCGAATTTATTACTCTCACGCCCTTGCCAGAGAAAATCGCTGCAAATAACATTCGCAAAAGAATGGCATCCCATTTTCCTTGGTAGGTGTGTCTGAAGCGGAATTGCGTGTTTATCTTATCGAAGGTTAAGAAAGCCTACAGCAACAAAACTGCTGCGTACTAATCTTGATTAAAAGCAACGTGCACCGAATTTCAAGCATGATTTTGTGAAAAAACACCAGCCTCTATATGCATAATCCATGAAGTTGTTGAGACAATTACATCCTAATTGCTGTCTTATTACAGCGTTGCAGAAATGGTATTTTCTATTTCTTCCTCTTCTTCTTCTGCCCTTTCTTTCGGATCATGTGTTTCATTAAGTTTAGTTAATCTCTATTGCTGAGATTCAAAATTTGTACAGAATTATTTAAAAAACAGTATTTTGATATCGAACCTTACACCTTTATCCCTTAGAACTGTAACTTCGAAAAGCCTCCTATAATGTTATTAATTACGGACCATATATTCGTAGTGTCAATATCATAAAAAAGAAAGAAAATCCATTGAATTTGTTATCTCCTTAAACCTTCGCCCCCAAGAATCTTAACAGTGAAGTAATCACCTAAATGGTAATAAAAAAGAGTTTTAGGTAAGCGTAACAGGTGGAGCTTTGAAGCACTTTAAGATGAGGTCAAAAGTCCTTTTTATTTCATTCTTTTGAAACTTTTACCACGTATACAGGTGAAAGAGAACTTATTGCATTCCTCTTAAATATACTTCATAAAGGTATTACAACATTAAAGTGTAATAGCATTTTGTTCTGTGATCAACGGTTCTCGAAAAAGATGTTTTGTTTTCAAATTAGATGTTTTATTCTACGAGAAAGTGTGGAGATAACAGTTTTTTTTTACTTGAAAAATGGATGGCGTAATCTATTTCTGGTCTAAAAAATTAAATTGAGTTTTATTTATGGACGCTCTTTAACTGCTGTGGTTCTTCGCGTCCCATTCTATATTGTGCGTGAAAGACCGCTAATTTTGCTCAGAGACGTCTTTATCAGGCTTGAGGTTCTACGACACGGGACCATCGGCTTTACTTTCCCTTCCGGAGGAAGACATGCTAAGGATTATTACGCCCGAAAAAAATACATCGCCCTCCGCCGGGTTCGAACCCGCGACCTCGGGAACTAGAGGTTAGCATAGTAACCGCTACACCACGGAGGAATTTCTGGCCTAGATCCGGTAGTAACTGTGTGACATCATACAGGATTTTGAAATAATTAATAATTTCTCGAACACCGTTTTGCAGACTTAATGTGGTTGGAGACATAGGCAACGTTGCTACATCAAGGTAGGCCAGCGTGAAAACCGGCTCCCGGAGTAACCAAAACAGCATACCTGAACTGGGAGGTGGGGGACTGGCGATTTTGTTTTCCACACGACCCTTATCTCAAACAAAAACGACGAAGGAGTGGTGTAATGTTTTAGCGAAATGACAAGTACAACTTAGTAGCTACTGGCCTACACTAACAGTATAGAAGTAATGCCTTCATCCTCCCAATAAGCGTTTCGCGGTCGTGAGTGAAAAGTACACCAAGTTTATGTCAGCTCCACTAAAAATTGAGCCATTATTAGAGTAACATCCTACTACACATTGAAACTCACAGGTTTAGTGATAAAATTCCGAGGTATGTTTAGTGTAATAACTATATTCCTCAGGGAGCGCGCAGCCAGCACACGAAGAAGAGCGAGCATGAAATACCGTTGCCGTAGAGGAAGCAATTTTAAATCTTGTAGATGAACAATCCAGCAGCAGTAGTCGGGGGATAAATCACATAGTCGGCGTGTCCCATTGATTTGTTCTCAGGATGCTGAAAGAAAGTTATTGCGACGGTATCATATTCAACGGGTACAGTGTCTCACAGCAGCGGATTACGCGCCTAGGCTGGCTTTCGTCAATTGGTTCCTAGAAGAAGATGCACAAATTATTAATTATGGTAACAGACGAAGCTATTCGTACCTTTACAAAAAATGGCATCTTCAGTTTTCATAAAACCCATACATGGGTGGAAGAAAACTCTCACAGTACCAGGGGGCATCGTTTTCAGCAGCGATTTGCTGTGAACATTTGGGCAGGAATACACGATAGGTTTACCTACATTCATAATCACGCGCCAGTAAAAGTAAAACCTGTTTACGCGCTGATCTACTTCTGGTTTTGAAAAGGAGGTTGCCACCACCGCTCGCAGCTACCGTTCGGCTACCGCGCGCTGCACAACGTTGCCAACTTGTGCGTTTTATATTCTCAAAAAACCTAAAATATCTCCGCAGAAAGTGGTAGAAAAATGGAATGATACAAAATATGCTCCAAATAATGGGATCTATAACTGGTTTAAATTGGTGTAGTGGCTTCCCTTCCACCCGGTATTTGGGAGGAAGAGACCTGTATGTCATTTCGAAATTTGATAACGAGATTTTATCCGAAATACGCGCTTTGGTCCATTGAATAAATAAAAAAAAATTAGAAACATTTGTGCGCACGGATGATTGTGTGTGCGTGTGTTCTGTGGGTAGCGTAATACAAAATATGATGTGTTCCATTCGCATGACTTTCTCTACCCAGACTTGTACAAACTAATCCTGAGAAACCTTATTCTTTTATTTATTTCAGGTTATTCGAGATAAAGATTTGCAGAAATGTTTTAGTTACACATTTCGTTTTCGGTACATGGGGAATGTATTTGGCAAAAGCGATAGTCAAACCTTTTTTCAAAGAGGATCGCTATATGGTCGCTTTGAAATTCCTTCTCATTTATGACCATGATCAAAACCAAACACGATATAACTGTTGAAAAAGTATAAGTATTTGGTAATTCAAGTCAATAATAAATAATATCTCGGAAATGGCTAATGCCACAAAAATTTATTTGATATAAATTCATTCATAATGAGGAGGACTCCACAGGCTTTTCCCAGAAAATTCAAGATCTATATTTTATTTGTCATGTACCTAAAGACGAGGCGTCCCACCCGAATGGAGTCCCAGAAATTGTCACTTCACTGCGTAAATATTTCGCCGAATACGATCAAATTTGTATAGAAGACAATCCATTATATGAGGAAGTTGAGGTATTAACACTGACTCTGTAAACACTGAAGAAGTGTCTGAACAGAGATTCTGCAATTCGTGTTTGGCGCTCGTGTTCCAGTTCAGCGGAAGCTGAATAGGTGACCATGTATCGCTTTCTGTTGAGGTGCGTATGTTTCTTGTGAAACAATGTCGGCGAACCTTTTGGGAACGGTTTGGTGGCAGACAGAGATCGTCAAAACACTGCTTACAAAACTATCAGTGAGAAAACTGGAGAACAGTGCAACAATCAGTGTTGGATCGACATGACGTAGGAGTAGACCTGCATAATCGACTACTGTGACAAGCGAAGGTTATATGGTACGTTTAGAGAAGTGTTGAACCAGTTACACCATCAGGAATTGACACATGGCTGTTACCAACAAAATGGCGCAACCTGTCACTCTTCTCGACTTTACACGGCTGAAATTGGAATTATTTTTCCCCGAGAATCATTTCATAGGGATTATGGCCCACAAGGTCAAAGGATTTCACCCCATCTGTCCTTTTTCTTAACGAAACTTAAACGAAAGGTCTACAGAAACAAACCACGCACCCTCGGAGTTGCGGTAGAACATCCACCGTGAAATCCATGCAGCCACATTCACGAACTTGCAACGTCGTGTTAAACTGTATTTAAAAGTTGAGGGAGGTAATTTTTAGCATCTCTTATTTCTGACACCTTTCATTTCTCCTCCATTTACCTTATTACACCACAATTTCTGGGGCCCCTTACGAGTGGGGACACACGACGTCTTAAATGTACGGTATTTTAATCAAACACACAGACAACGTGTATCTGCCTGTGAACAGCGAAAAACCAAACTTAACACGATGGGACACGAAGACTTTTTAAGAATATCCTACCACCCTGAAGTACTCTTTATATGGGAACAGTCTTTTAATTTTCTCAAAAATGGCTAACGATTATGATTAAGATGTCATATGTTTAAGATGTTGCATGACAAATAAAATGTATATCTTGAATTTTCTGGGATAGTCTGTGAAGCCCTCTTCATTCTGAATGCCTTTTGCATAATTGGTAAACCGTAAGAGATATACATAAGCTTAGTACACAAAAAATGTAGATTTCGTTACTTCCGAATTATTCTCTGTTACTGGTTTGAATTTTCAAATGCACTTTCTTCAAGTAGTAAGTCGCTATACTTTTCTCTCGTGGTCATGCAAAGAGAATGAAATTTCAAAGCCATCACACCGCGTTATGCCTTTTAAAAGTCTGAGTATCGCCTTAGGTAGTCTATTCTTCTTATACCTACAACGAAATATATGAAGGAATAATAAAAAAAACATTTGCGCGAAAGTTTATTTCAATTCACAAGTAGTAAATGCTTTTGTAAGGATAGATTGTAGAGGAGTTGGTGAATGTGAATGCAACACATCAGTTTTTTTCTCTTTCTTTCTTTCTTTCTTTCTTTCTTTCTTTCTTTCTTTCTTTTTAATTTGTGTTGGTTTTTTCCTTCTCATAAACCCGTTACTAGCAAAAATTGTCTTGTGATATAAACAGCTGAATTTGTTTTTATATGTTGCTTGTAACTAAGCCCATGTGCTTAATTTTAAATCACTTGTAGGCAAACATTGATGACTAAGGTAACGAGTATACAAGAATTAAATTTTAATAGCTGTGTAAGGGATATACGTATGTAAATTCGTACTGGCTATAGAAATTCATATGAATGTTGCGTATAAGTTATGTTGCTTTCGTTTGGTCCCGTAGTTCCTGAACAGTGTAATACTTGCAAAATTTTCTAGTTAAAGGAGTAAAATTGCCTGACATAAACATTCAACGAAGTAGAAATGTTATTGGTGGATATGAAAAATCCTTATCCCCATAATCCACGTATGAAAACATTGTGGCCATGGCGGAACAACCTGCAATTACCAATAATAAATAATCTTCTTGGTAATGAATTCTATTATTGGTGGAGTAGTTTCTGAGTGAATACACTTTTAGTTTAATTCTGTTGCATAGATTATTCCACCAGTAAGTTCATTGGTTATACTATGCTATAAACGAAACAAAAGAAAAGTTACTTGCATAATAGGATACTTTTATAACCGGCTATAAAAATGAGCTTTATTACAGTTATTCGTGGAAAATCAGAAGAAAGTAAATCTATAAATTCAATTAGGCGTACTAAATCTGCTATATCAGTGAAAAGCTGTATTCTCTGTGATTCACGAGTGTTATTATGCTAAACAGATTACTATACAACTTTCCATTAGAGTCTTGTTTTACATATAAATGCCTTTTATACACCAAAATTATAAACAATCTTTATTGTTTGTCAAAATCGTTAATAATTGGCTAAATTATGACACCAGTGTAATAAAATTACCATAGTAAGTAAGAATTGCGTAACATTGCATAATTCATAAAGGGGAAAGTTTAACAATGTCAACTTCTTTTGTTATTTTCAATAGTTTCGAAAGCAAACACCATGATGACGACGCCTTATACACATCAGACTATCACAAACTTCATACAATTACTTTAAGTAAGCAAATGCATTTGTAAATATTAACTACCAAAAAGAATCCGTAGAATTTGATAATATTAACCACTTCTGAAATATATGCCAACATCACTTTTTCCGGAATTTCCATAACGTTTTTACCTTCCATCCAATTAAGAAATCATTCGTATTTTTTCTCATAACTGACATATGATTTCCTTGGAATTAGAGATGTCTGCTTTTTCACGTTACTACATAAAATGTCTTCCGCAAATCCATTCCTAATTTTAACGTCAACAAACAACTGGACTTAAAAAGCTCCATGGATACAATGGCATAATAAAAAGAAAACACACACCCCACTTCACAGTAATTC
The DNA here is from genome assembly GCA_030765065.1 of Deroplatys truncata. Taxonomy (NCBI): domain Eukaryota; kingdom Metazoa; phylum Arthropoda; class Insecta; order Mantodea; family Mantidae; genus Deroplatys; species Deroplatys truncata. The sequence continues at coordinate 90,965,798 of CM060987.1, forward strand.
CTAAGAAATTATTAATGTTATTTTTATTTGTGTTTAATAATTTTATTTTACAAAATATTGCGTATCAAATTTAGCTATAATGTTAAGCATTTACTCATGTAATAAACTACGTTATAAACTCATTTCTTAATATAGGTACTATTATAAAACGTTTCTAAGTAAAATAATATAGCATCCGTTTTCCAAATGATTTAAGAATAATTTCCATTAAAAATGTAAAATAATTGCCTGCTTTCTCATCCGAGGTAGATAATAGTAGATTATGATACAGGGGTTAAAGGGGTAAATAAAACCACTTTTAACACGTGTGGCATATACTATTTTTTTAGAGAGCGCTCGGATTTGTAAAATATCAATAATACAGGGAGAGCCAAAAGACTACGAACCGGTTTTATGAAAGTGTATTTGAAGACAGAATTATTAGTAGAGATTTGTGGCCCCCTCGGTCCCCCGGCCTAACTCCCTGCGATTTTTATCTCTGGGTTAACTTAAAACAAAGTGTACAAGACAAACCCACACACCCTGGAAGAATTAAAACAAAATATCCGCCAGGAAATTGCCAGCATTTCTCAACGTGGACTACGGCGAGTGATGGATAGTTTCCTTAAGAGGTGCTAAAAATGTATGGACAACGACGGTGGCAAGTTTCAGCATCTCCTTTCATAAAGTTGGTAAGTAAAGCCTTTAAAAGTAGTTTTAAAAATGATGTATGGTTTCATCCGCGCCTTTCTATGATAGCGCAGACGGCAAAGAGCGCCGTGGATACGGACAAGAAAAACACCGCGCGACCGGTTCATAGTTTTTTGGTTCACCCTGTATTACATTGATTCCTGAAACTAACACAGCTCACATTTAGAACCCGGGCCTTGAAACAAGAGAAATGGCGTTAAAAATGCGAGATGTCAGAGGTTTTGATGTTTTGTTGATTCGCTAGCAGTCATTTTCAGTGAACTTATTTTCAACATGATTTTTCTTACACCAATTAATGAAGCGATTAAATGATATATCATATTGTTTTCTGAATTTTTCGGTAAGTACTTGTAGTGTTATTCTTTCTGGTGCTTCTGTATTTCACCTGGCTCTTGCGGCGATCACCTCCTCATCCGTTGCTGTAGCTTACCTTGATGCTTCTCCCGTTGCTTCCAGAAGTTCTCAGCGTGTTGGTTCTTCAATTTATCCTCGGCTAGCTGCAGTAATTTTCCTTAAATTATATGGGAGCATGGACTTATCCTCGGTAAAGGAAAACGTAGATCTCGGGTGGTGATATAGGAAGACATAGACTTGTTTTGTTTATGAAAAGATGACACTGCCGTTTCTTTTTATTTAATTAACACTCGTAGTATACAAAACTGGTATTGCCGCTGTAAAATACTGTCCACCGCTGTTAAACTATGGCGTGGATATGGCACGAAATATAACTATTCTTATTGTCGCTTTCAGAGTAGCGGATCTTAGGTGTGTTGCTAAAACTATTTTGATTCCCTGTTTTGGCGCGATATCTCACACATCCTGCAGCATCTCTCCCTGACCACACATTACGAAAACTCTCGAATAAAATGCAATACTAAGCTGACATGACAAATTTGACTTGATTCCCTTTTTGGCGCGATATTTCACACATCCTGCAGCATCTCTCCCTAACCACACCTGACATAAACTGCCGAATAAAATGCAATACTAAGCTGACATTACAAAGCTGACTTGATTCCCTTCTTGGCACGATATCTCACGCATCCTGCAGCATCTCTCCCTGACTACACATTACCAAAACTGTCCCGAATTTTCCCTAAACAGATCCATTTATAGTCTCAGGCTTCTGAGGCTGCTTCCTTTCCTATTGGTCCATTTTTAGCGCGACTCGACGCGTCTAACTATTTCGAATAAACTTTCAGGGATCTCATTGGTCCAATTTTAATATAAATCGCGGCTTTTCCTACATGTACCGTTAGATTGTCCTTCTCACTCACTTGGTCACGGCGAATTATCAAATAATGGGACAAAGGCTCTACACCCTCGCTGTAGGAATAATAGCACTGCGACCGGAGAGAGGTAATAAAACTAGGTTTTCTGCCTTCGAAAGCACTATTCCTGTAACTAAAACATTCCACCGTGGACAGTATTTTAACATAGCGCTTAAATTATTTACATTAAACCATTTATAACTCTACTAATATTAGTAACCTAGATAGATACATAATGTTAAATCACCCTTCTTAAAATATACAAGCAGTATTGAGAAAAAGATATTTACATAGTAAGATTTAATATCAATAAAAGTTAATTAATCAATTATCTATAATTATGGTTCTCGGGCTCGGCCTAAAGTTGCCGTTTCAAATTGCCCTGTTCTGGAAAAGAATAAATTTTTGAGCACTTGATACAATTTTCTTTTCCAGAATAATTCCTCTGATTATGGCCTTTGTTCGTTTGTTTTGTTGACATAGACCCTTCGCTATACCGGTTCCTTCACAAGGGTTCTGCCAAACCAGTGGTGTTTACATTTGGGTCGTTCACTCTACATTTGTTATGGTTGATCCCCTCTCACCATTTAAAAACAGGTTTCCGAGAGACATTCTTATACACAATACATTTCGCGCACACGAATAACTTGTAACGCAACAAATACTCTAATACCCAAATTAAGTTCTAAAATTAAATCTATTTACATACATATTGGTACATAATTATTATGCCTTTATTTATTTCTTTACATACTTATTTATCGGGTGTATTACCTTTACTATTTGTTCACAGGGTTGCTACCTCATTTCGAGTAAAACTAACCTGATTCTTTTCATTTCATTCTTCACCCTTCTCATTTTCTAAACATTTGTATGGTTTGAGCAACTGTTTATGATATCTCCCTACGATCTTGGACTTCTTTATTTCTTGTAACTCATATGTATCCGAGCCAAAAATGTTAATCACCCTGTATGGACCTTTAAATAAATTTTCCATTCTATGATACCTCTTTTTTTTTATAATTAATAAAACTAATTTATATGTTTAAAGAAAACTGTCAGCCTATTGCTAGCATACCAACCAATTAATAATTTACAACTATTGCTAAATATCAAAAAAAATAACAAATATTCTGACAATAAAAGCTGTTTCAACCTTAAGACAAACTTATTCAAACAGAAAGAAACTGAAACATATTAATGGCAAAGGTGTTTCTTGTTCTTCTTCACTATCACTAATGAGCATTTAATACTCAAGTCTCTTTAGTAATGCAAAAAAATATTCTCCACAACTGCTTAAGATAATTCATTAATTCACATGTGAAAGCTCTCCTTTCCAGGCACTGTAGAGTCAGGATCAATGATATTATGTCTTTCTTTTTCTTTTCTTTTTTTTTTAATTTGAATGCTGGATTTTTTTTTATATACCCATACTAATTCTCCAAGTTCGATCAACCCTTTCTTTCGCTTCCTTGTTTTAAATTCCTCCTTTCTTTTCTGCGCCTTTTTTGACATTCTTTCAAAAGCTTTCTTTAACGTCTCTTCTCCCGTTAGTGTTTTCGGATCTTTAGTTTCCAGTGTCTGTGGTAATTTCCCTTCAAGTGTTTCTATTAACTTCCCCTTCATCAGCTCAACTAATTTCCCCTCTAGACTCTTATTTTGTTCACTTAAGTTTCTTTCTAAGTCCTTACTCTGCTTACTTAATTTCCCTTCGAAATCCTTACGTTCGCTCAGTTTTCGTTCTACGTCCTTACTCTGCTCATTTACGATTCTTTCTAAGTCCTTACTCTGCTCATTTGATTTCCCTTGTAAATTCTTATCTTGTTCCCTTACGATTCTTTCTAAGTCCTTACTCTGCTCATTTGATTTCCCTTCGAAATCCTTATTCTGTTCACTCAGTTTTCTTTCTAAGTCCTTACTCTGCTCATTTAATTTCCCTTCGCAATTCTTATCTTGTTCACTTACGATTCTTTCTAAGTCCTTACTCTGCTTACTTACGATTCTTTCTAAGTCCTTATTCTGCTCATTTGATTTCCCTTCTAGATTCTTATCTTGTTCCCTTACGATTCTTTCTAAGTCTTTACTCTGCTTACTTACGATTCTTTCTAAGTCCTTACTCTGCTCATTTGATTTCCCTTCTAAATTCTTATCTTGTTCCCTTACGATTCTTTCTAAGTCCTTACTCTGCTCATTTGATTTCCCTTCTAAATTCTTATCTTGTTCCCTTACGATTCTTTCTAAGTCCTTACTCTGCTCATTTGATTTCCCTTCGAAATCCTTATTCTGTTCACTCAGTTTTCTTTCTAAGTCCTTACTCTGCTCATTTAATTTCCCTTCGGAATTCTTATCTTGTTCACTTACGATTCTTTCTAAGTCCTTACTTTGCTTACTTACGATTCTTTCTAAGTTCTTATTATGCTCATTTGATTCCCCTTCTAGATTCTTATCTTGTTCCCTTACGACTCTTTCTAAGTTCTTATTATGCTCATTTGATTCCCCTTCTAGATTCTTATCTTGTTCCCTTACGACTCTTTCTAAATTCTTACCATGTTCACTTACGATTCTTTCTAAGTTCTTACTATGTTCACTTAAGATCTTACCCCGTTCATTTAATATGCTTTCTAAGTTTTTACCCCGCTCATCTATGATTCTTTCTAAGTTCTTACTATGTTCACTTAAGATCTTACCTAATTTCCCCTCTAAATTCTTACTTTGTTCACTTAATTGCTCACCTAATTTCCCCTCTAAATTCTTACTTTGTTCGTCTATCTTTGTGCTCAAATGTTGAAGCAATATTAGCAGCTGGTTTTGACCTGCGTCAATGACCTGCTCAATCGGTGATTGCCTTTCCAGCCTAACTTCTCCCTCTGCCTTACTCATATTTTCTCCATCTGTTGTTATTCCGACAATAGCCTCCCCATCCAGTTCTTTCAAATCTTCCCTTAACCTACTCATGGTTCCGTTAGCAAGTTCTACCTCTCTAGTAATGACTTTACCCCCTCTCAATAACATGTGTTCACAAAACTGAATCACTACTCTGCATGCCTTTTTGTTTGTTTTTGAATAAATGTTCTAACCTGTATTTTTTCAATGTTAACTGATGCGTTCCGGGTTCGAATCCTGGTGAAGTTCTAGAAGCGATGTTCTCAGCTGTTTTGTTGTCCCACGTAGGTAGACTAGAAGTTCGCGTTGTAATTTTGTTCTGCTGTGCCCCTTTCCTCTGAAGATTCTTCGTCTGTTCGTTGTTTTCTAGTCCTCCGTTTATGTTGGTCTTCCCTTCGAGCTGGTCTTCCCTTCGAGCTGGTCCTCCCTTCGAGCCCCACGTTATGGCGCCAGTTTGCGGCGATCTTAAAGTTTGTTAGCCCCACTTTTGGGAGCCAGTTTGCGGCGGTCACCTCCTCATCCGTTGCTGTAGCTTACCTTGATGCTTCTCCCGTTGCTTCCAGAAGTTCTCAGCGTGTTGGTTCTTCAATTTATCCTCGGCTAGCTGCAGTAATTTTCCTTAAATTATATGGGAGCATGGACTTATCCTCGGTAAAGGAAAACGTAGATCTCGGGTGGTATAGGAAGACATAGACTTGTTTTGTTTATGAAAAGATGACACTGCCGTTTCTTTTTATTTAATTAACACTCGTAGTATACAAAACTGGTATTGCCGCTGTAAAATACTGTCCACCGCTGTTAAACTATGGCGTGGATATGGCACGAAATATAACTATTCTTATTGTCGCTTTCAGAGTAGCGGATCTTAGGTGTGTTGCTAAAACTATTTTGATTCCCTGTTTTGGCGCGATATCTCACACATCCTGCAGCATCTCTCCCTGACCACACATTACGAAAACTCTCGAATAAAATGCAATACTAAGCTGACATGACAAATTTGACTTGATTCCCTTTTTGGCGCGATATTTCACACATCCTGCAGCATCTCTCCCTAACCACACCTGACATAAACTGCCGAATAAAATGCAATACTAAGCTGACATTACAAAGCTGACTTGATTCCCTTCTTGGCACGATATCTCACGCATCCTGCAGCATCTCTCCCTGACTACACATTACCAAAACTGTCCCGAATTTTCCCTAAACAGATCCATTTATAGTCTCAGGCTTCTGAGGCTGCTTCCTTTCCTATTGGTCCATTTTTAGCGCGACTCGACGCGTCTAACTATTTCGAATAAACTTTCAGGGATCTCATTGGTCCAATTTTAATATAAATCGCGGCTTTTCCTACATGTACCGTTAGATTGTCCTTCTCACTCACTTGGTCACGGCGAATTATCAAATAATGGGACAAAGGCTCTACACCCTCGCTGTAGGAATAATAGCACTGCGACCGGAGAGAGGTAATAAAACTAGGTTTTCTGCCTTCGAAAGCACTATTCCTGTAACTAAAACATTCCACCGTGGACAGTATTTTAACATAGCGCTTAAACTATTTACATTAAACCATTTATAACTCTACTAATATTAGTAACCTAGATAGATACATAATGTTAAATCACCCTTCTTAAAATATACAAGCAGTATTGAGAAAAAGATATTTACATAGTAAGATTTAATATCAATAAAAGTTAATTAATCAATTATCTATAATTATGGTTCTCGGGCTCGGCCTAAAGTTGCCGTTTCACTCTTCCATTTCAGTTTCTTCTGAATTCATAGTTTCCGCCATTTAACTTTAAGTAGGTTAAAAGAATAACGTTTTAGATAAAAGAAAACAAAAGCCTGCTAATATAACGTATAGGTAAACTCTACAATGAAGTAATTTAAGTAATGACGGTTTGTATTGTGAACAGATAACATGAGCGCCATAATAAATTAGGCATGTAAAAAGACATAATGAAAAGTAAAACCTAATCAAACCAAGTCGAATTATTAAACGTTGGTCACAATGCGACAATTCTAAAGCTTTTAGCTCGTATATACTGTGTTAAGTTCTACTTTTAGGCCAAGCTGTCTGACAAGGTCGAATCGATTTCTCATCTAGAAACTTCTCTGTATGCATCTGCAGTGTTAGCATAAAAGTTATTCGGAATTTTTTATGTTAACTACAAGATTCATACTTAAGTATGTAGGGTACTAGAATAAAAAATTAAGCAAATAAAAATCACATGGATATCGTTATAAATAGGTCACCGCATTTCGTGGCTATCTGTGTGCCTTGCTTGGTACAAGGCAGTTGGTTTTTGTTTTCACGCAAGTTCGTAATAAAACTTCAAACTTATCCTCATAATTATCTTCTCCAGTGTATTCTTGCTCTGAAAATCATACGTTGGAAATACATTTTGTTGCTTTAAATTGTTTATTCATTTAGGGACAGGGCCAGCAACAAGAGTGGTGCCTTCATTAAGAAAATAAACAAAAGAAATAGAAATGCGCATTTTAAAATAAAAAAGGTATTTCATTTAACTCACGTATAGCCATGGGAGGCGGTGCCATGGCCGAGAGGTTAGACTACTCGCCTCTCACCAAGGCGACCCGGGTTCAATCCCAGGAACCGCATGTGGGATTTGTGATGAACAAAGCGGCGTCTGGGCAGGTTTTCCCCGAGTTCCCGCCATTCATCATTCCACCGGCGCTGTCCTTCCTCTCTCGCATCTCATCTATCATCTTCTTCGCCCTCATTCCGGGCGTCGGACTTATCCGCCACCTTGGTTGTCACTCTCTGTTCCATAGACCCTCAGCTACCCGACAAGCGTTGGCTTGTAACTCCTACGAAGGGGAGGGTAATCAGGGATTGCTTTGCTTTGCTTACAGTCATGGGAAAAATGATTGAGCGGTTCTGTTTTATTAGCACAATTTATATCGATGTAGATTACGTTATATAATACGAAATTACTCTATGATGTGTGGAATATTTATCTGCTGTTCTCGCGAACTAGAAAATAAAGAAAAACATACCGACCTGATCTCCAGTTGCTTTTAAAGGTAACAGAAAGCTAATAAAACAAGAGAAAAATAAAACAAACTCTAGTACTTTGTGTGGTCCACGTTATTTTATATCGCTACCCTCAATTTTCGGGGCATGAGATCCATCAGGGTTTTAAAAAATGGACGTCTTCTGCTAATGATTATTCCCAAGTTTATGTCATGATGCACCAGAGTTGTGCAGCATTAGCCAATCTGGGACTCGAGAAAACTACTGCTTCTCTTTCGCCCAAACATGTTCTATTGGGTAAAAATCTGCTGATTTCTGAGGCCACGGTATCTGCTCCGAAAACCACTTTTGAACTTGGCCGACTTGTGGACCGAATAGTTATCCTATTGGAATGTAATAATACCTTCAGGACAACGCTCTTGGGCAGAACATGTTCTAGAAGTTCAGAATAGGCTTTCCCATTTAGCTTTTCATGAACATGTTCCAGCATACCTGTTCCTTCCCGAGATATTCCCGCCCAAGCAGTAGCACAATATAAAATTAATCTCCATAAATTCCTGATCATTTCCTAGTTATCCGTTTTTTGTTCTTTTCTTATCGTGAGGGAATGGGTAGGTGAAGTAAAGGAGAGGAATTGACAGGTGAAGTGAGGAAAAGTATTGGGATTCCGCTGAGCACCCCCGATAGTGCGGAAGGTAACTGGCAGCTTATTCGCTGGCAGTGGGTGAAGAAAATGTCCGGGTGACAGCCATGACCATGCCAGGGCCCTGACTGCCCGGGGAGTGGACGTAGTATTAGGAAGGAGTGCATTTTTCTTTAATCATTGTTTGTGTAGTGGTGGTGTTAAGGTGATGAGAAATGTATGTAAGTTTGGTTCAGCGCGGTTGTGTTGATATCTCGGTACGGATGGAGGAGGACCCATTAGGACGTGCTGCTCGATGAAGTTCCTGATGAGCTGGTAACCTTCATCGAGCTTCTGTTGGCTGGCTGGGAGTTGAGCAATCTGGTTTTTATGTCAGTGTGTGCCTGGTGATTTAGCTGCAGTACGGCGCCGATGGTGGGCTCCAGGATTCCCAGTCGGAGAAGTAGTTCACTGTTGTCCGTCGGTTGAAGGTTTGGAATAACTGAGGTAGTGATGGTAGTCTCTATGTCGTGAAGTTTCGTCTGAATGGATGCGGCGATTTCTGGGTCCTCCTCTGCTGTAGTCTCATGTATGGTGCGGTGAAGTCTGGCAAGTTGTGATGAGGCGGCGGAGAGTTTTCTATTTGTGTCGCGTTGCGATGACGTAACTGATGAGAGCCGTGATTTGGCGGAGCGCTTTAGCAGATCCAGACACGGTTGAGGGCCAGACCTCATCTCGAACACTGTTAGATGCCTCGGTGAGGGCGGCAAGCGGGGTCTCGTTGCTCTCGAGGGCGGTTGCTGCGGAGTAGCTGCGTTGGGAAGAGTGGCTTCCGGTAGTTCACTCTGGCCGAACCGAGCTTGTTGAGACGTAGGCCTTGTTGGCGGCGAAGGGCCGGTTGGCGCGGTGGAAGGCCGAGGATAGCACGGGCAGACAGGCTGCCCGGTGTAGTGGTCCAGTGGTCTGTCCTGCTGCAGGTTGCTCAGAACCTCCATCGGCGCACGAGGTCATGCTGCTGGCAGGAGGACGTGAGGGAGGCGTCGCCAGTAATGGCACCGTGGTGGTGCGCTGCAGTCGGCCGGCGAGTAGCCATATAGGCAGCATCGGCGGCACGGTGGCGTCTAAGTAGTCCTGCTTTCCTCAATGGTGATTGTTCGTCCCAGGAAGGCCATCCCTGAGTTCACGGCGGCATTGTATTGCGCCCTGTCTCGGAAGACAAGGCGCACCAGAGGAGTGGGTCCACGTCGGTTGTGAATTCTGATCACGTAGACCAGAGAGCTCCAGAGGCGCTGTGCCTCCTCCAGCAGAATCTGCGTTGGCATGCCGACTGCAACGGCGCGGAAATGGCCATTTCTGTGTGCGGTGACTAGAGGAGCTGCTGCCGAATTTCTGGTGGTGAATTGGTGATCCCGTGTCGGCGGGTTGGAAGAGGTTATCCGTACTTATTGGTGTAGTTTACAAATACATTTCTAAAGTGCTAACTAGCCATTCGCTTGCTTCTCGTGGTTATGCAAAGAGGAATTTCAAAGCCAACATATAGTGACCCCCTTTTATAGGATTTGACTATCGCTTCAGTTCCTGCATTCCTGTTGTACTTAACACGAAATGTGTAATGAAACTATTTCTGTTAACATATAACTCGATTAACATGATGCAGATAGGAAAACAAGTTTTTATGAGAGTGGTTTGTAGAAATGTGAGTAGGCAACGTCATATAATGTAACATCAGATTTTTTTATTTCTCTATCACGTACTTAGTTGGTAGAGAAGATATTGCAATCCAACCAACAATTCGATATCAAGCTTTCTTCGGAAATACATGTTTTGCGACCCCTAAATCCCCGCAAAAAGCATTTTTAGAAAAAAGGACCTTGTGTCTGTCTGTAAACAGCATAACTCAGGAACAAAAAGTTGGATAAATATCAAACTTAGTTTTTAATACAGAGTCAACTGAAAAATTCAATGCCACAGCCGGGATTTGAACAGTTTCTCCCACTCTCCTTATAGTTGCTCTAACAATTGAGCTACTGTGATAACATGCCGGTGCGACATTGAATTCCCCAATTTACTCAAATTGTTTCCCAGACAGACCACCAAGGTATCTCACTAGAGATGACAATCTCAGTGGCGACCTGCAATCGCAAGTACTTCAGTGCTGGGTTATGGGTTTCTTAAGTTTTCATTTTATTAATTATTATATATATAATTAATTGAAATTAATCATTAATTATATTTCTTACAGACATTAGCCTGGTCTTGGCAGCTAAAATTTAAATTAATTTATATAATAATAGTAATAAAGTGAAACCTTAAGAAACCCATAACCCAGCACTGAAGTACTTGCGATTGCAGGTCGCCATCGAGATTGTCATCTCTAGTGAGATACCTTGGTGGTCTGTCTGGGAAACAACTTGGGTCAATTGGGGAATTCAATGCCTCACCGGCATGTTATCACAGTAGCTCAATGATTAGAGCAACCGCACGGAGAGCGGGAGAACCGTGTTCAAATCCCGGCTGTGGTATTGCATTTTTCATTTAACTGGGTGTTAAAAAACTTGCCAAGACCAGGCTAAGGTCTGTAAGAAGTATGATTAATTTCAATTAATTATAAATAATAAAATCAAACTTAGTATTTAAGTTCCATATCTTGCATAGATGCGTCAAGGTTTTCAAGGAAATTCCCTATCCCAAACTACCCTTTACATGGAACATTTTTCGAAATTTTTTATTTGTCGATAAGTGGCCCTAACAATTGTGATTAAAATACCATATATTACAGATATATGAGAAAGAAAATACATATCTTGAATTTTCTGGAATAGCCTGTTAAGTCCACTTCATTCAGAAGAAATTTTGTATAATCTTGTATAACTGGTAAATGTTGAGCGACACACGAAAACGTACCACACAGAAAACGTAGATCTCTTTAAAAAGCACAATTATTTCAAATAACCTTTTAGTGGCATAACCCATTTCTGGGATATCCGAAATTGTTAAATTGTTAATTGCATTGTAAAATACTTTGTCATTCCTTTCAAGTCCTGTTGACTTTCAGTTATTCCTCGCGATTGCATGGAAACAGTATGGAATTTTAAGGCCAACATATAGCACCCAGCTCTTAAACATTTGATTATTGCTGCTCTCTTTCTATCTACAACGAAATATGTAATGTAGTTATTTCTTCAAAGGTTTATCTCGATTAAAATGAAGGAGAAAAATATGCTTTCGTAAGAATAATTAAGTATACACACTAATACACCTAGAGGGTAGAGAAAGCCATATGGATGTATTCGCATTAGCATTTTGAATGTAGCATTAGCGCTGATTGCTGTCATCTTCTAAAATTCTCCTAAATGAGTATGCTACCTAAATGTGCATAAACTTGAAGCTGTACGGAAGTGATAATAAAAGCAGGGAATATACTAACCACATTCCAGAGTACCTATTTGGCACTGAATCAAATTCCAGGTGTTTCACTGGAAAATACTTTCATAGACATATGACTCAGCTCAAACCAGTCTTTTAATACGTAGTCGACCTTTAATGGCATCTCTTTATACTAAACAAAATAAGCTGCATTACACAACAATCACTTGGTTTCTTTTTCCTCGTTCATTAAAATGCAGCTTGCTTTTTCTACGTAAGCATAATGCATGGAAAATTCTGCCGAATTGGTAGGTATATGCACTAATGTAGGATTAGGACAAGGAACAGAGGGGACTTTTAATGAATTGTATGAATAAAATTTATTTGTACATCTTTTATCCACAATCCTTTTTTACAACATTCTGCTTGTAAACTAACTTAACCTATGTACAAATTTTCTTGTCAGTTATGTTCTACCTATACTGCTCATTTTGCCTGGTATCCTGGCTTTATGGCTCAACTGAGCAGCCCTTGTTACCCTTAATCCCTATTGTCCATCATCTCCCTCCTCCGTTCACCCTTCTACCTTTCTTATCTCTCTTACTTTTTAATCCATTTCTCCTTTACTTTCTTTAAAAGCTACCCCATATTCTTATTTTTCTTTTCTTCTTTTCTTGCTAACATTTTAATTGCTACTGTTTTACCATCTATTTTTTCCCATTATTCCTCCCATACTTTTTGTCTCCATTCTGCTAATTCTTTGCATTCTGTCATATAATGCTTTTTCTGCCTCTTAGCCCTCTCAGGTACATTGATCCTGTTCCCACCCATGCAAACGCTTCTTTTTCAGCGCTATTACAATAATTCATATACCCTTCTCTTCCTCATTTCCTTTTTGCTAATCTATAGAGCCCTAGTGATTCGGAGGGTACTTAGCACCTCGACCTACAAGATCTTTGGTGCCTAAACCCCTGATGGGGTGCCCCTGGGAGAGAGGAATGCGGTGAGAGGGGACAGAGGGCGGCCGAACCAGAAGACACGACAGAGCAGGGGCAGTGTCCCTACCTTTTACAGATTGGAACTCTGCGGTTGGCAGCTGGTGCTACCGGCTCCCCTCCCCCTTGCAGGCTTACACATCCCACTGGGAGTGGGACTCAGAGACAACTGCCATTCCGGGGGATGAAGGGTTACATAGAGCATCCGTTTTCCCTGCTATGCAACGCCGAGACTCCCGCCGACACTCCCTGAAACAGACCAAGCAGATGAAAGGTGAAGCGTGCTGGAGAAGGCCCATATACCCTAATCAGTATGCCTATTGGTCGGGCAAATCCACAGACACAGCGCTCTATCAGCTTATGGTGAGGCTGGAGAGGGCGGTGAATTGTGGAGAACAAGCCATTGCATTTTTCCAGGACATTGAAGGTGCGTTTAATAACATGACTTTAGGCACCATTCGGAAATGTCTGAGAGCAGAGGAGTTAGTCCGGTTGGAACGGATTTTATGACCTGCTTGGAAGACCAGCAGGCTGTGCCGACATAAGGCAGTTGTATCACCTACCCTGTGGTGTCTGGCGGTAGATGTACTGCTGTATAGACTAAACAGGGGAGAAATTCATGTTCAAGGCTAAGGTAATGACATATGCCTTGTAGCAAGTGGAAAATTCCGGAGCACTGTTTCGGGGCTCATACAGGGCTCGCTACAGGCTTTAGAGGAATGGTGTAGAGAAACAGACTTGTCCGTTAAACTGGATAAGACTGAAATTATGACCTTCACAAGGAGGAGGAGGAGGTTGACAAGTTTGGTAGAGCCCCACCTGTTTCGGAAGAAGTTGAGGTTTTTCGGAACAGTCAAGTGTCTAGGAGCTATGCTGGACTGAGTTGGAAAAAATGTTGATTATAAAATCACGAAGGCCTACAATGCCTTGTGGGCCTATCGAAGATCAATAGGACTGAGTTGGAGCCTGAGACCCAAGATGGTGAAATGGCTTTACACCTCGGTCATTAGACCGTCAATAACTTATGCGGCACTGGTCTGGTGGCCTACCTGTAGGTGTTAGGCTGGATTCACTGCAAAGATTGGCATGTATGATGATAATAGGGACAGTCCGCAGGACTCCCCGGTCTCCCTTAGAGATTTTGGTGAACCTTCCTCCTCTGCGCTTGTTTGTGGAGGAGGTAGCTAGGATGAGTGCTCACCGCCTCTGGACTGTAGGGGGTGTATTTCAAGATACCCCACAAAAGGCATTCACTGATCTTTTCTGGATTACAGGAGAAGTGTCCTATAACCCAGTTGATCAGATTTGAAGGACACTAGGTATAATCTAAGTTCATCTTACTCTGTAGTAATACCTTCCAGGGAGGAGTGAAACCCAGAGACTGAGTCTCTCCTGAAGGCAGGGGGCAGGACGTGTTTCACGGACGGTTCCCGCCTCGGGGTAGTACAGAGTCTGGGGCCTATGACCCTAGAAAAAGGCTTGTCATTCCCCTAGGGGGATTTGCCAGCCTTTAATTCCCAAGGTCGTGGGTTCTAACCCGGTGGATGACGATGGAGTTTTTCGGACGTAAAAACACTTAGCATGGCTTCCTTTGGAACGGAAGTAAAGCCGGTGGTCCCGTGACGTAGATTTACGGCACGTAAAAGAACCTCAAGTTTGATAAAGAGGCCTCGGAGCAAATTTGCCGGTCTTTCACGCCCAACATAGAATGGGATGCTAAAGACCATAGCAGTTAAAATGCGTCCATAAATAAAACACAATTTCAATTTTCTCGTGGACATACTTGACTGTTATTTTGAAACGGTTATTTGTAAGTAGTACAACTGATGTTATTGAAAAATAACCATTTTACACTGTCTGCTGCTTAGCTATAGGAATTAGAGGAAGTATGGTATTTCGCCGAAAAATTCTATATTCAGATTTCACCGAAAATACGCGTTTTGAGGCTCCCTGAGTTGAAAAGAACATTTTTAAGAAAATACCCGTGTGTGTGTGTGTGTGTGTAAAGATCTCTTAACAAGGGTGATACGGCTGCAGAATAGTTTCACAACTTTACACGAATTATTGTTTTTGTTTCTCACTTCTTTATTATTTTAAGGCAGTTGAATAATATGTATTGTTATTTGATTGATATATATATATATATATCAAATAACAATTTACTGAAGTATTAACGTATGGAGCTCTAAGATATTACGTTCTATATGTGTGCTAACGAACTGCAGTTTACAGAGAATTTTTTTTAAGTTCTTTATTCGCAGTAAAAAAAATTATGAATCACGCAAATATATATCTCGGCGAATATATAATGAAATGCATTTTATATTTCTAATAATTAATTATCTGTTCCTAACTACATTTTTAAAGGTCAAAATTTATCTTCTACCCACTGCACTAAATTTTCACATCCGCACAGTCTGAGCTACATCTACTGAACTGGCTTGGCTTGGGTATGCTACCTCTTAGCATCCATAGCTTAAAGTTTTAAATTTAATCTCTCTGGTTATGCTGATTGGCTAAGCCTACTTTAGCAGTGTATTTTAGTTTGATTTCCATTGGCTTTTTGCATCACGTGACTATTTACAAACATTTTTAACGTTACACCAGTATTTTGTTGCCTTCTTGGCTTTCTAAGTTATTGTTCTGCCACCCTGTGCTTCCACTTTATGACACTGTTTGCTACAAAACCAGCTTGCTTCTACCCTCACAGCTCCTACGTTTCTAAACTAAGAATTATATTCACATAATATTTTACACATATATAAAATAAATAAACATAATACAATGACTGTAATGTACACCATATATACTGTAATATACACTGATTTCTTATAGGCGGGCTATTATTTTTATATTGTATAATTAGAGTGATATCAGTTAAGGGATAAAAAATACTGCCTCGAAAGCACAACCTAAAAACAAAAAGTCGGTTAAATATCAAGCTTGGTATCAAGTTCAGCGTCTTCCAAGCATGCATCACGAAGATTTTCAAGAAAATCTCCACACCCCAAACTACACTTTACATTGAACATTTTTGGTTTCTTATTTTTTTCAAAATTGGCTAATGAGTCTGAATAAACCACCACATGTTTAAGATATTTGTATGATACATAAAATGTATATTATCTAATGTTGTGGAAATAGCCTGTGAAGTCCTCTTCATTCTGAATGACTTTTGCATAATTGGTAAACCGTTAGAGATAGACAAAATCTTACTATACAAAAATATAGATCTCATTAAAGTGCTTACTTTATGTTCTTTTTTGGCGGACGTTAACCATTTCCGGAGAGTTCTTTATTATTGACTTATTTTTCAAATAGTTATACTTTTTTAAGTGGTATGTCGCTGTTTTTTTCCTGCTTCTTCTTTTAAAATCTGGCTCTCGCTTTAGCCTACTACATTATTGTTATAGCAAAAATGAAATGTACAAGGAAAGTTTATCTCTATTAACAAGAAGAAATGGAAGAACCCACTGTTGTAACATTTGTTCATAGAAGAGAAAGTCATGTGAATGCAACATATCAGATTTTTTTCCTCTTAGTGTAAAACTCTGGAGCACAAACGAACTTCATGGCCTACGTGCAGGGCTCTGTTTTAAGGTCCACCCGTTCTTCATTCATACAAACAGTCATCTGTCTATTCAAATATTGGCCATGCACGTAATCTCAACACAAGGCAGAGCATGGATGTTAAGGCAGCTTTTATATCATGATAAGATAAATTAATGCACTATTATGAAACATGTAAATAATCTGTATATATTTCTTGAAATCTCAGTGCTTATCAAACTTGAAATGGTTACTACATATTAAATGCAATCTTAGTTTAGGACACAAATATTCCACAGAACAGAAATTTTCCACTGGCGAAGTGCGTGACACAATAGCGAGGGTGAACTTACGAAACCAAAAAAGACATTTCGTTAGCTATGTGTGCTAGGAAGGCATAAGTGACCCAAACCGAAGGAATACCCGATAAATGCAGAACTAGGGGATTTTTTTATTGTTTCGTGCCACGTGTCTGTTCAGGAACCAATCTAAAAACCATCTCTCCACCAGATTCTTCAAATTTAAGAAATCGTGCTAAGGGATAGCCAATTGGAATATTCCAAGCAAATGTTGCACCACTAGACTTTTAGAGTATATCAGCCGAGATTCTAATGGCAATGACAGTCTCCCTTGGAACTCGATATCCGGATGAACCGTGAAACTCCGCGCAGTAATTCCGCGCCAAATTATAAAGTGATACTATGAGTTAGAACAATCAACAGTGGGCGGTGTGAATCAATTCTAAGTAAGGTGAATCGTCGAGCTTGCCTGGATAGCGAACCAGATACATTCCGCAATCGGAGTTCACGCGAGCTAAGATGTACTACGTATAACAAAGAAAGCCGTGTGTGCTAAAAGTGCCTCAAGTTAAGTTTTGTATGGGAGTGAAACATCGTATGAACGATTAGTTCGATAAAAATAGTTGGTACTGAAATTAACTTTAGTGAATCTATCTTCCTGACAAAACAAAGTCAGTATTAAAAGTCCTGAAAGTGGAATTGCGTTAATAGTAACTATCTAACTTAATGTAACTTTAAATATGAAGAACTGACACATGTATTTCTTTAACTGTTTCAAAGCGAGTTATGCTAGCGACAACTTATTATACCTGAAATGCAGAGGAATTTTGGGAGATTATTTACCCCTATAACAAATATTGAAAATGTCCTCCATCTTGCATAAGGCACAACTCAACACGTCGTTCCATGTTACTGGCCACTCGTTGGAGGACTCTGTTGCCAATAGCTGTGTAATGTTGTGCTTCAGATCGTCCAATGTCTGGGGACGTGTGGCATAAACTCTGTCTTTTAAGTAACCCCTAGAAAGAAGTCCGGCGATGTCAAATCCGGAGATCTCGGTGGCCACAGGATCTTGGAAATTATGCGGTCGTCAAAGAAACTTGCAATTAGTGCCATGGATTCATATGATGTATGGCATGTAGCACCGTCCTGTGAAAATATCCTTGATTCAGTTCTACATCGTCTAGTTGCTCAGCAAGCTCCATGAAAATCCATCGGTACTCTGCAAAGTTCATATTGTTTAAAAAAGAAATTGGTCCCACTATTCTCTGTCCGGATATTGCGCACCAAACTCGGATTTTAACCGGCTGCATAGGTGCATCATGAATAACATGTGGATTTTCGCTGGCCCAATAGCGTGAGCTATTTGAGTTCACATAGCCGGATAAATGGAACCATGCTTCATCTGTGAACCATGTGATGGACAATATGGCAGGATTTTGCACAATGAACACCTGAAACCAACGACAATAATTCAGTCGTCTATCCTTATCTGGTTCCTGTAACTGATGGACAACCGTAATCCTATACGTCTTTAAGCCTGCACTTTTCACAGCTCTTTGGCACATTGAGTAGCTGTACCCTGTCTCCTGCGACAAAAGTCCTAATGATTTTTTGGTGACTGATCCAGTCGTGCTCTTACGTCAACAACAACCGTGGGAAGCCTAGATGAACTAGTTTTGCCTTTTTCACTCACCAGAGATCCAGTTGTTTCCAATCTGTTTACCAGTCCCAGTATTGTGTTTCTTTTGGGGAGGATTCCAAACACCAAATTCTCTCTGGTACGCCCTTTAAATAGCTGCAATTGAATTCATAATCCAGTATTGCTTTACAAGGAAGAGTCGTTCATTTAATGTGTACTCCATTTTCACGTCGACTAGAACAAAACCTCAAAAACAGTTGCCGACAATAAAACCAAAAATTACAGATAAAACATGAACATCTGCGCATCTAGTGACAGGCAATCGAAACTCCAGAACATTCTGCGTAACTTGATGCTAAAATTGGGGCATTAACGGAATTTTGAACAGAATAATTAAAGAAAGAAATGTGGCAGTTCTTCATAAATCATCCTGTAGATTAAATACAGCTGAACCAGTGTCTTCATTTTAGCTTTCTTCGTATGATACACGCCCAGAGAACTCCGAACCATCTCATGCTCATAATTAACATTTATACCAAGCAGCAGCCGAGCATAACCCGATACTATCAACATTCGATGCAGCAGCTAAAATCATAGGACACGCTCTCTTAACCTACCCGACTTATACCAATTCCCCTATAATTCCTTATGATGCTCTATCATTAATCATAAACATAATATACTGCAACGAGAAGGATAATGACTCAATGTTATCTAAAGGTAGATTCTGTGGGTGGGTGCCTGCGTGGGTGTAACGACGCTGGCGCCAGTCGGAAACAGATAAGTAGCAGACCAAGGTCACCTACCGCAATACCAGTGGGATGTTTCCACCATGGGAGTAGCTACTATTGTTTGTTCTCCGGCTTGTCTACAGCTGGAATTTTCCACATAATTCCCTTAATTCCCTCATGCCAGGTCATAAATATGAAAGCAAATGCCACTGATATCATTTATATGCACACACGGAAACGGTTGTAAAATTAACTTTCACTGATGCAAAGTTGCCAGTTATCCACGGTTATAGATTTAAATTTATGTTTTTAAAGCGTGATTAACACTTACGGAACGTTTCTCTCAATTTCTATTTCTCTAGCATTTATCTATAGTAACTAAATAAATAAATAAAATCTGAGTATACTATCCCGGTACCTTGGTTACTACACCGGGACATACATTCAAACTTTACATTTATTCTCACAAACACATTTACATTTTATATGACATCATGTTTTTCAGATAAAATAAAATAACTACAAACTACACAATGTCTACAATATAATAATAATACATAAAACTAAAAGAAAAATGGAAATTATTAGATTAGAATAAAGGCGAACAAAAAAGAAAAGAAAAAACCTTAATTGCAATTCTAAATTATATATTTATCTCACTTGCTGGAAACCAGCAAACTTAGCAACTGGTAACTAGCTACTATCTACTCCTATTTAACTATATTCGCTGAAAACCAGCGAAAATATACTGGTAGCCAGCACAAAACCTTCTACTAAATTACTAATCATTTTAATAAGTGTATTTATATTTATATTTTATTTAAAAATGTCCTTAATTAAAATGTTTTATGAAGTTAAAGTTATCTATTTATAACATTCCATTGTTCTCATAGTAATTATATAATTTGTAATAGTTAAATATTTTATTTAATTCATTTATATCGTTATTTGTGTATTTGTGTTTATTTGTTTATTTATTTGCCTTATAACATTTAATTTAAACTCCATATTAATTTTCTATTACTTCCCTTTTAATTTATTTTATATATCAATCTTTAAATTGTGTCACTATATATTAAACTTTTACCTCTTTTAACCAAACACTAAACTTTCTTTCTTATATCACTACCCCACAACATTGCACTTCCCTCACATCCTCCATTTTATTCTAACACCATCTCCACCTCCAACCTACATCAACTCAAAAATCCTATTAATAACAATAACAAATTCTCACCTCCATGCATTTAACATCACTAGAACTCCAATCACTATCCCTCCCAAATCACATTAACACTCCTCCAATGGCAAACCTGCTAATAGGAAATATTTGTATTCCAACCAAAAATTCGATTTCCAGATTTCCTATAAATACACAATTTGAGGTGTTCTGAATAAAAGACTGCCCGCGCACGTGTCTGTGAATACCATGCTTAAAATCTAAATATAAACAAATAGGCTGGTATTCAAGTTAAGCATCTTCAAGGATGAGACTCGGAGATTTTAAAAAGAATTCCCCATCCCAAACTGCGCTTTGAAAATGTTTTGTTTAGTTTAAATTTATTCAAAACCGACTGTAAGGGTTGTTACTACAATAACATGTCTTGACGATTTTTGCGTACAAATGCAATGTATAACTTGACTTTACTACGAATAACCCGTGACCTTTATGTCTTTCGGAGAGAAAAACTTCAACTCTACACATTTCCTGTTTTGCAAGCCTAGCCATTATGTTGTCACAAGCAGCCTTTTCCAAATCGCCTTTCACCATATCTTTTTGAACAAGTTCAAAATCAATAATTTTGCGGAAACTTAAATCCACGACAGAATAGACTAAATATTGATTGAAAACTGCACATCCCCTGCCAATATATAGGTATACCACAACCTTTTAATGAATTCAAGTTATTTTTTCATTCTTGAGCCCAAAATGCTCTAATAACTGGTGCTGCCGTGTTTCGAATTCGATTTTATCGAATGTACGACTTGAAAACATCGCCAAACCCAGTGATTTGCAGAAGGACTTAAATTGCTGAAACAATATACCGGATAACAAGTTAAGTTACTGAAGAAAAATAAAGCTACTGGAATTGATGGCATCCCAACAGAGTTTCTTAAGGAGTGGTGTGATGAAACACGAAGAGTGAAAATTTTATTAGATTTATTTAATGTAATTATTAGAAAGGGTTATGTACCTAAACGATGGAGGGAAGCTATTATCCATCCTATATATAAAGGCAAGGGCAATGTCGATAAACCTAATAACTACAGAGGTATTGCATTATTATCGAATATAGGAAAACTTTTTGCGGGTATTTTGGCAGCGAAACTACAATTTTAGGTTGAAGAATATAATAGCCTTTCGGAATTCCAGATGGGCTTTCGCAAGGGAAGGAGAACAATTGATAATTTATTTATTATAAAGACATTAGCAGACAAATATTTAAAAGAAAAATGGGGTAAATTGTATATGGCTTTTGTAGACTTAAGAGAAAGCTTATGACCGAATTGAGCTACAACTTCTGTGGCATAAATTAGTGTGTAAGGGAGTAAGTCAGCAATTGGTGAATATTCTTAAAGCACTGTATTTTGAGAACACCTTCTGTGTAAGGGTGGAGACAGGCTGTGTAACAAAAGAAATTCAACAAAAGAAAGGCCTTAGGCAAGGATGTAAGTTAAGCCCAGTTTTATTTAATTTATACATAGATGATGTCTTACTAGAAATTGGAAGGAATAATAACTGTGCACCAGTAATTAACAACATCCAAATCCCAGGACTTCTTTTTGCAGATGACCTAGTGGTAGGATCTATTACAGTAAGTGGTTTAAAACAATCATTACAAGCAATTGATGTATATTGTAAAGAATGGAGGTTAAAAGTGAATCAAGAGAAAACACAGATTGTGGTTTTCAAAAAGGGGGGAAAATTAAGCAAATATGAAAAGTGGAAGGGAGAGAATAAAGATTACAGGGTAGTGTATCTATTTAGGAGTAAAAATAGATGGAGGTAATAAATGGGAGAAACAAAAGAAGTTTGCATTGGCAAACGGTAAAGGGGCGTTGGCAGCAATTAGAAGCTGCAAATATAAAGTACCTAATATAAATGTTACATGGCTGGAAAAAGTTTTTGAGATGGTTGTGGAGGCAAAAATGATGTATGGTATAGAAATATGGGGATTAGATAGAGGATGGGAAAGTATAGATGTGGTGCACAGGATGTTTTGTAGAGAAATGCTAGGGCTACCGAAGTCAATTGTAAGACAGGTATCACAATTAGAGATGGGCAGGGTGGCAACTAAGGGGAAGATAATGGAAAGAGCTTTGAAATTTTGGTTCAGAACTTTAAACCTAGGAAAAAGTAATGTGTTAAGACAATGTATTCAATACCAAGAGAATAGCTTAATGAATGATGGATGGGTAAGTAAATTACGGAACATTTTGGAGAAAAATGGGTTAGGAGATATATGGAGAAGGAGAGAAAATAACGTGAAACATTTTTGGAAAAAGGCGAGGAAAAGACTGAAAGATATAGAAATACAAATCATGTTCAGTGAGATTGCCGAAAAGAGCTCATTAGTTTATTATAGGCCAATGAAAAATACATGGGGTAGGGGAAAATATATAGACATAGTAAATAAAGAAGAGAGAGAATCTATTGCATGGGTAAGAACCGGAGCATGGAGGCTAAAAGGGCTAAGACAGGGTATTCTTCAAAACCAATGTCCGATATGTGGTGGTAATGAAGACATTGAACACATAGTATTTAAGTGCTAAGGAACAGAAAATTGGAGAAAAGAATTTTTAATAAGAAGTGGTTGAAGGGGGATAGAAATACACTTATGATTGAAATGATATGCAAGGACGCTAGAAGCATTGGACAGTTTTTGTGTAAAGTAAAAAATAAATGGCTTTGGACAGTGGAAAGAGAAAAGTAAGAGGTAGCGTATCTTACTTTGAATGGAAAACTATAGTGAATGTGTGATGGTTAAGTAATCAATAAATGAAAAGTGAAAAACAAGTGGAAATGGGACATGAAAAAAAGAGCAAGATAATTTATTGACAAGAAATTGTAAAATGTAAATAAACTGTAGTGATTGTCTACTGAATGAGTGACCAGGGATCAAAGTGCAGTAGACAATCAAATTTGTCAAATTTGTAAAACTCTTAGCACAATAAACAATTTACATCAATTTACATCAACAATAAAGAACTTGCTATTAAAGCATTTCCTTCCGATTTCTGTCGTGATAAATTTTGCGCGTTCCAAGTGAAAGTATTACCGCAATAACACACTAGTAGCTTATATATAAGGATCGAGCAAAGTGTTTTGCGTTTATATGGGAAAGGATAGGGAAAACGAGGCTAGATGCGACGGTTCACGGAGGAAAATGCGCTTATATAGGAGAGATAGGGAATACGGAGGGGGGCTGATCCTAGGCTAGACAGGGGTTGAAGGAGAAAAATGCGTTTTATATGAGAGAGACGGCGAATGCGAGGGTTGATGCTAGGCTAGACAGTTGTAGAAGAAGGGGAATGCGCTTTATATGAGAGAGATAGGGAATACGTGGAGAGGTGCTAGACTAGATAGATGCTGAAGGAGGGGAACATAGGATTATTCTGGAGAGATAGGGAATTCGAGGGGGGTGCTAAGATAGACGAATGTTAAATGTGGAATGCGTTTATACAGGAGAGATAGGGAATACGAGGAAAAAACCTAGGCTAATCAGAGGTCTACTAGAGTATACGTTTATACGGGGGAGGTAGGGAAAACGATGATAGGTGTTAGGGATCCTGGTTAAAGAAACTGTAATACACAGAACCACATTATTCAAGAACTTTAGCAACAAAAGGTCTAAGTATAGATAAGCACCAACAGCTACCTTTACCTTCATAATTGTTGTTACTAGTCTCGCTGCCAACTTTTCACCTAGTGTAGCATCAGATGATTGCACTCTTTTCCACGCCGTTTCAGCCAAGATCTTGTCAGCAGTGTTTCTCGAAGCAGAGTCCTTATGCTGAGCGTAGGCAATCTCGTTTGCACGCATCGTCTAATGGGTTGTTTCTGGGGTCTCCTCTCTTTAATCTTTTTTCTAGCTTTGTCCCGGGTCCGCAGTATTTGTAACCAGGTAAAGGTGCTTCAAATGGCAGCCAGTTAATGAGAGAGCTAATTAAACCAGAGCGTCTTGCGACCTTAACCTAGTTAGTTCTCATGGTATACTAATTGATTTTATTAGTGTATTGCTCTTTTATACTTTGTCATTGCTTGCATTCATTAGCATATCGTATACATTAAGGGTGATTCATCTTATTTAGCTGGCAAGATGAAGCTGGTGAAGTCAGATTGCTCGCTGTCGATTCAGGCACTAGACTTTGAAAGCGACTTTAGACGCAAACTTCATGGATAGCTGTTTCCTGACACTGCTAGAACGCTATTTCTAGACAGATCCATCACGTAACCCTCTCATGCTAAAAAGGTAATCTACTCACGCTAAAAAGGTAACTCACTCTCGCAAAAAGGTGACCCACTCACGCAAAAAGGTGACACACTCTCGCAAAAAGTGACTCACTCTCGCAAAAAGTGACCCACTCACGCAAAAAGGTGACCCACTCACGCAAAAAGGTGACCCATTCACGCAAAAAATGTGACCCACTCACGCAACGAGGTGACGCGCTCACGCTAAAAAGGTAACCCGCTCACGCAAAAAGGTGACCCAATTACGCAACGAGGTCACCCACTCACGCTAAAGAAGTAACCCGCTCACGCAAAAAGGTACATTCTATTTAAAACAAATACAGTAGTATCACACGTGTTGGTGATAATTTCAATCAGTGATTTTTATCGCTGTTATTTAATGTAATTTCAGTTGATTCGTGTAGTTTCCAAGGTATTCGAGTCCATTTTTTAAAAAAGTAATTCAGTTTCATAGATGTGGCTACTGAATCTCCAACTGATGGATTAGCTGCTGCTGTTACCGTGTGACGTATTGTTGCTACTGCGGCTAGTGTTTTGGCCGCGACTGATGCTGCTACTATTGTTGTAGCAGATGCTGCTACAGCTTGGTATCTGTCACAGCTATTGTTGTACAGCTGCTGTATCTGCCTCGATAGCTGCTGTAATTGATTCTGCTACAGCTATTGTGCTGACTGTGTCTAATGTTGCTGCAGCTGCCGGATCTGTTGCTGCTATTGTAGCTGATGTTGCAGTGCTGTATCTACTACTACAGCTCTCGTATTTGATGTTGCTGTTGTCGTGATGACTGCTGTTGCTGTGGTGGGTGAATCTACAACTGCTGGATTATCATAGCTGTGATGCTTGCTAATGCTGCTGAAACTATAGCTGTTGGATTAGCTGCTGCTGCTACAGCTGCTGTGTAACCGGTTGTTGCTGCTGTAGCTATTGTTGCAGTGGATGTTGCTTCAGCTGTCGTATATGTTGTTCGCAACTCGTGCTTAAAGCAATCACGAACGATTATTACTGCAAATTTATCGAAATGAAAATGATAGTATCACAGATTACACTACCTTTATATACTTTTTCTAAACCTTACAAGCTTTTATATGTTAAACAATTAGTGGGTGAGACGGTAAGTGTGAAACAGTGAGGGTGTATAGAAGTAGCATAACTAGCGCATCCGCATGGTTGAGGCAATATTATAACATTTTTAGACAGCTTTATTGTTTTATGTGCTTACATATTTGTTCAAGTGTAGCAGCTTTATCAGTTAAATCATTGCTTCATTAAACAAGGATTGTAAGGGCAGACGTCTCTCCCCTTTATCTAGGCTTGAGACTAACACTAGCATTTGCTCCTAATGGCAGGGTTACAGCCTCCCCTTCCATCTTCTCCTTTCTTTACCATTTGTCTGCTATGTGCATACACAGCACATGAGTAAACTTCAATTTTTTAAGATTGTAAACTCGCGGAGAAAATCATCTTCCGGGTGCATTATCTTAAGCACTGTTTGTAATACTGTGATGTACATACGCATAGGTAGTTATTCCATCCTCGAAAATAACTCTTTTATCATCAAAGGGATTCAATGTAACTTTATTCACTTGCACTATGGTAACAGCGTGCTTTCGTGATAGGATTAGATTCATGGGCGTTCCGATGATTTCACAGGTTTGAAGACAGTCTGTATAGCTGTCAAACGTAATGTACTGCTTAATAGCGCTACATTTTATACCTTTAATATTTTTTATCATCGAGCCTAGAAATCTAAGGCATACATCCTAGCTCACAGTCCAACAAAGCGCAGGATGATTTTGCTATTAGCCTCATCTTTAAATTTTCCCAACACCCGTTTGTTCTGAGTAGAGTGGCATATATGGTTGACAGGATATTCAGCTGTATCGAGATGCTCAAGAAAACGTAGCTTATTCTGGTACACATCTTCAGTTGTTATACGATGAATGAATGAATGAATTAGTGTCCATATACATAAGCTTCAGGTTTTCAGTTCCATAATATGGCAACAACACGTAGTAATGATAGTGGTCAATTAATGTCTTGGAGATGTCCAACACACTCACACCAATGTATATAGGCTTGTTGTACACAATCTGGCGAGAGGCCGTATGCACAACAGCTAGATTAGCAGCACATATCGTCCTATAAATAAACGTATGCTTGGCGATCAACTTTTCCAGTCTTCTCATTTGTCACCAGTCTTATATCCATAAGGTTTCGCAAGTTCTCAGGGCGCTGATGACCTTAGCTGTTTAGCGCCCTTAAACCGCATCTCATCATCATCATCATCATTGCAAGTTCTCCATAGTTTTTCAAAACATTGCGTTGTTAAAGAGCTTGTAGAGATCCTTCTCGTTATCATTTGCTGCCTGTTGTCGTAGCTTGTTAAATTCCACATAAGGTTCCAACTACCGAGACTGTCGGAATTGTAGGACACGGTGGATTTTTGTTAGTCGTAGTCCATGACTAAGAGCTTGCTTCAAAGCCATGAAATGCACTACATACTTCTTTCGAGGTCCAAGATGGGGTATCAGTTTCTTTGTAGATGATTCCAGCGGTTTCATACTCAGGTAGCAAAGGTAGATCGTTGTGTAGATCGTGAAGTTCTCCAAGATACTCGATGTCAACTTCTAATATGTAGCCATGAGGATCATCTCCTTGTAGTCTTTCTAAGTCAATTTCTGCAGGTAACATCCACTCAAATCCACCATAAGGGAGGGCGTGACACATTGCCCAGCCATATTGGTTGTTGGCTTTCCTCGTATGTGATAAATTGGGTTGGTCTCGAGGGATTCAAACTTCTCCATATACGTGTTATTAGCCTCTGCATACCGATGGGAAACTTGGTATAAACCTCCTCTTATACCTGATTCCACCATGAGTAGTTGATCATAATCTTGTAACAGCTCCAGCTGAATTCCTGTATACAGTAACATAGCATCTAATGTAAGTCCTGGAGAGGTGAAATAATGTGCTGGATCAACTTTGTGGGTTTTGAGGGTTTGCTCTCTGAACGTTTCAAAGACACCAGCTAGAAGAATTACATCCGAAGTTAAGTAGAGATCGCTGTACTCTCCCAGGTTTCTCACATTAAACACCTCCCATACATTTCTAGCATGATCGTAGTTACTATCAGTAATTTATTCTTTATTTAATCTATTGTAGAAGGAGTCCTTAGGAGGCAGGCAGGTCTCGTTCAAAACATCCCATGACGTGACAAAATCATATGGAAATACACTGTTACGAGTCATCAACTTCAACTTGTGTTCTCCAAAGTACTTTAGTGTTTCAGGATATGAGGTTAGATTTTTTACCAACTTATCGAAGCTTGTACTAAGGAATCGGAAGCTATCCACATCCCGAAGCTTTATATCTCCTACTACTTGGTGAATGAGATGTAGCGTTCTTCAGAGCTAGGAATTACCTCCACCCTCTCACTTGTACAACCCAGCTCCTTGACAATGAAATGCGAGTCATATCCGCTGAGGTTGTGCATGAAGACTGGGATATATTTAGGTGTTTTACAGGCTAAATTACATTCATTATGTAGACTTCCACGATATTCACCACTGATGTGATTATGGTCGCGTACTTTGTAGTTCTTTTCAGTAAATGCTTTTCCATACAAGTAGCATGTCGTAGAAGAGTCAAAATCCTTTTGCTCTTGGTCCGTAAGTTTCAGAGGCTTGGCAGATTTGTATACATTATTAATTTCCTTTGCAAGGAACGATAGGTATGGCATAAACTTCTGAGCAGTATCAACACCACCATATATATTGGGTTGCTTAGGAAGACCAGTTCGGAGGTGTGCAACACTGGATGATGGCTTCACGTAAACACAGAAGCTCATTGGTGTGTACTTTTGATAAGGGGTTGTATAGGAAGTTTCAGGATTGGGTATACAAGTACGACATTGAGCGAGAATGCTCTGAAAATCAGCATAGATGACATAAGGTAGTTTCAACATCCTCTCAACATTTTTAAACTAGACAATTGATTTATGGTAGGCATAACTAGGCTTGCGACGTCATGTTGATTACAGATGAATACATGTTCTTGTAGTTTTTCCAGCCCACTTCGCCCATATCGATAATTAACATGTGTAAAACAGCGCTAACATGTATAAGTACGTCCATTTCATTTAGTTTTCTGGCGTCGAACGAGTTTCTCAAAATTCTTTATATACACATAGTGATGTTTTCTACTACTGTCATTCAGTAGTAGCAGGTCACGATGTTCACATAGTTCAATGTCAGCAACCTTTAGGAGATACACTTCATGCTTCTTATCCAGCCCGAAAACGTTAACAGACAACTTGTTAAGCTTCTCAAATTTAGGTATTTGAGAAAGTGGAGTAGGATAAGAGACACAGCTGAAGTTGTGCTTATCTTGAAGTTTCTCGTATTTGCTCACACGCTGTGCATTTTTCCCGATGAATTTAGCTAATTCAGAATACATGAAACATTTCTCCTCGGTAAAGTTCTGGATATTTATGCAGGCTTATTTAGCTCTGACAGATGGCGGTAGTGGTACGTAGCTACTTCCACGTAGCGGATTGTACTTATTGATACAAAGTAGAACCCCTTCCACTGCAAGCAGTACCCAGTTGCTACACTTAAGCAGTGTAACTTTCAGTAACCAATTTCTTATATTTCGCTTCCAGCGTTGAGTCCAGATCCGTTTCTAGAAACACGGGCTGATTCCGTGTTTTAAATGTTTTGTCACAGGTTTCTCCGATACTGTTTACAAATCGGCACTCAGCTAGCAGATTAACTTTTACGCTCTTGTGAACGCTAAGCTCTTTATGTACAGCCTGTATTATCCGTTGTTTTATACATATTCAGGTCCTTCGTGTAATTGCATATCATAAAATACGATTTCATTCGTCCTTCGAACGATGACTCGTATTCTTTCATATCACATTCCTCCATTGTTGATAATAACTGATGTTTAGTAGGCTCCAATCTTCTTTTCTTCTGACTGCTTATTTCTCATACATCTTCGTGCCGCTGACCATTATAACCATCATTGAAGGTTACATTACAATGCTTGCATTTGAAGAGCTTCTTGCAGCTCATCTGATGTCTTCTCTGGTCATAACCTCGGAGGAATTTATTCCTGTATTTAACGCAAGAGTATCCTGATGCACTAGAAATTATATCCTTATATGCAGAGTTATTCATCCTTATTCTTCAGGTAATAACGTATTAATCACTGTTCAATGAAATGTAGACCTATTCACCTTTATAACACGTTATAA
Organism: Deroplatys truncata; assembly: GCA_030765065.1. NCBI lineage: Eukaryota > Metazoa > Arthropoda > Insecta > Mantodea > Mantidae > Deroplatys > Deroplatys truncata. Next base: position 90,995,574 of record CM060987.1, read on the forward strand.
AGCTGATTATTCTTGGAGAGAACTCGATGCTAACACATCTATACCCATTAGCACAATAAAGACTAGTGACTGAAGGTATTCTAATTACAGAGGTGACGCGGACCTTTTAGAACAATCATATACTGAATTTTTAATAATAAAACTATGATTAATGACGATATCTCGTCTATTCAAGACGCATAGTCATGGTGGGGGGATGTTTACGCGTCACGTGATTATTGCACCAAATGAAATCATCACCTGTTGCACATGCGCAGAGGCTCTCAGCACTTCTATACCTAGTTGCTTCAATTCCCCCCTCTCTCCCAGAATATCTCCATAACGTCATTACACAAGTCATAAAAATGCGTTGCGATGAAAGTAATGTGAAGGTGGTAGCCTGAAAGGAATTACATTTTAATAGGTTACAGTGAAGTGAGACAAAGATTTTTTAATGCTGTAAAGGCAATGATTTCCAATGCTATCGTGTGTGTATGTGTGAGCATGCACTGGTGCATGTGTCTATGTTTGTAGGCGTATGTGGATGTGTGTGCGTGAGTGTGTATGTGCGTGCATGTGAGTATGTATGTGTGTATAAGTGCAATGGTATATGTATGTGTGTGTGCGTGCACTGGTTTATGTGCGTGCGTTGGTATATGTGCACTGGTATATGTGTGTGTAATGGCTCTGTGCATGTGTATATATGAATGCTTGGATGTATGCATGTAAAGAAGAAAGAAAGAGATAGAAAGAAAAAGGTAAAAGAAAGAAAGAAGAAGAACGAAAATAAAGAATCGTGTCTAGGCATCCGGAATGTCTAAGTATACTCCAGGGTTTAATGCAAATAATTATATTTGTTGATTACATTTTAATCTGACCGTCCATACTAGCATAGTTTAATATTTAATAAGCATTAAAGTTTCGCAGAGTAAGATTCGATCTAGGACCTCTGGGTGCCTAAGTATACAACCCATTAAAACTTCGTAATGATATATAAAAATTAAATTATATTTTTAAATACATTTTAATCTATCCGGGCATGCTTCCATAATTTATATTTATTAAGCATTAGAGTTTCGCAGGGTAACCTCTAGGTAACCGATAACGTCTTTTATTAATCAGGGTAATGATATAATAATGTTTTGCCCTATCAAAGTATCAATTTAGGATACCTAAGTATACACCCGTGTTTAATATAAATAATTATATTTGTTAAATACACTTTAATCTGACCTCGCATACTCTCATAGTTTAATATTTATTAAGCAATAGAGCTTCGCAGGGTAAGGTTCGAACTAGGACCTTTGGGTACCCGAGAGGTATTTCATTAATCAGGGTAATGATATAATAATGTTTTACCCTAGCAAAGCATCAATTTTATTAGCAACTAAAACATTAAACTTTTTGACTGTAGTAAGATTCGATCACCGACCTAAGGATGTCTAAGTATACACAGAGGTTCAGTATATGTAATGATATATGTTAAACACGTTTTTAATATCACTGTTTGAAAAAGAGTCAATAGTTGCAGAAACAGCACGTTATAACTATGTTCGGTGATTCTCGTTGGTTATCGTGCAGATTCGTGTGCTTGGTAGAGCTGTTAGACTTGTTAAGAACATATCTATGTTCGGGTTTATCCGTAGGTCTTCGTGAAGAATCTGCTGCTCTCGGAGAGAACTACCCTCTGGCAGTGCCGGTGCCATGATGTCGGGGTCGAGCGGTGGTGGAATTTATGGTCTATTAGGTAGATGAAACTTGCCTCGGGGGAAACGGGACTCTCTCTCTCTTTTCCCACAGTCAAACAAAGACAGGGCCTGGTATATGGGAAGGGGGTTACTGCAGGTGTGGTCTTCCTAAAGTGCACGTGTGCGGGACAATGGAATGGAGGACATTAGAATCTGCTCCCTTTGTTATTCAATCTTTTGTTAGCTCGGTTCAGCTTGTTCTATTGTTATTTTGCACGTGGTCATTAAACAATACTGAGGGGGTGGGGTTGTTGCAGGTGCAGAAGTGCAGTGTGCGGATATGGAATGGGTAGAATGGCATCTCCGCCTTTGTACAAAGAAAAATTTATTATCCCCATTGTTCATTTTGATAGGTGATGGACAGCCTTATTTGCTTCCCTGTCAAGCTTTCCATTACTTTCAACAGAATTTATGACCCCAGCTGCAAGCAAATAAGGTGCCAGGAGGCGTGGCAGGGGTGGGGGAGACCTAATTAGCATATGAATACACATTCCTGCATATTAAGTGTGCTGGAATCCCTAAATCCCCCTACTGACTTAGAGGGGTTTTCCACCAAAGACCCCTCCTCGAGTACCTTACAAATGATGTATACTTAGACCTTTTGTTGTTAAAGTTCTTGAATAATTTGTTTCTGTGTATTACAGTTTCTTTAACCAGAATCCCTAACACCTATCATCGTTTTCCCTACCTCCCCCGCATAAACGTATACTCTAGTCGACCTCTGATTAGCCTAGCTTTTTTCCTTGTATTTCCTATCTCTCCTGTATAAACGCATTCCACCTTTAACATTCGTCTATCTTAGCACCCCCTCGTATTCCCTATCTCTCCCATATAAAACGCAGTCCCCTTCTTCTACAACTGTAGCCTAGCATCAACCCTCGTATTCGCTATCTCTCTCATATAAAACGCATTTTTCTCCTTCAACCCCGGTCTAGCCTAGCATCAGCCCCTCCCTCCCACCCGTATTTCCTATCTGACCCATATAAACGCATTTTCCTCCGTGAACCGTCGTATCTAGCCTCGTTTTCCCTATCCTTTCCCATATAAACGTAAAACACTGTGCTCGATCTCTTATATATAAACTACTCACATTGTTTTAACACACAGCATTGCCCCTTTAATGTAATGAGAACTTGCTGTGACTTCGTTTCTACATAAAACACATACCTTAAAAAATAAAAGTGGAGATGTCCAAGCAACAATGTAATATTCCGCTGTAGCTTCATTTCCATGTATGATGAAAGTTTCTTCTTTTTCTTCTTCCTCGTCATCATTTGTATCATATTCGTAGAACTTTCATTCAGCTTATCCTGATATTCTTCATCATTGCTTGTTTCGTAGATATTTTCTTGTTTTCAGTACCTAGTTCACACTGACTTCTGATTTTATCATCTTTTATCCTGAATTCTCTTTCACTACTTTTATCATCATCGCCTTCGTTGTCAGCCTTATCGCAAGTAACACTATCACATAGTTCAGAAACACTGCTTTTACAATTTCTTGCCTCATATCGTTCTGTTCTTTGTCGTTTGCTCTTGAATGAAGATGGTGAAGGATCAATTGTCTTACTAGAACTTTATATCTGGAAATTGTCTTTATTTTTCCTTATTGTTGGAATGGTTCCAGGTTATAATAAAGGTCCTCTGAAATATTCGTCCGGCATAAGCTGCTTTTTTAATAACTGTGTCTGTTCATAGTCTGTGTCCTTAAAAATGAAGGAACATAAAGAGCACCAGGACCAGGCAAGAACTATTTTCTTTTGCAAAATTCTACCCATATCCTATATCTTTTGGGAGTTTTGTCTCTGTTTGGAAACGCGTGAAAATGAATTCCCTTATGTGCTTCCTTTCTCACATTACAGCCATATGCACAACATTGAGACATTTTATTTTTCACAATATTACGTTGTTTGCGTAATACTAAACTGACTCAGTAACACCATCACCAAAACACCACCACAAAGTGCACTACTCTTGAACTTAAATCCCACAAGAACTATTTTTGAAAACGTATTACTGCACGTGCAGCAATGACTGACGTGAAATCCCTATTGCTTCCAGCGCACGACTGGCTCTGATGACATAGATACGGTGGTTATTATTTCGCTTGCTGAGCGGTAACTGTGGCGGAGTAAGCCACTGCATTTTACAGGTCATATCATTAATTTAGGAAGAGACATGATTTTTGTGTTTCGTTCCCCTTTAAGTACTCCGTGGGAAACGGAGTGTAAGAGGTTCAAGGCCAAGAAATAACAATAGTTAAATAAGTTATTTGTATCAGCTGTAATCTGTGCTGGCAAAACACGGATTGTTTTCCAAAATTATTTGTTCACTGCTTTCTTTTCGATGTTTTCGAGAGGTTTCGGGTTTTACATAAAATGTAAAAATTTGCAAAGGTTAATTTTAATTTTTAGGTTTTATCTGCGAATAAAATCCGTTAGGTGCGGTGAATTATAAATTTTTTAACCTAATTTGTATGTCAAATAAAAATGTATTACACATCTTTTACGAGCTACATTTCATTAAAATTATTTAATTATTACATGGGCTACTTCTTTATAAATTCTAGAAATTTTTGTTGAACTGTTCAGGTAATTATTAAGAAATACTCATCAGTTTAGTATATATGATTGTACTATTTATATCCTATAATATTATACAATAGGTCTTATCCTTCTTAATAGTGATTTCCACAGTATAGCATGATAAAACGATGGAAATTGATAATGACGGGAGATTTTATACCATTTATAGCATTATAAGAACTCTTTTTGTGCAAATAAAAGCAAATAAGTAAAAAGCTCAAGGCTTTTTTCAGGAAGGTTTTACTCGAAATAACCCACTTTTTGGGGATGGTATTCGGACAATCATGCCAACCCTGCCTATAATTCGGTTAATATTGAAATATATAAACTTTATTTAAAAAGGATACCGATAACTCAGAATTTATTACTTGGAAACCTCAAAAAAGAACTTGAATTTACATCTATCAGGATAACACCCAAGAAGTTTATTTCGGAAACTTGCCTTGTAAATCATGCATAATACATCTAGCACGCCACTTTCCACAAATGCTATTTATAAAAATATATCTTATAAGCATAGGATATGAACGACACGCCACTGAACGTTCAGCTAACCTTGCTAAGGTCACATTGCTAACTGCCGTGAAGTGACGGTCGATATAACTTTGTGGTTTTCACTCTCTGGAATGTTGGAGCGTGTTCACAGAGCAATAGAGGAGAGATCACGTTCGACTGGGAGGCTAGGTGCACAAGGAATAATACTGCTGGTTTGGTCCGCGGTGTCTTATGGACAGTGTACGAAAACCACGTCGCATTTATGTAATCTGTGATAACTTCTGTGATCAACTGCAAGCTTCAGTATAATTGGCGCAACAGTTCTAGACACGTGAAAATTTTAATGACAGCTAGGAAGCGAGTTACCTACCAGATCAGGAGGTGACCGGTCGTCTGCATGTTGCAGGAGTGCGTGGGACATTCATTGTCAAATATCCTCACACCGTTATGCACTGCATTGCGCTGATAAACTTAGTTATATACCGTATATTAAAATCTACGCTTAGCATAAAAAACACTGTCAATCATTGCCTCCAATTCTTCCACACCTAACAACCCTTCCTCTTCTGCGGAATCACTCACATTATTGCCTTCATCACTGTTGTCACTACTTTCTGCACCATTATCCTGGATGAGAATTCTTTCTATTTGATTTTTTGCAATTCCGTATTCTTCGAAATAATGATTCTTAATTTATTCAACATGTCGATATACATTTTCCCATTCTGGCCTTCCAATTTCAGCCAATTGCTAGCGTTATAACTGCTCCACATATTTTAATTTAAAAGTGATAATTCTGCATGCCACCCATTTTTTGATATCAGCCCAGATTAATTCGATTGGGTTTAGTTCTGGGCGATACGATGGCAGTCTTAAGTATATTATGGCGATGTTGTATTACTATCTGGTCAAGTATGTATGACTTCTGAAGCTGTTTGTTGGCTTTAATTAAGTTATATAGCTTTGTTTTACTCATGCTTTCATCTAAAGATTTTTAATGTCTAAGTAATCAAGCTTTCATTTCTTCTTTCAAGGAATTTTAGGTAGATGGTTTGTCAATTTGAGTGTTGACGCATTGTGAAGCATTGTCGATAACCAGAACAGACCCAGCAGGCATATTAAGTATCAACATGGCGTTGATTCACTTCATGTAATTTTCTGTATTCATTTCTTGATGAAAATCTCCTGTGGTTTGTTGCGACTTGTAAAAAAAGGGCATTTGGAACGAAGCCGATCTTTCCAACGGCATGAACGATAATAAGTATTTGCCCTTTGGCAACAGGTGCCTGCAAACCTAATTCGCTATCGTCACTCCAACTTTTAGATGCTGTATGACTGCTGTGTATGTATGACTCATCTTCATACACTATAGTATTTTTCTGAAATTTGTAGCACCACCTTGAAAATTGATGCTGATATAGGTACACACTGATATAAGTACATATAAAATTATAGTCATTTGGAAAGGTAGAATCAGACTGAAAAATTCAATGCCATAGCCGGGATTTAACCACGGATCTTAGGCTTTCCGTGCGGTTGCTCTAACCGACTAAGCTATCATGGCAACATTTTCTTTATATTTTTATTTTTTTTATTTTATTATTATTTTTTTATTTTATTTTATTTATTTTGCTTTTCTGTTAGAACTGTTCTATTTGATTTCGGTTTCTTCCATTTGAACCCTAAATCTTTAATAATTTTTCTGAGATTTGTAGCACCACCTTGAAAGTTTCTGCTGTCTTTCAGCTTGGTGAGCAATCTGCTTATTGTTAGCACAGTTTTTTCTTCCACATAGGAATTGTGAATCGTGCGCCGAATGACGCATTCGAAATCCTCTATTTCTGTAATACGTTTAGGGACCTTATGTTTCTTCTCAGGTGTGTCAATGGTACTCTTTCATCTATATGTTTTTTTCTCTTATCTTTGAGAACTCTGGAAACGGAACTCGGTGAAACACCAGTTGCTTTGACTCACTCTCTTAAGGCTTTTGTGTAACTCGGATGGACATATAATTTCTTCCTTCATCTCTGCTTCTTGCTTCATGAAGTCGATGACATTTGCAATTATTTCCCTACTTTGACTATGTAACACCTTATCACTTAACGTTGAAAACATAGGAGCCATGGTTATAAATATAACAAATATAAAATAAGTACTATTTAGATACTGCTGCTCTCTTTAAAATTACAACCAGATGCAGACACTTATCTATGCAGACTGTATGTGTTACGCACTCTGAGTAAGCAAAGGTATTATATCGCTTTCGTTGATTAAGCTAAACATAAACCATTCCTAGGCTCGGCAGCTGGGATGGCAATCAAGGTCACGATTCCAGAAGTTTTGCGCGAGTAATAGAATTCTAACGGAAAACGTCATGTGCAGCACTTGTTGGTGGAATGCAGTTTTCATTCAGCACGAGTTGCCTGTATTTTTTTACGAATAGTGTTTTAGCTTGGTATCCGTATCCTTCAATTCTTACAGGAGAAATCGGAAAATATACACAAGTACTTTGAGTTATTTTTTTTCAAGCTTTAAACAAAGGAAGGATTCTCCACTCTATGGCACTTTGCATTAGATTAGTAATGTTTTAATGGTCAAGGCATAACGTTTCAAATTTTAACTTCTTTCCTAGTCAAATCCAGAAATATTCTGTAGCTTATTTTGTTAAAAAGAATAATGGCAATACACAGTTCTATCTTGTTAAACATTCTAAGAAATTTCCAGTTTGATTTTCCTAGCTTGCGACTAGAAAGAACTCTAATGGCTGCTTTAGATCACGACCACCTTGCATAATTGCTACAGAGAAGAATATAAGGTAATATTATTAATCGAATATACACAACATGGTACGAAAAATTTAAAACTTCACTTAGTCTTATTTGTCGTTCCCAGGAGCCAGTTAAAGCTTGCCGTTAATTGTGAACGCTCACTCTATAGAGAATGTGTTTTAACTTCATCTTTCTCGTTCTGGTTTCGGTTCCCGATTATTATGAACAGCCTTACGAATTCACATGTGCACATTCGGATAGAGTAGGTAGGGAGTATCGCTTCCGATACACCTTTTTTCCCGTTCCATTTATATGCCGCCTTTAACATCTTAGGTCGTATTAATGTCTTTTGCCTTTGGAACAACTGCTAATGCCAATGGTGTTCCCTCGTTTACTGTTTGTATTAAGCATTGTATTCTTTGGGTTCTCTTTAAATTCACACATACACACATTCAGGCTCTATTTCAAACTTCCAAACTCTAGGGAGAATAGGGAGTAATTATGACTAAAGAAAAAACTCCCACGCTGCAGCCGGGAATCGAATCCAGGACCTCTGGAGTCAATTAAATGACAGGGAAATAAGGATGTACTCTATTAAATAATGAAAGAATACATTTAAAGAGAAAAGTAACTAAAGTAATATATATATATATATATATTTAATTGAGATATATAAAAACAGTTTATCACATTTGTTAACGATATTAATTTTGTAAACTTACAAAATATGCAACATTATACTAATAGTAGGTTACAGTAATATTGGAAGTAAAGTGTATTATGTTTTGTAAATACTCGTGTAAAGTAGCTAACCATGCCATGTAATATTACCAAAATATAGTTGAACATGCTGTAATAAATAAATATCTTATAATGGGAACAATAATATTATTGTGATTATGACTCGCGGATGTGGTTGACTTATTTTGGAGCTGTTATTTGGGACTTAGTACCTTTTAGGAACTGGAACGGCCAGAGTTGTTATTGAAAAATAACCAGTTCCAAAATATCTTTTGCTGCAAGGCTAGTAGCCACAACCTCTAGATTTACGACATGAGACCACCGGCTTTACTTTCCTTCCGAAGGAAGCCATGCTAAGGATTTTTACGCCTGAAAAAATTCAAAGCCCTCCGCCGAGTTTGAACCCGCGATCTCGGGAACTAGAGGCGAGCATGGTAACCACTACACCACGGAGGACGACAATTAATTAGTAGGTATACGCATACCCAGTGAATACAGGAACTGTCCCTGTTAGTTCTGTACGAGTATCTCCCAACTTTGCTAAGTTATTTCCTGTCCCGTTATTTTGGTGACTGTTACTTAGTAAATAGTTACTTTCTGTCCTCGTTACTTTTTGAATCATTGTAATGATGCAGCTGTAGTGAATTAAACTTCCTTTAATTTTTAACCTTCCCTAGTGTGAAACAGATGGAATGAAAAGGCGACTTGCACAGCTACAGCAGTTGGAACGCACGGAAAAAGAGATAATGCACATCCACATACACTCCCAGTTTAAAACTGGCTGGCATTGAGAGACAAAGCTCGAATCGGGTGCTTCCGTGAGCGCTCGGGAAAGCCGGGCTTGTTTACAAGACTGCGTATACTCATTCGATGGTAGAGAGCTGGGTTACTGTTCCTGAGGTTGCAAGTTCAAATCTTCATGGTGCTCTTCAACTTTTTTCTCCTTTCATTTTAAATAAATGAGTAAAAATGTAACAGGTTTTCTTCATTTCTTATATATGTGGCGTTTATTTAATAGTCCATCATACCGGTAGACAGCAACCATGACATTAATTTATAAATTAAGAGGTCAGGAGAGCTTTCATACTCAGTTTAATTTTATAGCCACAAATTTCACCATTATTGTAATTCCATTTGTAAGTAAAATAAAGTAACTCAAGTAATGTTATTAACCATGTTATAGTATATGTTAGTTTGACCGAGTATACATAAAATGAGCATTAAGAATCAGCTACTATCGCAATTTTCTTCGCTAGAAATGTATATCTATATTAGTTATATTGGTTTTATGAGGTAATTTTTGTAGGCTACGTGGTTTTGTCGTCGTAAACAAGGGCATGATTGATGAATTAAATTAAGTTTTGTCAAACTAAGCCATTGTTCCATTAAGGACAGCCGTAGCAATTTTACATTGTGCTCTGTTGGGTGTTGCCCTGTATTTGGCAGTGACGTAAGCGTAAAACCTTGGGCTTGCAAACTTCCCTTTGAGAATAATTCAGCTGTTATTTTTGTGTTTATGTGACGCATTGTTATACTACATTACGTGGTACAAAGCTTCTGTGTTTAATTTTCATTCTGAACGGTCTTTTTACTGTCGGACCACTTGGTGACAAATGAAAAGTGTATTTCCTGCCCATACACTTGTCAGCTGCAGGTCTTGTGTTACCAACTGTATCGTTCTTTTTAATGCGTAGTATAAAACGGTAAGTATGCGCTGCAGTCCGTTCACCACACGACTTTCTGTACCCCCTATCCTTTATTTGTATATAGCTTCTGTAAGCCATTCTTACAAAAGCTTATTTTTCTCTCTGCTTCATATTAATCAAGATAAATGTTTGTAGAAACAGTTGCATGGTCCACTTCATTGTAAGTACAAAGCGGATACAGGAAATCCAAGCGATATACAAATGTTTAAAAAGTTTAAACTAATTTACCTAGTTACAAATTAAAAGGAGTCTTTCACAGAACTGTTTCAATGGTAATAAGCTTGATTTATCTGATACGTTTTTATTTACATTTTATAGACACGCATTTCTCCGAAATCATGTTTTGCACAAAGAAACTTTGTGTTTTTATTCTTACTTTCATTAAATAGTGCCAGGAATAATTGAAGTGGTTTAATTAATAGCCTAGAGCCGTAGTGGTTATAATTACACATCATTTACACGCTTAATTGCACATCATTTTTCACCAATTGTGCAGGTGAGATTTGTCTACTGATATCTAAAAGACTGAATACGCATGCATGTTCTGAACTAACAGCTTACGCATGTACGGGTAGATTTTTCGTCGTGAAACGCAAAGTAGGAGAAGGTACTTTAGGTGGGGGAGAACGACTGGCAACATTCCCCTTGCGTGGTACACACTCACTCGGAACGCGTGGTGATGTCACCTTATCTCACGTTGAACGCTAAAATGTCAAAAGTATGCGCATGCGCTTGTCGGTCGCTGACGGTTCCTGATAGTACTATGAACAGAGCTAAAGAAACGTACGACGACGCTGCATGCTCTCGTACTGTTTAGTAATCTTGTTGAATTCCAGAAAGATGGAAATCATGCCCGAACACCGTGTCTTTATGTTCGAAAGTTATTTTTGAACTGAAATAATGATAACCATTGTAAATTATTTCTTGTTTCTTACATATCAGCAATAAGAGAGAATATTATAAGGGAAGTTGACAGCAAAAGTGTTTTTAAATTCCTAACCTAGTTTCTCCATAATTTCATTTCTATTAGTGATAGGTACAACATATGTCTTTTCTCAGTTTAACATGCATCACTTAATAGCGTAGAGTAAAGTGTTATGTTGATTCATTCTTATTTACTTTCTTGTAGATATCTGAACAGCTCATGTTTCTGTAGAATTTGTGTAACGTAACAGAAAATATTCTTGCAATACTTTGCTTATTTCTTATAGAATTGTCACAAAGAAATTTTTGTTTTCTCAGGCACTGCAAAGGATAGTTGCATTCCTGAACGAGAACTTGCGGAATGAAAAGGTTTCATGCTGTTCATTACACGGCAAAGAGGTGAGAAGTTTATATGCACTCTAATGTATGTAGTACTTCGTCTTGAGCCCTTACTCATATGAGAAGTATCATTTCCGGATGTTTTGGCACCTGCGCCTTTATAACTGCATTAACTATTTATATACAATGTTAATAGGTGCTAAACAGTATATTCACAGAGAAATTAATGCAATTCTAGTTAAAATGTTACAAAAATCTTTTGACTTGGGCTAGCAGATTGTGACCATTTACAGCTGAAAAATTTCAAGAAATGATATGTTTTCCTAAGTTGTATAAAATGGCACATTATTGGAATTCATCTCATATTTCTTAATTTACATAAGTAATATAATTAATATTTACTATATGCCTAATAACGTTGCAAAAATTTGGTTTCATTGAATCATCCTGTATATGGTTAAAGGCAGCATCCCTATTATCTGTTGTTTATAAATAGAACTAAGATGTTTTGCTAATAGTGCTTATAATTGGAAAAAATAAATCTTCAAATCCTTTCTACTTCACCCCATATCTCCGTTTGGGAATTCCGAATTACAAGGTGGCAACCTCACTCTTGACTACATTTATTACACACCCAGAATTTACCATACTTCCGGTTTTGAAAAAGTACGAGATAGTTTTGAGACGTGCCCAAAGCGAGTTCCCTGGATGTATGCAAAGTGTAAAACCTACTGGAAACTAAGGTTGCTGCGTACTTCATATCAGTTCTAGGGGAAGTACCACAGTCAATTTATATAGTATTCTACGGCAGCTTTACCACCCTGACCGTGAACAGCCAGGTGTAAGGAAATGCAAAGAAATGAAACATCTGATTGCGTAAGGTACGTTCTGGAAGTTACTATCTGTGGAGACAACGGCCTACACGTGTGTTAGAGCACGTAGCACTCGCGCGCGCCTCTTAGGTCACGGCCCTCTCTGTTCGGCACACTTTCTGTTTAGTGTACGATAAGTATGTAGCATGGCCATGGCTAGGGAATTCCCCGATAACTCGATAGATAGCAATCGGCGTTGTGCGTTTTGAAGTTGAAAAGCAAACATTTACAACACGTGAGAAGCAACAGGCTTTCTTATTCTTTCCGTCCCCGCAAACAAGCGCGCGTCGTCAAAATACACGCCCATTTGCAATGGAAATGTAGGTAATAAGCAGCGTCTGGATCTGTATGCATAATCAAATAGTAAAATATGCATGCAAATATGCACAAAAATGTAAATAATATGCAAATATAGACGAACAAAAGTCAAATATTTTAATAACTTGATTGTCTTCCGGTGAAGGACGCGGAACGTTTAATAAAACTACTTACCTTTCGCCCCTCATGTTGAGAGCTTCTTTTGGGCACTGCACTCATATTTATACTGAAAGTGCAGTCCCTCCTAAGGAACTATGCAACATTACATGTGATTGCGGCGAGTCCTACATAAACCAGACAGGAAGATCAATATTAACTCCTCGCAACGAACGTATTAGATTTCTGAAGCACGGGCAGCCCGAAAAATCAGCATTGGCTGAGCATATTTACAAAACAGGTTACCACATCGACTTTGTTAACAATATTGAGGTTTTAAGCTGTATGTGACCGTTTATTGAATAGAAATGGTGGAAAATCCCTTAATGGAACATGGAAAACGTTGCTTAGAACATAAAATTAGTGGCAAATTATCAGTCAATTAGGCGCATGAGTAGGAGGGACTGCGCTTTGCAGTAGAAATATTGTTATATACCGGAGTGATGCCAAAAGATTTTGCAGCTAAAAATATTAAATTTACTTATCCCGTCATAAACATTGGGGAGCATAGCTACAGTGGCACCGAGAGGACCAGGAACTTAGCTGCACAAATTTAAAGCAGGCGTGGGATATTCATAACAAAATACACTTAATTTTACGTATAACACCTTACCTGTGGTTTATTATAAATTTGCCTTGGTGCCACTACGTCATACACAAAAGATTACAGGGCAAACATTGGAGGGAGATGTTCCACACTCACACGAGACACACACGCTACATCCACTCGCTGAAGACACACAAGTCTGACCCACGCTACTACTAGACTGATGCCACTGGAACAAAGAAGCTAGTCCCCCTTCTTGCCCTCACACCCTTTCCTCTCTCCACCCCTTGGCCAGGAGGTGGGAGAGAGGGAGAGATATGTCGAGTCGGACGGAATTAAAACCCCAATCAAAATGATTAGTTCAACAATGTCATGCTACAAAGCAATAATGTGTCCGACGCGACAATGCACACACATAAGCTACAATATGAGTGCAAACAACGATCCGTTGCCAGTGACCAGTAGAACCTCTAACATGAAGGGCGTATCATTGATAGTTTTATCAAAGGTGGCGCGACCTTCACCGGGAGACAATCAAGTTATTATGGACAACGGTCGTGGAAGCCTGCAATTTCATCAAGTAAAGTACTTGTTTTGTGAGAAATCTCTTATCAATTCGAATAAGGGCTCTTGTACCTCGCCACCATTAGCACACGGCTGTCAAGACCGTAACGAGCCGCGGTGAAACCACTGAGTCTCCTGGTTTCTGGATTTAACCGGACCTTAAGCTAGGGGGTGTTCGTGAACTGGATTCAAACTGGTTACCAGAAAATCTGTTCATCTTAACGACCCTGAAAATTTGGATTCGACACTAATCTTGATCATTTTGTACATTTTTTCGCCCTATGGGAGCTCAACTTGAACTTGAATGGAATCGGGAGTGTCACTATTTATCTCAATAACCCTGAAAAGCATGCATTCGACACTAATATCAGTCGTCTTTTATTATTTCTACATGTCACTCATTCTCATCACCACAGTATTGGTTTTCAGACTGTAAGTTATGTCGTCCTTTACCTTTTGTTTATCTTTACCTGGAGAATATAGTCCGTCGGTCACCTTCTGATGACGTATTGCTCATCACCTCGGCTACTCACTGAAGATCCTATTGTGTCTTGGTTCGAATGCGCAACATTTCAGATAAATGGACTGCACTTCTAAACGTATCCAATGTACTTTTGAACCAAAATTTACTTGTGGTCGTAACAAAACCGAGGCACCCCATTTGCCATTTCTCAACTACAATCTGATTTACAGAAAGCTAATTTTACTTCAGTACTGATGGACGCATCATACCATCAGGCCATAAAAGTATTTTCATTGCTTGTTAGGTACTTTAATCCCACTGCGGGGGGATTCAAGTTAAGATGTTAGATTTAAAATCTGTACCTGGAGAAACTTCAGAAACTACATTTTTGAGTGAGTGTTTAATAAATAATAATCGTTGTTTGCGCAGATAATACGAACTGCAATTTTGGAGTTGTATCTAGAAAGGGCGTCAACAGCGTCTTCACAAAACTGTAAGGAAATTTAGGTCATAAGTAATTTGGTGTTGCGTGTTCTGCTCATATAATCCACAATACTATCCAGATGGCTGCTGATGTCCTTCCTGTTGATATTGAAGGCATTGCTTCTAAAATATATTATTTCATTGTTCATTGTAACGTCTCATTGCATCTTAGCCTACTGTTGTTATGCTGCACTGTGTTGAATGGGTTCAACCATTCATTGCGCTCTTCGTACACAGTTATTCATAATTTTCGTTGTTATTTACATTGGTAAGAACAATTGCAAGGCGCTTTATGCAAAAGTTTTTTAGTTTTTTATGAGAAATGAGAAAACAATACATAAAATGTAGGTTCCCATTTAAACAAATTAAATTGACCCTAAAACGACCATCACAACCTCTTCCAAACAAAACAAAACACAACTAATTTAATTTACTGTCCCCCATAATATCAAGCAACTTTTATTAAAGACACTTCTTTCTACAACATTTAGTTTTGAAGATATTGTTCAGTCTCAACTTAAATGGTCCATCCTGTATATGTAAGTTACACATTATTTATATTTTCGAAACTTTCGTAGTTATGATGAAACAATTTCAAACATTCTCTTTTGTCCCTTGTTTCATTGAGAAAAATTTTTTAAATGTCCCGTTTTCTTTTTTCAAAAATATGGTCAGCTTATCCTAAAGGAAACCTTCGGCTGAAAATGCTAAGTCTCACAATTTTTAATGAATTTAATTGAAATTTATGTCATTGCTTTATCTGATGTGTGTATACGAACTGTTTGTCTGTCAATATATTTTAAACTTTTTGAAATCTTTTGGAAAATGCCCATGCGAGGGAATTTTTGAAAACTTTAAATTGTAAATACAAGGATTGATAAGTGCCCTTCTTCAAAACTATTATTATTTTTATCTATTCCTACTAATTATGAGAAAATGAAGTATAAACTAGTCACTGTAGCTTTATACAAAAAAGAAATTACAAATACGTTTTTAAAAACTAAACCCATAGATGTGGAACTATTTTAGAACTGAATAATCCTTAGATTTCTTTGTTGAGCTTTCAAGAACTAATGCTGAAAATTTCAAATAGATTAAATGTGTTTGCGGTGAAGAAAAATGCTGGAAGAAAACTGGGCAGAAAAGTGGAATTAAGCTGTAAATGTCCTATAAGCGTATTAGGATACTGTAAATTTAGATAGCGCCGAAGGATATTTAAATAAAGGAGGTAGAAAATACAAATAAACTGTGAATATACAAGATTTGGAGATTTTTCTTAATGAAAGAAAGAAAGAAAGGTAAAAGGGATTCATCTGTCTCCTGGTCCGGCCGCCCTCTGTCTGCTCTGACCTTATCCCTCCCTCCTGGGGCGCCCCGTCAGGGGCATAGGCACAAAAGATCTGCGTAGGTCGAGGTGCTTCTAGACCTATCCTATCCTATGCAGTGCAAAGTTATAAGTTAGTGTTTTATTTGATGATGAAACGAAGTGTATAACACCAAAAAGTTGTAGCAAACATCTGCAAGCTATAAGCGTTCAAATTGTTTACTAATGCAACGAAACAATTATTGTTTGAATGCTACTGCAGCACAAGTATTCATGCTCAATTCCTAGTTTTCTTCTAACAAAGACATAGTAGCTCTGTTCCCTGTAGCAAAGTTTGATTCTATAAATCTTCTTGAGTTTAGAAACAGAGTTAGTTATCAAGCTGTTAACACAAGCAGGCTATGTAGTCCTTTCTTTCGTTTCAGACAATATTCGTGTAACCAGAAAAATCTTTGAGACACATGTGACGCCAATCTGAAAACAAGCATCACAAATCCCTTCAGTTTCGAGCAAAAACTGTATTTTTGTTTGGTTATGTGCATATATTGAAATCAATAAGAAACAATTCGTTAAACCAGAAATACCATTTGCAGTCATTTATTTTTCCTGATATGCTAAAGGCTTGTGTTTGTCACTTTATTTGTACGTGCATTGGAAAAAGATAAGCATGTGAAATTAGCTCCAAGCTTAAATAGAAAAATTCTCTTCCCGACGTCTTTTCCAAAACAAAATGTCAATCTTTCTTTGAAACTCTTTGATAAACAAATGTGGCAGCCTTGAATGGGTTTGAACACACGTTGGGTAGTATATAAATGTCAGGGACTGCTAGGTTTATTTCCATCATAAGCAAATGAAGGGAATTTGTAAATGTATTTTTCTGTAATTCTATTCGTTCATTGGGGGACAATAATATTCACTTTATGATAAGATCTTTGTCATAGCTTTGCGAATGGGAAAGCACTTGAATACCCGGACGCTTGAGTCAAAGTTGTAATTTTAGCCGCTTGACATCAGAAACTCAGATTGTTATGAAACACATGCGATGGTATTTCTTATCGGTGATTGAGGCCCCACGTTTGGCAGCCAATGTGCGGTGGTACTTCTGGTTGTTTTACGGTACAGGATTTTTAGGAAAGGTCCCGGGTTCGGTACTAGCTCAGGGTTCTTTGCATGGATCTTGGATCTCGGGTTAGTGGTGAACACGACTGTTGGATTTTCTGCTCGTTTATTTTACCGTCACCGTTTTAACATTTGATTCCTGCTATTTACTTCGACACAAACACGCGCGCTTTCTTATTTGTTACACTTCATATCATTGCGCCTATCCGCTGTCTTCTAAACTCTTCTGCCGCCCATCTCTAAGGAGCTACAACGACCAAATGTGTCTTCCGAAATCTCACGACCAAGTGTTCATTCTCAAATCTTCCGTTTATCTGTTTCAAACGTTCTATATCTCCTCATTCCACTATCACCTGATTCCTAGCTTCTTTCATTGGAGGCCTAAGGCTATCTGGCTTTTGGCGAACATTGACCCTTTTCTACTAGCCTGCGTTCCCAGCAACCTAACGGGACGCTTAACAATATAGGGAACAACCACCCGTTTCCGGCCGCTGATGGCACTGCCTCTCAACCCTTATTTCAACTTACAGCAACATTCGCTTGCCAGTTTTATTTAATACTATTCCTAGTGTTATTTATTTATTTTCCCTATGATTATAATTTGATTTTACTACTCAAAACATACTGCTTCACACATCACTGAAACTCTAATTTTGGCTTGTAAGTACATGTTTTCCCAAGTAAATTCAAAATATGTCCTATTAGGAAATTTTCAAATAGACAATTTGGAAAGTAGGTTTAGTCAGTACAGGCAAATGAGTGGGGGTAATTACCATATCTCTGCGAGACAGATCCTACAATCAGAAAAGAAATTAAAGTTAGTTAGCTTAAGTAAACTACATTCCTCAATCAGTGGTACTTTTCTATAAAACATTTTCTATCAGTTTGCAGCGCAAATGCTACAAAGAGTAAAATAAACACAATCAATGTAGGTAAGTTGTACGAGAGTATGGAAGATGCAATAGACTACGAAGAAGTTGATGAAAGAGAGAAAGGAAGTCTGGTTTATATTGCGTGATATGTTGTACATAAAGTGAACCAAACAGTGTCTTGCAAGTCTTGCGCTGAATTTCTTATGAGTGAAAGGAGCATGGAAATAAATATAGAGGACGAGACAAGTTTCAAATACTTGTCTTTAATTGGCAGAGGAGGGTTAAAATGGCCAAAAAAATTATAATCTAAGTCGTTGTGATAGTATATAAAGTTGAGATATTAATGAGTAATTTTTTAAATGTAACAAACAAAGCACTTTAGTAAAGGATTTGTCATTAATGAAAACTGAGAAAGAACCGAGTTTAGTGCATTGCCTCTTTGACTGTAGCGTGTCACGAAATAAATTAGTATAAAATAGTTTCTACAATTACAAACATATTACTAAACAGTGAAGAATGGTTTTTTTTATTGAAGGATGAGTTTTATTATATTTTAACCGTTGGGAGCCGAACTTGAAGTTCGTTGTAACCGTACGTATAGTACCCGGTTTCCGGTAACCTTCGCCTCAAATGTACTTTCCGGTGGCCTTTGCCCCAAATGTTTAAAAAAAAATATTAACTTTGTAATTTGACTGTTTCTTTAAATATTATATATTTATGTTTGCCTCGGCTGCGTCAGTATTTTTGTTAGAGACATGGATGTCTTAGCAGGGCGGCTGAAGAATGTAGGCTTACACAGATTATAATTTTAATTCACTCCTTCTTATTAATTCTTAACACGGTTTTAATAACACTTCACTGATATAGAGAGCTGTGAGATTCTTTTGTTAAATAATTGCACTTTTTAACACGTAAACTATTTTCGTCTCACACGAATACGTATCAAATTTCTCGAGGACGTGTCTCGCGTCTGATTAATAATACTGTCTGCCAGCAATGCGTCCAGTTATGAGCACTGTCTACAAGCAACTAACTTGATTTCAACCGCCTAAATTTGTAAATTTCTGTATTTCAAGTCTCTGATTGGTTATTCCTAATCCAATAGAATACTTTTATTTAACTTAAGCTTTTTACTGGTTGTTGATTGGCTATTTTATAAAACTGTCACAAAAATTACATTATTGTTGCTCCAAGAATGACTAGTAGCATTATTACACTTCCTTATTCATTATTGCCTCAAGGTTACCTCATTGTTAGCAACTTTTAACCTATTATTCTCACAGCTCCTACATTATTAAATTACGTAATACATTCAGATAACATTATTACATGTATACAATAATATAAATATACACAATGAGTGTAATAAACACTTTTTATATATTGTTACACACACATATTGCTTTAAGGCGGGCTGTTATTATATTTATATTACATAATTTGACTGAAATCATTTAAGTGTTTAAAATACTGCCTCAACAAGTATTGCAAATGTATGAACGATTTCCTAGTTCATAAAAAAAATTAAAAGAGAAATTTGGGAACGTTATCCATCAAGCAGAGTGGATAAACTCCTGTTTTTCAAAACCCGGGTTCGTGGAATTACAATTCATCTCCAAAACTTCCAACAAGGACAACTTCCGAAGCCTAGGTACTAATTTTTATATAAATAAATATAATACTTATCAGTGATTTATTTTTGAGTTTATTGTTTTAAAATATTGTAACTAACTACGTTCATTCCACAGCGTATTTCTGACATCATAAGCACCATACTGCTGTCAATCCAATTAAATAATTCATTACTATGTATTTTTGTCATCGTGAAAACATTGTGGCTTTTAAATGCATTTAAATGCATAAATTACATCATTCGGCAACCGTTGTACCACTCCTGTGACGTCACAGTCGTGAGGAGCGGGCCATTCTATAATGGAGGTAATGGGCTATGGCCCAAACTTATCGGGAAGTCGTCGACTGAACGACCAACTGGCTGGGAAGAGATAAGCAGAGGGATAGAACTTTCCCTAGCGTAAACACCAGAAGCGCTATTGAGAGATAACGGAATTGTTCTGGAAGATTCTTCTCCCCGCCTCTGAACATTCTTGAACTTTGTGGAAAATTCCAGCGGCTATGTATATAAGCGAGCGTGTTCTCGAGTGAGTTTGTAAGTAGGATAGCGAGGGCGTTTCTGGTGCAACATTAAAGTGCTGGCTATTTAGTGTGTTCTCCGAGTGAGGTTTGAGGCGGTATTTTTAAGACTTAAATGATTTCAGTCAAATTATATAATATGTAAATTCAATAACAGCCCGCCTTGAAGCAATATGTGTATATAATAATTCGTAAAATGTATGTAACAGTCATTGCATATGCTTATACTAGTGTATCCATGTGTAATAATGTTATGTGAATATATTACGCAATTTAATAATGTAGGAACTGTGAGAATAATAAGTTAAAAGTTGCTAACAATAATGAATGGAGGCAATAATGAGTTTGAGGGTTTAACAATACTACTTCTGATTCTTGGAAACAATAATGTAAATTTTAAGACAGTTTAAAAATAGCCAATCAACAACCAGAAAAATCTTTAGTTAAATGAAAGTATTCTATTGGAGTAGCATTAGCCAATCAGAGACTTAAGATACAGAAATTTACAAGTTTAGACGGTTGAAATCAATTCAGTTGTCTGCAGACAGAGTTACTAACCAGACGCAAAAAGTGTCCTCAAGAAATATAATATGTATTCGCGTGAGACGAAAAATAAGTTTACTGTTAAAAAGTGCAATTAATTAATTAAAGAATCCCACAGCTGTCTATATCAGTGAAGTGTTATTTAAATCGTATCAAGTATTAATAAAAGGAGTGAAGTAAAAATTATAATCTGTGTAAGCCTACATTCTTAGTCGTATCACAACCCTGCCAAGAGAAACGTGTCTCTAACAAATACTGAGGCAAACATAAATATAATATTTAAAGAAACAGTAAAAATACATTTGGGGCGAAGGCTACCGGAAACTGTTTACTATACGTGCGGTTGCAACTACTACAAGTTCGGCTCCCCAACAGTTGAAATACTCCTTCTAAAATACTCCTTCAATACTACATCTTCAAATTGGCGCCCTACGCGGATCTAAAATACACCTTTCTCAAATTGACGCCCAAAGCGTGTTGCAAACTCCTTCTAAAAAACTATCCTTTCTCAGGTTGCGACGATAGTTCTGACTTACAATGGGTGCTGCTACTGCGGGAGATTAAGAGAGGTATTGTGTTCGATTCCCTAACGGGGAACCACCTGAAAAAACGGCTGCGGCGTGCGTATTTCATTACACCGCTACGTCGCGAAGAAAGTGAAGCGACAAGAAAAGTTGTACTAGATCATATTAATGAAGTAACAGTGAAAATGGGAAAAATTCACAATATAGATGAGCGGGGAAAAAACTGCTTTGGGAAACAGGAGATTAGATATTAAATTCCATGAAAATTCTACGATTTGTGTTAAATACAAAGCTTCATACTGTGTCTTTTAGGTTTTATTTAGTGAAATTAATATTTTAATGAGCTTCATCTGTTGTTTTTTAACTACACAGAAGTTCAATCAAACATCAGTTGCAAAGCTTGCTTACATGACGAATCTATTTCGTCCATAATAAAGCACATTGTTGGAACTCTCCCCAAAGTGGAAACCTGCTGCAAGCACGAACTATAATCTACATGTTTTGCAGCGAAAATGGTACATACCTAACCATGAATACACTACTGGTATACACAAATAACGCACGTGCGTTGGGGCTGACGACCTCTCAGAAGGCTGTGCGTCGTGGCCTACTTGCGTGCAAATGTCACGTTCCCCTGAGTTTTTACTGCTTCTTGAGGACATCGGTTAAAGTAAAACACAAGAGTTGTCTTAGCAGTTATTTATGTAGCAAGCGTACAGTGCTTTAGATTGTGGCACGAGTGAATATTTAGTGCATTCGCTGTTATTTAGAGGCTAATTCTCACGAGTTGTATACAGCGTTTTATAATAAATTCCTCTAATTAACTCATTTATTTTTAGCCGAACTTTTTAGCTGAAAAAGTGATTTTATGGTTTCATAGCGAAAGAGATCTTGCATAGTTATTTATTCTGTAACAAGCGTGCTTTTTTTTTTTAACTTATGAAATGAATGAAAGGAATAATAATTCGGCTGAAATGAAAGATATTCGTTTTGAATTATTAAAGGAAACTGAAACACAACTGATTTCACAGAAATCAAAAAAAAAAAAAAAAATGACAAATGTGATGGAAGAGCAAAACATATATGCTTATAACGAAGTGTTCTCTGATTGATGACAATATGCAGCGAGTGAAAAACGTTTAAAACCAATCTTTAATCTTTGTTTTTACTTCAAGGTTGCAGCTTTCCCACTAGTTTTCATTGATTCAGTCAAGCACGAAGCTTTGTTGACAACTCTAAGTAATCTATGAATAGCCGGGAGAGTGTTAAATTCATAGTAACTAAAGTTTGCAATTAATCGATTTATGAAGATTTCTGTTGTTACTTTATATATTATGCATTGCCTACTAGCAGTCACTGGTGTAGGGAAAATGTTTGGTCTTTGAGACAAAGAACGGTTTCATTGCCAAATGAAATAAAAAGGAGCAAACGGGCGATATTATAGAAGGCTTGGTAATTTTGTAGGTTAAGAGAGAATTAAAATGGAATCGGTTATAAACGCATACGTTTCACAGATTGATTACGTCATTGTTGCTACGGTACCATTATAGAAAGGCGCAATTATATATATTATGACCATCATAATGTGTTTATAATGCTAGGTTTACATTAACGATATTGTGACTTTGTCCAGTTTTTAACTCTCGCTTCATTAAGCTCTCACTGTCTCTTCGTTAATCGCATCTAGTTCAACTTTTCACTGTCATTCGCTTTCTTAGTGACACAGTGGCGTACGAAATACACACGACGCAGCCTCTCCTTTGGACGATTACTCGTTCGAACACAAGGCTTCTCCAATATCTCGCGGAAGTGGCACTCAATGCACGTCACAGCAGTCGTCATAAAGTCGCTAAGAGAACAGCACTTTTCGTCGCATCCGAAACGCACTGTCTTACCGACTGATTGTCACTTGCGAGAGCGCTCGCTTATATAACCAATGGAATCTTTCACAGAACATTCTAGAACTTTCTGGACACATTCTGGAGGCGGGGGAAGGGAAACCTCAGAAATTTCTGGTTATGTGACGATAGTGCTTCCGGTGTTTACGCTGGCGAGAACGCTGCCTATCTTTGTTTATCTCCGACTGTCCAGCGCCGACCTCCCAATAATCTTGGGCCATAGCCGCTGTGCCACAATATTTTCCAATACCTTAGTTAGCTGTGACTGTGATCTGTGGTTTTTATCTTTCATATATAAAAGTTGTATCGATTCGGTATATTACAGTTTAAATTGTCCCTAGTGCTTCCCTTATAGTTCGTGATTTATTCATAGGGACGTATATATGTTCTCTTTTTGGCCAACCACGGCGCCACTATCACTTCTTAGCCTCACCCAGGTTAGGACGAGGCAGCGAAGATAGTTGGGTTCTTGGTCTTCTCGATGTAAGTGTGCAGAGCTCGGTGTAAGTTCCTCTAATGGCGTAAGTGCTGTTGTTAATTTCAGTTTTAGGCTGTGCTGACTGCCATAGTTAACTTGGCTTTGCTCGTTGCACATTCGCCTTATTAAATAGATGTGTAATGTAAAAGAATTAACGAGAACGCGGAGGCACAGACGAGCATTAAATGTTTGGAATTGTAATTTGTTTGTTTGTTTTTGCCGAGCATTGTTAGTATTCAGAGTTTATTCAAGTTGCTAAATTATAGAGTTTATTTAAATTCTATATTCAAGTTATATTCTTGTTATCAAATTGTCAATTTCTAGAGCTTATCTGTATTGTTATATTCTCGTGGCTTTTATCGAGTGTTTCTTTGATGGGTTAACATCCGCTCTTATCTAAATTATATTGCTGTTGTTAACTTTTAGAGTTTAAGTAAATTGTTATATTCTTGGGTGTTTTATTTGTTACTTCAGTGCGTTAAGATACAACCTTATCCAAATTATGCAGGGTGTTTGATAAGTCATTCCCTGTTTTCAAATTGTAATTCTTTTATTAGTTATCGATTTTATTGAAACCAAGAACCAGAACATAACAGAAAATAACAAAAAGAACCATAAGCTTTTGTTGACATGGCCTTTCTTTGTTTCTTTG
This sequence comes from Deroplatys truncata, assembly GCA_030765065.1. Taxonomy (NCBI): domain Eukaryota; kingdom Metazoa; phylum Arthropoda; class Insecta; order Mantodea; family Mantidae; genus Deroplatys; species Deroplatys truncata. The sequence goes on from CM060987.1 coordinate 91,019,822, forward strand.
TTTGCAGATCAATATGGGTATAGGTTAAGTGCGGAAGGGGGAGCCGAGAGAGGGGCCCGATAAGAGGTTTGGGGACCTGTGATAGGCGTGTAAAGCTGGTGGAGGGCTGAACTAGTGTGACGTTGTGTGCAAAAAATAAAATAAAATAAAAATTGTCATCCGAAGCTGCTAACAATGGGCAGTGTGATCAACAGAAACTGAGAACAGATGCCAATGTGGCTATCGTTAGTGAGACGTTTTCCAGGAGTCCACAAAAGTCATTGCGTCAAGGGGTTTGCGAATGTGGTCTAGCCGTTCATGCGGTTAAAACCATTCTGAAAAGGGATCTCTCTTGGAAGCCACTTACGTCCAGTAGCTGTTCTCTGAAGACTGTGACCGCAGGATAGAATTCGTTGACATTCTTTGGGGATGGCATGATGATTGGTCGGAACTGTTTGACAATGTCTTGTGGTCAGATGAGGCTGTGTTTCACGTCGGCGATTTTGTAAACAGAATAGATAACTATCATTATTGGATGATTGCGACTCCGCACACTTGATTTGAAAAGACGCAGAGTCGTCCAAAGTTAACGGTGTCATGCGGAATCACATCGTCTTCCATTGTTAGTCCATTCTTTATCCTCACAACAATGAATGGCGAAATGATGCAAGATCGTGTGTGGTCAGTAATTCCTCAGTGGGACGTTACACAACTTCACTTGATGCGGGATGGTGCCCCACCACATTTCTCAAATGACGCTCGCAAGTAGTTGCATGACCATTTCCCAGGTCGATGGATTGGCAGACGTGGCCAACACGAATGACCGCCTCGCAACCCAGATCTTAGGCTCTGCGATTTCTTTATTTGGAGATGGGCAAAGGAAGAGATTTACCGACAGAAATCAAGAATTTTGGATAAATTGGAAGCAATAATCACCACTGTGTTCACGAACGTTCCACGCGACATTTTGAGAGTGGCAGTTGCAAACATACCGAATCGGTTACGAAAATGCGCTGCCAATGCGGGGATTATATGGAAGTGTAGCCAATGATAAATAGATAGATGGAGTACAGAAAATACGCACGAACTCAGAGTAAAGGAGCAGTGCAGTTTGGTAGCATCGTGCGATTTGAGTCAGGCAATTGTTAAATGTTGTCGTTTTCACTGGGTGTCGCAATTACGACTGCCATAGTAGATGCACTTTTATTTAAAATATGTGTATGCTGCGGAGAATTGCTTTTGTCAGCTTTTGTGGTGATTATTTTGGACGCGTTTCGTCGGTTAAAGGACAGTGCTATAAAAGTTACCGGATAAACATTCGTTTATTGTAGTTTCGCCTTGGCGGAATTTGTAAAATTGTTTTTCGATTATGAAACGGAAGTTGGATTATCGAAGAACCAAGTTAAGAGAATAGGGGCGCGGGTAAACAATTGTGTGCAACGCACTTTCAGAGGTACTTTTCCAATGTTAACTTTGTTTTGCCATTGGCGAAGTTACGTGCAGTATTTACTGTTTTATTAGATTGCCACGACAAAATAATGACGATGCCTTACCGATTGGCAATGTAGTGGTTCCTTCGCTTGCCGAACCGACTTCAGGTTTTAAACCATTGAAACCGCCCAACCCGTTGCAGCAATATGTAGAAGCCTTGTCGGATCTGGATGTTTATTTTCGGCGCTTGATTTCTTGAATGTGCAGTCAAAGCGGAAGATCATGTCCAGCTATGTAATCTACCCGAGCCATCGCCGCGAAATCAAGTGGGTTAATTCTGAATCTGCTATTAAGAACTAAGCGCAATTTACACCCTTTTTGTGCATTTCATGAGGCGATTTTAAATTGTTTTGTCCAACGCTGTGCGTTACTAGCTCCTTATTTAAGGGATCACTACAATTAAAAGTTACAAAATTAAAAAAAACATTCTCCAGAATCTGCTGCTTATTGTAGTGAAATTACTTTTTTTTCTAGGTAAATCCAATATATATTTTCAAATATTATACATATGCCTGCAACTGCAAAAACTTAACTCTGGTACTACCTGTGGGCTTTAGTAGCACACCATTTTCATTTGCTCCAAAATAACTTGTTCTTTGGATCTGAAGAGAAAAATTATGTTTTGTTAAGTTTGAACACAACTTTTAGTATTGTGAATTGGTAGTCTTGTACTGTATCTTCAGTTATTTGAAGGGTTTGTTTACATGTTTTTGGTGAATAATTAAAAGGTTTGTGTGCATAAAATATCTGAAATAAAGAAACTAGAGTGTACAGGCCATGTTCATAAGAGAATGGGCACAAGACTGAAAAGTCTCAAGAACGAAAAGAAAATTCTTGAAGATGGGAAACCTCTGTTTGGAAGGAATCATCTTCAGGTCAACGAATTTCCGTTCTTTCAGACTTGCTATTTAGTAGAAAGGTGTCAACAAATGAAAAACCAAAGCATGGGCTCTGTCCTAAATATGCAGAGACTACATGGTGTAAGTACTGGCTCAGGCAGAGTGAAACGTATGATCATAAGAAACTCTCATTTTCCTCTGATTTATATGGAAGAACTCAAGCCCATATTCAGAGACTTAGCTCACCCAGCCCTACTACAAAAATGTCTCCATTGAAGGACTCAAAATCCTAACGAGTCCGTAAATAATGTAACATGGTCCAAATTACCGAAATCTACATTTGTTTCCTCAAGACCTTAGAATTTGGTGTTTATGTTACAATTTCTTCTTGTCCGGTGTTGAAGGAACTAAGGTTTTCAATAGGCAAGTTTTGCAAGAAGGCGATGAAGAATTTGGATGAAGAGAGGCTGCATAAAGCTGAGAAATTTTTCACCAATTCACAAAAACTGGCCATGTTAAGAAGAAGCAGCATTAAAAGGAGATTTGAAGACAAATATGAGGATGAAGAAAATCCAGATGACCCTTCATATGGCTCAGGAATGCACTAATAACACGTAAATTGCACGCATAACTTAAAATTGACTTTTCCGTAACTTTTTTTTACTACAATGCACCCATTTTCTTAGTAATGGTTAGAGATAACTTTATAAAACTTTTACATGTTTATAGATGAGTGCTGCAAACGTTAACATGGGGTTCTTTCAAAATACTAAAAAATAAAAGTTTTTCAGCACTTATTGTATCAATTTTTGTACTATAAAATGAAGTATATATTAAAAAATAATAAAACTGAAAAGTTTCGAGAGAAAATTAAAGAAACCTCTTAAAGTTAGGATGCAGGACAATGAAACTTACCCTAAAAGTTTCATAAGTCTGCTGCTTATAGATTCAGAGAAAATGGGTCATCAATTTGATCAATACAACATTGTTGAGATAGGACTGCACTGACCCCTTCAGCAGGCGCTTAGTGAGTCGTTCAACGATTATATGGTGAGGATGAAGTTGTTCGCGCGCTTACTGCGGCTCCCGGACAACGAAAAGCAAATTTGTGATGATTGTCTGGTTTGACACTTGAGGTGCGTTCGACCTGAACACAGAACAAAGAAGCAAAAATTAAATTGTAACGAGGATCGTGGCAGCGGGCGCGGAAATCAGAAAACAGATTGCTACTTAGAGTACACCAGTCCGCGATGAGAAGCGCGGAACTATGCAACCAGATCAGTGGCCGACATTTCCAACAACTGCTTTATGCTTTAACATAAAGAACAGTTCGTGTTCAACAATTTGCAATACATTTCACTGTTTATATACATATCAATGTATTTCCATCCATTGTGTTAGAATACTCGTATGTATGTTCCCTGCCACTATAAGAAAGATCTGTACTAATTTTGTGGACTCCCTGTATAATCCACACTGACATCGGAAAACCACGAAAAACATCAAGGTCAGAGAGGAATCGAACCCGAGATCTCCCGAATGCAAACCTCAGTAATACCGTTCGGTAATAATATAATATAGAAACATGCTCACAGAGAAGAAAGAGGTAGTAAGGGCAATGGAGGAAGGGAGTTAGCAGAAGAAACAGTGTAAAAGAGGGAGGTATAGGTAGTTGGAAAGAAAGGGAAAAATGGTGATCGAGGGAGAGTGCAAGAAAAAAGGGAGGTACAGACAGTAGAAAGAGATAGGGTAACAGGGAGTTATTTCCGCATTTAAGGCAATAAATAATATAAAAATAACACTGTTAAATAAGTAAAATAAGTAGTTGGTGACAACAGTTACATGATAAGTACACCCCTTTCTTTCTTTTTTCTTCGTCATAAGAGCAGCAAACTTGGCACTGTTGGCTAGATTCCTCGTATTGTACTATGACATTTAATTATTAAACACACGAACTTAGAAGTGACAGTGTAATAAGAGGTTTGGTTTGCTGTTCGTTTTGCCATCCAATATGCTTTTGAATCACTTGCAGTAAGTTTAGCTATTGCATTTAGCTACTAGCAAGTGATTGTCAGTAATTATAGGTACTTCCATACTAATATTTTAAAGAGACAAAATGTGTATGTGGGGAGCGGGGGTAATATCGGAAACTATTTAATCTATTTTGGTAATTCATTCAAAGCACTATTCTTCCCGAACAGATGTAGAGTATATAATAGTTCCAAACAATTTAAAACTGGAGGTTTTAATGTTCATGTCAGTAGGATATATAGGAGAGAGCTGGCGCAGTTTTTTGCGTTTATATGGGAAAGGATAGGGAAAACGAGGCTAGATGCGACGGTTCAAGGAGGAAAATGCGTTTATATGGGGGAGATAGGGAATACGAGGACTGACGCTAGGCTAGACAGTGGTAGGAGGGAGAGTGCGCTTTATATGAGAGAGGTAGAGGAATATGAGGAGAAGTGCTAGGCTAGACAGAGGCTGAGTAATGTATGGTTTATATGAGCGGTATAGGAAAACGCGGAGATGTGTTAAGCTAGACAGGGCTTGAAACGTAGTGCATGGTTTATATGAGAGATATAGGAAAACGAGGAAAGGTGTTAGGCTAGACAGAAGTCGAGGAGTAGAGTATGGTTTATATGAGAAGTATAGGAAAACGAGGAGAGGTATTAGGTTAGGAGAATTGAGTTTGTGTTTATAAGGAGAGACGAGAAAACGGAGAGAGATCCTATGCTAGGATAGACAGGTGTTAAAGTTAGGTTAGATAGGAAACCAAGGAGTGATACTCAGCTAGAGGGGGGCAGGAGGGAATGAGCTTTTGAGAGGTAGGGGATACGGGGAGTGGTGTTAGACTAGACAGAGGTTTAGAGTATGCGTTTATATGTATGAGAAGTATAGGAACAGGAAGAGGGGTGCTAGGCTAGTCAGAGGTTGAGGAGTAGAGTATAGTTTATATGAGAGGTATAGGAAAACGAGGAGAGGAGTTAGACTAGACAGAGGTCGAGGAGCAGAGTATGGTTTATGCGAGAGTCATAGGTAAACGAGAGAGGCGTTAGGCTAGACAGAGCTAGAGGAGTAGAGTATGGTTTATATGAGAGGTATAGGAGCAGGAGGAGAGGTGTTAGGCTAGACAGGTAGTGTAGCAGTAGGAATATGGACTTATATACAGGAGAGCTAGGGAATATGAGGTGCTAGACTTGAAAGCGACTTTAGACGTGAACTTAGTGGAAAACTGTTTCATGTCAATGTTCTAGACATACCCATCACGTAACCTATTCAGGGAAAAGGTGACTCGTTCAGGGGAAAAAGGTGACTGCTCAGGGAAAAAGGAGGTCCACAAAGGGAAAAAGTTGACTAGCAAAGGGAAAAACGTGACCAGCAAAGGGAAAAAGGCGACCAGCAAAGGGAAAAATGTGACCAGCAAAGGGAAAAAGGTAAGCCATAAAGGTAAAAAGGTGACCTGCAACGGGAAAAGCTAACCCACTAACACTAACAGGTAAGTAATTCAGCTAGTATTGCAAGAGGTTGACTGCATCATAGCAGTGTATGATTTCACATGTAATTCAGCTAGTATCGTATGTATTTAGGCTAATTCATCTAGTAACACAGAATAGATTCCAGAGGCTAACTGCATCATGGCTCTGCATAATTTCACAGATAATTCAGCTAGTATCGTAGGTATTTAGGCTAATTCAGCTAGTATCACAAGAGGATAGATTCTAGGGTTGGGTATAGCTTAGTGTCGTATTTCACAGGTAATTCAGCTAGTATCGTAGGTATTTAGGCTAATTCAGCTAGTATCACAGGAGGCTAGATTCCAGGGTTGGGTATAGCATAGTTTCATATTTCACAGGTAATTCAGAGGGTATCGTAGGTATTTAGGATAATTCAAGTAACATAGGTGTTTAGAGTAATTAAGCAAGTATCACAGGAGGCTAGATTCCAGGGTTGGGTATAGCATAGTTTCGTATTTCAGAGGGTATCGTAGGTATTTAGGATAATTCAAGTAACATAGGTGTTTAGAGTAATTAAGCAAGTATCACAGGAGGCTAGATTCCAGGGTTGGGTATAGCATAGTTTCGTATTTCAGAGGGTATCGTAGGTATTTAGGATAATTCAAGTAACATAGGTGTTTAGAGTAATTAAGCAAGCATTACAGGAGGGTAGGTTCCAGGGGTTGGTTATAACCTAGCTTCGTATTTCACAGATAGTTCAGGTAATATCGTAAGTATTTGAGGTAATCGACAGAGCTTCACAGATATTATTGATAATTTCGATCAGAGATTTGTATCACAGCTATTTAAGGTAAATGCAGATGATTCAGGTTGTATCAATGGTATTTGAGTCATCTTAACAGGTAATTCAGATAGTATCACAGGTGCTCGTGCTAATTTAGAGCAGGAATTCGTATCAGAGCTAGTTAAAGTAATTTCACATGATTCGGGTAGTATCACAGGTATTTAAATCATTTTCATAGCCAATTCAGCTAGTATCGTGAGCATTTAAGCTAATTCAGCTAGTATCACAGGAGGCTAGATTCCAGAGGCTAACTGCATCATAGCTATGCATGATTTCACAGCTAATTCAGCTAGTATCGTAGGTATTTAAATCATTTTCATTGCCAATTCAGCTAGTATCGTGAGCATTTAAGCTAATTCAGCTAGTATCACAGGAGGCTAGATTCCAGAGGCTAACTGCATCATAGCTATGCATGATTTCACAGCTAATTCAGCTAGTATCGTAGGTATTTAGGCTAATTCAGGTAGTATCACAGGAGGCTAGATTCCAGGGTTGGGTATAGCATAGTTTCATATTTCAAGGTAATTCAGAGGGTATCGTAGGTATTTAGGATAATTCAAGTAACATAGGTGCTTAGAGTAATTAAGCAAGCATTACAGGAGGGTAGGTTCCAGGGGTTGGTTATAGCCTAGTTTCGTATTTTACAGATAGTTCAGGTAATATCATAAGTATTTGGATAATCAGCATAGTTTCACAGATGCTCGTAATAATTTCTATCAGAGATTTGTATCACGGCTATTTAAGGTAAATGCAGCTGATTCAGGTTGTATCAATGGTATTTGAGTCATTTTAACAGATAATTCTGATAGTATCACAGGTGCTCGTACTAATTTAGAGTAGGAATTCGTATCTGAGCTAGTTAATGTAATTTCACTTGATTCGAGTAGTATCACAGGTATTTAAGTCATTTTAACAGGCAATTCAACTGGTATCACAGGTACTCATGGTAATATAGAGAGTAATTCGATTATAAAACTTTTCTCATCCAGCGTTACAACAATTTATATACTTTTTTCTAAATCTTACAAATTTTTATATGTTAAACAGTTATTGTACGATGCAGAGAGGGATAAACTGTATATGGTTTACAAACTGAAAAGCTTTGCGTCAACATACCTTTATTTCAGTTCGTTATAGATGTCTCTCCCCTTTTATCTAGGCTTGAGACTAGCACTAGGATTGCTCCTAATGGCAGGGTTACCACCTTCCCTTCCATCTTCTTCTTTCTTCATCAGGCGTCAGCTATCTGCATATACAGCACACAGATAACCTTCTTTTTAAGATTGTAGACTCACGAGAAAATCTTTATCTTTAACTTACATTCTTTTAAGCACTGTTTGTAATGGCGTAATGTCCATACGCATATGTCGTTATCCCATCCTCAGCAATAATTCTTTTATCATCAAACGGAGTCAATGCAATTTTATTCACTTGCACTGTAGCAAGAGCATGCTTTCGTGATAGGATCAGACTCATAGGTGTTCTGATGATTTCACAGGTTTTAAGACAGTCTGTATAGCTGTCAAACGAAATGTACTGCTTAATAGCGCTACGTTTTATACCTTTAATCTTTTTTATCATTGACCCTTGAATATCTAAGGCATACATCTTAGGACGTAGTCCAACAAAGCGTAGGATGATTTTGCTATTAGCCTCATCTTTAAATTTTCCCAATACCTTCTTGTTCTGAGAAGAGTAACATATATGGTTGGCAGGGTAATCAGATGTATCGAGATGCTCAAGAAAACGTAGCTTGTCCTGGTACACATCTTCAGTTGTTACACGATGAATGAACGAATCAGTGTCCATATACATAAGCTTCAGGTTTTCAGCTCCATAATAAGGCAACAAAACGTCGTAATGATAGTTATACATTAATGTCTTGGAGATGTCCAACACACTCATACCAATGTATATAGGCTTGTTGAATACAATCTGACGAGAGGCCATATGTACAGCAGCTAGATTATCAGCATATATCGTCCTGTCGATAAACGTAGGCTTGGCGATCAGCTTCTCTAGAGTTTTTTCATTGGTCACCAGTCGTATATCCATACGGTTACGCAGGTTCTCCATAGTTTTTCCAAACATAGCGTTGTTAAAGAGCTTGTAGAGATCCTTCTCGAAATCATTTGCAGCTTGTTGTCGTAGCCTGTTGTTAAATTCCACATAAGGTTTCAACCACTGAGACTGTCGGAATTGTAGCACACGATGGATTTTTGTTAGTCGTAGTCCATGACTAAGAGCTTGCTTCAAAGCCATGTAATGCACTACATACTTCTTTCGAGGTCCAAGATGAGGTATCAGTTTCTTTGTAGATGATTCCAATGGTTTCATACACTCTGGCAGGAAAGATGGATCGTTGTGTAGATCGTGAAGTTCAGCAGGATACTCGATGTCGACTTCTAATATGTACCCATGAGGATCATCTTCTTGTAGTGTTTCTAAGTTGATTTCTTCAGGCAACACCCACTGAAATCCACCAAAAGGAAGGGCGTGACACATTGCCCACCCATATTGGTTATTAGCGTCCTCGTATGTGATAAATTGGGTTGGTCTCGACGGATCAAACTTATCCATATAAGTGTTATTAGCCTCAGCATACCGATGGGAAACTTGGCATAAACCTCCTCTTATACCTGATTCCACCATGAGTAGTTGATCATAATCTTGTAACAGCTCCAGTTTAATTTCAGTATACAGTAACATGGCGTCCCATGTAAGACCTGGAGAGGTAAAATAATGGGCAGGATCAACTTTGTGTGTTTTAAGGGTTTGCTCTCTGAACGTCTCAAAGACATCAGCTAGGAGAAGTACATCCGAAGTTAAGTAGAGATCGCTGTACTCTCCCAGGTTTCTCACATTAAACAGCTCCCATACATTTCTAGCATGATCGTAGTCAGTATCAGTAATTTCTTCTTCGTTTAATCTATTGTAGAAGCAGTCCTTAGGAGGCAAGCAGGTCTCGTTCAGGACATCCCATGACGTAACAAAATCATAGGGAAATACACCCTTACGGGTCATCAACTTCAATTTGTCTTCTCCAAAGTACTTTAGAGTTTCAGCATACGAGGTTAGATTTTTTACCAACTTATCCAAGCTTGTACTGAGGAATCGGAAGCTATCCACAAATCGAAGCTTTATATCTCCTACATACTTGGTGAATGAGATATAGCTTTCTTCAGAGTTAGGAATTACCTCCACACGTTCACTTGTACAACCCAGCTCCTTAACAATGAAATGAGAGTCATATCCGCTAAGGTTATGCATGAAGACTGGTATATATTTAGGTGTTTTACAGGCTAAATTACATTCATTATGAAGACTTCCACGATATTCACCGCTGATGTGATCATGGTCGCGTACTTTGTAGTTTTCTCCTGTAAAGCCTTTTCCACACAAGTAGCATGCCGTAGAAGACTCAAAATCCTTTTGCTGTTGTTCCGTAAGTTTCAGAGGCTTAGTAGATTTGTATATGCCATCAATCATTTTTGCAAGATATGTCAGGTACAGCATAAACTTCTGAGCAGCATCTGCACCACGATACACATAGGGCTGCTTAGGAAGACCAGTTTCGAGATGTTCAACACTGGATGTAGGCTTCACGTAAACACAGAAGCTCATTGGTGTGTGCTCTTGATAAGGGGTTGTATAGGAAGTTTCAGGATTGGGTATACACGTATGGCATGGAGTGAGAATACTCTCAAAATCAGCATAGACGACATAAGGTACTTTCAGCATCCTCTCAACATTTTTAAACTGAACAATTGATTTCTCCTTGGTAGGCATAACTACCCTCGCAACACCATGTTGAATACAGACGGCTACATGTTCTTGCAGTTTTTCCTGTCCACTTAGTCCATATCGATCATCAAAATGTGTAAAGCAGCGCTTACAAGTATAAACCCGTCCATTATGGCTAGTTTTCTGGCGTCGAACGAGTTTCTCAAAATTCTTTATATATACGTAGTGATGTTTTCCACTACTATCATTCAATAGTAGCAGGTCGCGATGTTCAGGTAGTTCAATATCAGCAACCTTTATCGGATACACTTCGTGCTTCTCATCCAGCCCAAACACGTTAATAGACATATTGTTAAACTTCTCAAATTTAGGTATTTGAGAAAGTGGAGTAGGGTAGGAAACACAGCTGAAGTCGTACTTATCTTGAAGTTGTTTGTATTTGTTCACACGCTGTGCATCCTTCCCTATGAATTTGGCCAGTATAGAGTACATGAAACATTTCTCGTCGCTAAAGTTCTGGATGTTTTATACATGCTTTCCTTGCTTCAACAGCTGACGGTAGTGGTATGTAGCTACTTCCTCGTAACGGGTTGTACTTGTTGATACGAAGTCGAACTCCTTCCACAGCAAGCAAAGCCCAGCTGCTACCCTTAAGCTGAGACTCCTCCATTTCAGTCACCAATTTCTTGAATTTCACTTCCATCGTTGAGTCCAGATCAGTTTCCAGGAAAACAGCTTGATTCCGTGTTTTAAATGTTTTGTCACAGGTTTCTCCAATACTGTTAACAAATCGACACTCAGCCAGCAGATTAATTTTAACACTCTTATGAATGCTAAGCTCTTTATGCACAGCATGGATTATACGTTGTTTTGCCTCTTGCAGATACATATTTAGGTCCTTAGCTGATTCGCATCGTATAAAATACGATTTCAATCGTCCTTCGAATGAAGTTTCGTATTCTTTCATATCGCAGTCCTCCACTGTTGACAGCAGCTGATGTTTAGTTGGCTCCAATCTTCTTTTCTTCTGAGGGCTGCTTATTTCACATATATCTTCGTGTCGCTGTCCCTTATAACAATCTTTGAAGGTTACATTACAATGTTTACATTTGAAGAGCTTCTTGCAGCTCATCTCGTGTCTTCTCTTGTCATAACCTCGGAGGAACTTCTTCCCACATTTTCCGCATGCATATCCAGTAGCGCTTGGAATAATATCCTTATACGCTGAGTTATTCATCTTTATTCTTGATGTAATAACGTATTAATCACTGATCAATGAAATGTAGACCTCTTCACCTTGACACCACTTTAGAAAGCTGATTATTCTTGGAGAGAACACGATGTTAACACCTCAAGAATAATTAGCACAATGAAGTCCAATGCCCTAGATCACCATATTTATAGAGGGAGCACGAACCTTTTAGATCAATCATAAACTCGCTCCATAACCACCTGTATATGATCGCTCAACGTGTACTAACCCCCCAGCCATATAACCTCAAGTCTAGAGACAGGATGTTTATGACGTCACACCCAGAGACAGGATGTCTGGCAGCATCAAACACGTTTAAACTCGTCTCATAACTACCTGCTTATGCTGTCACACCAGCAAGAGAAGTATTCCCACACGCTCATTCAGACATATATTTCAAATTCAAGCCCACCACCACCATCACCACCTATTGTACCAAGGTTAATTCAAGCTGTATTATCACAATACTTAAAAGTAAAAGCTTAAAAGGAAACCTAGAAGATTTCCCCCCCTTATTTACTTAATTATTTCATGTTTTTATTCCCTTTTCAATTCTTCCTTTCCATCTTCTCACAGAAAGACCATTACATTTCACTACAATCATGAGAAAAGCAATTTTTCCAGAGTTACACAGATTCTAAGCTTCTAAATCGAACCCGGTAATACTTTTAATAAATGTATTTTAGCTCCCCAATATCAGCATCTACCATTTAATCTTTACTCGAACCTGATATGATCCATAAGCTTGAAGATATATGAAATCACCCTTCGGGATTCGATCTGAGTACTTTAAAGTAATATTTGTCACGATAACGACATTTAAGGACTAGATACTCTGTTTGCGTTTACCTTGACATGTTTATCTAAATTAAATTACGAGTTATTAAATTTTTGCAAGTAAATTTCATTGAATCGGTATTCGAACCCAGAACACCAGGAACAGGATAATTTATAATATTAGTCTGACATGTTAAACAAAGTTGTATGCAGTTACATCATCGATCTAAGTGATATATTCTGGTGTACAGAGGAAAATTAAGAAAGTCATTAAAAGATGGGGAATCGAACCAAGCACAACTGATTGACAATTATATACAGCATTAATCACCCATCATAGAAGCTATCAATCATGCTTTGCTACACTCCACTACCTCACTTAGTTCCCGAGATAATGAAAATTTAAAAATTAAGGATCGAACCCAGGACGTCAGGTATCTAATTACACATTTACAAGATACTACCTAATATCATAAACGCAATAAAGTTTATTTGGCGTCTTTATCTTAATTGGTTTAGGAGTTATTAAATTTATAAGTAAATTCCATCGAATCAGTATTCGAACCCAGAACACCAAGAACAAAATAATTTATAATATGAGTTTGGTATGCTTAAAGGTGCTGCATGTAGTTACAGCATCAATGTAACTGATATTTTCTAGAGTATAGAGTAAAATTAAGGAAGTCATTAAAAAATCGGGATTCGAACTAGAGACAACTGATTAAACATTATATACAGTATTAATTACACATTATAACAGCTATCAAACATGCTTCGGTCCATTCATCTAGCTTTCTTAGTTTCCGAGATAATGAAGTTTTTAAAATTAAGGATCGAACCCAGGACACCAGGTACCAAAATATACATCCGCAAGAAACTAGCTAATGGCATTAATGTAATAAAGTTTATTTGGCGTCTTTATCTTAATTAGTCTCTGAGTTATTAGAAGATGAATTTGCATTCACTCCTAGGATTCGAACCCAGGCATCCCGGTCAACTTGGAACAAGGTCCTAATGACGCGGCGCATTCCAAGGAATTGATTAGTTTTTATCCCATTGTTCTATCTCTTTTCATTCAGGAGATATAAGCGATTAAACAGTAGAAATAGAATACCGGTTTGAGCGCACAGAGAGATGCCGACATCTGATAAAGTTCTTTGATCTATGCCGGCAAGCTCCGCCCATTCTATTTCTACTGTTTAATCGCTTATATCTCCTGAATGAAAAGAGATAGAACAATGGGATAAAAACTAATCAATTCTTTGGAATGCGCCGCGTCATTAGGACCTTGTTCCAAGTTGACCGGGATGCCTGGGTTCGAATCCTAGGAGTGAATGCAAATTCATCTTCTAATAACTCAGAGACTAATTAAGATAAAGACGCCAAATAAACTTTGTTACATTAATGTCATTAGCTAGTTTCTTGTGGATGTATATTTTGGTACCTGGTGTCCTGGGTTCGATCCTTAATTTTAAAAACTTCATTATCTCGGAAACTAAGAAAGCTAGATGAATGGACCAAAGCATGTTTGATAGCTGTTATAATGTGTAATTAATACTGTATATAATGTTTAATCAGTTGTCTCTAGTTCGAATCCCGATTTTTTAATGACTTCCTTAATTTTACTCTATACTCTAGAAAATATCAGTTACATTGATGCTGTAACTACATGCAGCACCTTTAAGCATACCAAACTCATATTATAAATTATTTTGTTCTTGGTGTTCTGGGTTCGAATACTGATTCGATGGAATTTACTTATAAATTTAATAACTCCTAAACCAATTAAGATAAAGACGCCAAATAAACTTTATTGCGTTTATGATATTAGGTAGTATCTTGTAAATGTGTAATTAGATACCTGACGTCCTGGGTTCGATCCTTAATTTTTAAATTTTCATTATCTCGGGAACTAAGTGAGGTAGTGGAGTGTAGCAAAGCATGATTGATAGCTTCTATGATGGGTGATTAATGCTGTATATAATTGTCAATCAGTTGTGCTTGGTTCGATTCCCCATCTTTTAATGACTTTCTTAATTTTCCTCTGTACACCAGAATATATCACTTAGATCGATGATGTAACTGCATACAACTTTGTTTAACATGTCAGACTAATATTATAAATTATCCTGTTCCTGGTGTTCTGGGTTCGAATACCGATTCAATGAAATTTACTTGCAAAAATTTAATAACTCGTAATTTAATTTAGATAAACATGTCAAGGTAAACGCAAACAGAGTATCTAGTCCTTAAATGTCGTTATCGTGACAAATATTACTTTAAAGTACTCAGATCGAATCCCGAAGGGTGATTTCATATATCTTCAAGCTTATGGATCATATCAGGTTCGAGTAAAGATTAAATGGTAGATGCTGATATTGGGGAGCTAAAATACATTTATTAAAAGTATTACCGGGTTCGATTTAGAAGCTTAGAATCTGTGTAACTCTGGAAAAATTGCTTTTCTCATGATTGTAGTGAAATGTAATGGTCTTTCTGTGAGAAGATGGAAAGGAAGAATTGAAAAGGGAATAAAAACATGAAATAATTAAGTAAATAAGGGGGGGAAATCTTCTAGGTTTCCTTTTAAGCTTTTACTTTTAAGTATTGTGATAATACAGCTTGAATTAACCTTGGTACAATAGGTGGTGATGGTGGTGGTGGGCTTGAATTTGAAATATATGTCTGAATGAGCGTGTGGGAATACTTCTCTTGCTGGTGTGACAGCATAAGCAGGTAGTTATGAGACGAGTTTAAACGTGTTTGATGCTGCCAGACATCCTGTCTCTGGGTGTGACGTCATAAACATCCTGTCTCTAGACTTGAGGTTATATGGCTGGGGGGTTAGTACACGTTGAGCGATCATATACAGGTGGTTATGGAGCGAGTTTATGATTGATCTAAAAGGTTCGTGCTCCCTCTATAAATATGGTGATCTAGGGCATTGGACTTCATTGTGCTAATTATTCTTGAGGTGTTAACATCGTGTTCTCTCCAAGAATAATCAGCTTTCTAAAGTGGTGTCAAGGTGAAGAGGTCTACATTTCATTGATCAGTGATTAATACGTTATTACATCAAGAATAAAGATGAATAACTCAGCGTATAAGGATATTATTCCAAGCGCTACTGGATATGCATGCGGAAAATGTGGGAAGAAGTTCCTCCGAGGTTATGACAAGAGAAGACACGAGATGAGCTGCAAGAAGCTCTTCAAATGTAAACATTGTAATGTAACCTTCAAAGATTGTTATAAGGGACAGCGACACGAAGATATATGTGAAATAAGCAGCCCTCAGAAGAAAAGAAGATTGGAGCCAACTAAACATCAGCTGCTGTCAACAGTGGAGGACTGCGATATGAAAGAATACGAAACTTCATTCGAAGGACGATTGAAATCGTATTTTATACGATGCGAATCAGCTAAGGACCTAAATATGTATCTGCAAGAGGCAAAACAACGTATAATCCATGCTGTGCATAAAGAGCTTAGCATTCATAAGAGTGTTAAAATTAATCTGCTGGCTGAGTGTCGATTTGTTAACAGTATTGGAGAAACCTGTGACAAAACATTTAAAACACGGAATCAAGCTGTTTTCCTGGAAACTGATCTGGACTCAACGATGGAAGTGAAATTCAAGAAATTGGTGACTGAAATGGAGGAGTCTCAGCTTAAGGGTAGCAGCTGGGCTTTGCTTGCTGTGGAAGGAGTTCGACTTCGTATCAACAAGTACAACCCGTTACGAGGAAGTAGCTACATACCACTACCGTCAGCTGTTGAAGCAAGGAAAGCATGTATAAAACATCCAGAACTTTAGCGACGAGAAATGTTTCATGTACTCTATACTGGCCAAATTCATAGGGAAGGATGCACAGCGTGTGAACAAATACAAACAACTTCAAGATAAGTACGACTTCAGCTGTGTTTCCTACCCTACTCCACTTTCTCAAATACCTAAATTTGAGAAGTTTAACAATATGTCTATTAACGTGTTTGGGCTGGATGAGAAGCACGAAGTGTATCCGATAAAGGTTGCTGATATTGAACTACCTGAACATCGCGACCTGCTACTATTGAATGATAGTAGTGGAAAACATCACTACGTATATATAAAGAATTTTGAGAAACTCGTTCGACGCCAGAAAACTAGCCATAATGGACGGGTTTATACTTGTAAGCGCTGCTTTACACATTTTGATGATCGATATGGACTAAGTGGACAGGAAAAACTGCAAGAACATGTAGCCGTCTGTATTCAACATGGTGTTGCGAGGGTAGTTATGCCTACCAAGGAGAAATCAATTGTTCAGTTTAAAAATGTTGAGAGGATGCTGAAAGTACCTTATGTCGTCTATGCTGATTTTGAGAGTATTCTCACTCCATGCCATACGTGTATACCCAATCCTGAAACTTCCTATACAACCCCTTATCAAGAGCACACACCAATGAGCTTCTGTGTTTACGTGAAGCCTACATCCAGTGTTGAACATCTCGAAACTGGTCTTCCTAAGCAGCCCTATGTGTATCGTGGTGCAGATGCTGCTCAGAAGTTTATGCTGTACCTGACATATCTTGCAAAAATGATTGATGGCATATACAAATCTACTAAGCCTCTGAAACTTACGGAACAACAGCAAAAGGATTTTGAGTCTTCTACGGCATGCTACTTGTGTGGAAAAGGCTTTACAGGAGAAAACTACAAAGTACGCGACCATGATCACATCAGCGGTGAATATCGTGGAAGTCTTCATAATGAATGTAATTTAGCCTGTAAAACACCTAAATATATACCAGTCTTCATGCATAACCTTAGCGGATATGACTCTCATTTCATTGTTAAGGAGCTGGGTTGTACAAGTGAACGTGTGGAGGTAATTCCTAACTCTGAAGAAAGCTATATCTCATTCACCAAGTATGTAGGAGATATAAAGCTTCGATTTGTGGATAGCTTCCGATTCCTCAGTACAAGCTTGGATAAGTTGGTAAAAAATCTAACCTCGTATGCTGAAACTCTAAAGTACTTTGGAGAAGACAAATTGAAGTTGATGACCCGTAAGGGTGTATTTCCCTATGATTTTGTTACGTCATGGGATGTCCTGAACGAGACCTGCTTGCCTCCTAAGGACTGCTTCTACAATAGATTAAACGAAGAAGAAATTACTGATACTGACTACGATCATGCTAGAAATGTATGGGAGCTGTTTAATGTGAGAAACCTGGGAGAGTACAGCGATCTCTACTTAACTTCGGATGTACTTCTCCTAGCTGATGTCTTTGAGACGTTCAGAGAGCAAACCCTTAAAACACACAAAGTTGATCCTGCCCATTATTTTACCTCTCCAGGTCTTACATGGGACGCCATGTTACTGTATACTGAAATTAAACTGGAGCTGTTACAAGATTATGATCAACTACTCATGGTGGAATCAGGTATAAGAGGAGGTTTATGCCAAGTTTCCCATCGGTATGCTGAGGCTAATAACACTTATATGGATAAGTTTGATCCGTCGAGACCAACCCAATTTATCACATACGAGGACGCTAATAACCAATATGGGTGGGCAATGTGTCACGCCCTTCCTTTTGGTGGATTTCAGTGGGTGTTGCCTGAAGAAATCAACTTAGAAACACTACAAGAAGATGATCCTCATGGGTACATATTAGAAGTCGACATCGAGTATCCTGCTGAACTTCACGATCTACACAACGATCCATCTTTCCTGCCAGAGTGTATGAAACCATTGGAATCATCTACAAAGAAACTGATACCTCATCTTGGACCTCGAAAGAAGTATGTAGTGCATTACATGGCTTTGAAGCAAGCTCTTAGTCATGGACTACGACTAACAAAAATCCATCGTGTGCTACAATTCCGACAGTCTCAGTGGTTGAAACCTTATGTGGAATTTAACAACAGGCTACGACAACAAGCTGCAAATGATTTCGAGAAGGATCTCTACAAGCTCTTTAACAACGCTATGTTTGGAAAAACTATGGAGAACCTGCGTAACCGTATGGATATACGACTGGTGACCAATGAAAAAACTCTAGAGAAGCTGATCGCCAAGCCTACGTTTATCGACAGGACGATATATGCTGATAATCTAGCTGCTGTACATATGGCCTCTCGTCAGATTGTATTCAACAAGCCTATATACATTGGTATGAGTGTGTTGGACATCTCCAAGACATTAATGTATAACTATCATTACGACGTTTTGTTGCCTTATTATGGAGCTGAAAACCTGAAGCTTATGTATATGGACACTGATTCGTTCATTCATCGTGTAACAACTGAAGATGTGTACCAGGACAAGCTACGTTTTCTTGAGCATCTCGATACATCTGATTACCCTGCCAACCATATATGTTACTCTTCTCAGAACAAGAAGGTATTGGGAAAATTTAAAGATGAGGCTAATAGCAAAATCATCCTACGCTTTGTTGGACTACGTCCTAAGATGTATGCCTTAGATATTCAAGGGTCAATGATAAAAAAGATTAAAGGTATAAAACGTAGCGCTATTAAGCAGTACATTTCGTTTGACAGCTATACAGACTGTCTTAAAACCTGTGAAATCATCAGAACACCTATGAGTCTGATCCTATCACGAAAGCATGCTCTTGCTACAGTGCAAGTGAATAAAATTGCATTGACTCCGTTTGATGATAAAAGAATTATTGCTGAGGATGGGATAACGACATATGCGTATGGACATTACGCCATTACAAACAGTGCTTAAAAGAATGTAAGTTAAAGATAAAGATTTTCTCGTGAGTCTACAATCTTAAAAAGAAGGTTATCTGTGTGCTGTATATGCAGATAGCTGACGCCTGATGAAGAAAGAAGAAGATGGAAGGGAAGGTGGTAACCCTGCCATTAGGAGCAATCCTAGTGCTAGTCTCAAGCCTAGATAAAAGGGGAGAGACATCTATAACGAACTGAAATAAAGGTATGTTGACGCAAAGCTTTTCAGTTTGTAAACCATATACAGTTTATCCCTCTCTGCATCGTACAATAACTGTTTAACATATAAAAATTTGTAAGATTTAGAAAAAAGTATATAAATTGTTGTAACGCTGGATGAGAAAAGTTTTATAATCGAATTACTCTCTATATTACCATGAGTACCTGTGATACCAGTTGAATTGCCTGTTAAAATGACTTAAATACCTGTGATACTACTCGAATCAAGTGAAATTACATTAACTAGCTCAGATACGAATTCCTACTCTAAATTAGTACGAGCACCTGTGATACTATCAGAATTATCTGTTAAAATGACTCAAATACCATTGATACAACCTGAATCAGCTGCATTTACCTTAAATAGCCGTGATACAAATCTCTGATAGAAATTATTACGAGCATCTGTGAAACTATGCTGATTATCCAAATACTTATGATATTACCTGAACTATCTGTAAAATACGAAACTAGGCTATAACCAACCCCTGGAACCTACCCTCCTGTAATGCTTGCTTAATTACTCTAAGCACCTATGTTACTTGAATTATCCTAAATACCTACGATACCCTCTGAATTACCTTGAAATATGAAACTATGCTATACCCAACCCTGGAATCTAGCCTCCTGTGATACTACCTGAATTAGCCTAAATACCTACGATACTAGCTGAATTAGCTGTGAAATCATGCATAGCTATGATGCAGTTAGCCTCTGGAATCTAGCCTCCTGTGATACTAGCTGAATTAGCTTAAATGCTCACGATACTAGCTGAATTGGCAATGAAAATGATTTAAATACCTACGATACTAGCTGAATTAGCTGTGAAATCATGCATAGCTATGATGCAGTTAGCCTCTGGAATCTAGCCTCCTGTGATACTAGCTGAATTAGCTTAAATGCTCACGATACTAGCTGAATTGGCTATGAAAATGATTTAAATACCTGTGATACTACCCGAATCATGTGAAATTACTTTAACTAGCTCTGATACGAATTCCTGCTCTAAATTAGCACGAGCACCTGTGATACTATCTGAATTACCTGTTAAGATGACTCAAATACCATTGATACAACCTGAATCATCTGCATTTACCTTAAATAGCTGTGATACAAATCTCTGATCGAAATTATCAATAATATCTGTGAAGCTCTGTCGATTACCTCAAATACTTACGATATTACCTGAACTATCTGTGAAATACGAAGCTAGGTTATAACCAACCCCTGGAACCTACCCTCCTGTAATGCTTGCTTAATTACTCTAAACACCTATGTTACTTGAATTATCCTAAATACCTACGATACCCTCTGAAATACGAAACTATGCTATACCCAACCCTGGAATCTAGCCTCCTGTGATACTTGCTTAATTACTCTAAACACCTATGTTACTTGAATTATCCTAAATACCTACGATACCCTCTGAAATACGAAACTATGCTATACCCAACCCTGGAATCTAGCCTCCTGTGATACTTGCTTAATTACTCTAAACACCTATGTTACTTGAATTATCCTAAATACCTACGATACCCTCTGAATTACCTGTGAAATATGAAACTATGCTATACCCAACCCTGGAATCTAGCCTCCTGTGATACTAGCTGAATTAGCCTAAATACCTACGATACTAGCTGAATTACCTGTGAAATACGACACTAAGCTATACCCAACCCTAGAATCTATCCTCTTGTGATACTAGCTGAATTAGCCTAAATACCTACGATACTAGCTGAATTATCTGTGAAATTATGCAGAGCCATGATGCAGTTAGCCTCTGGAATCTATTCTGTGTTACTAGATGAATTAGCCTAAATACATACGATACTAGCTGAATTACATGTGAAATCATACACTGCTATGATGCAGTCAACCTCTTGCAATACTAGCTGAATTACTTACCTGTTAGTGTTAGTGGGTTAGCTTTTCCCGTTGCAGGTCACCTTTTTACCTTTATGGCTCACCTTTTTCCCTTTGCTGGTCACATTTTTCCCTTTGCTGGTCGCCTTTTTCCCTTTGCTGGTCACGTTTTTCCCTTTGCTAGTCAACTTTTTCCCTTTGTGGACCTCCTTTTTCCCTGAGCAGTCACCTTTTTCCCCTGAACGAGTCACCTTTTCCCTGAATAGGTTACGTGATGGGTATGTCTAGAACATTGACATGAAACAGTTTTCCACTAAGTTCACGTCTAAAGTCGCTTTCAAGTCTAGCACCTCATATTCCCTAGCTCTCCTGTATATAAGTCCATATTCCTACTGCTACACTACCTGTCTAGCCTAACACCTCTCCTCCTGCTCCTATACCTCTCATATAAACCATACTCTACTCCTCTAGCTCTGTCTAGCCTAACGCCTCTCTCGTTTACCTATGACTCTCGCATAAACCATACTCTGCTCCTCGACCTCTGTCTAGTCTAACTCCTCTCCTCGTTTTCCTATACCTCTCATATAAACTATACTCTACTCCTCAACCTCTGACTAGCCTAGCACCCCTCTTCCTGTTCCTATACTTCTCATACATATAAACGCATACTCTAAACCTCTGTCTAGTCTAACACCACTCCCCGTATCCCCTACCTCTCAAAAGCTCATTCCCTCCTGCCCCCCTCTAGCTGAGTATCACTCCTTGGTTTCCTATCTAACCTAACTTTAACACCTGTCTATCCTAGCATAGGATCTCTCTCCGTTTTCTCGTCTCTCCTTATAAACACAAACTCAATTCTCCTAACCTAATACCTCTCCTCGTTTTCCTATACTTCTCATATAAACCATACTCTACTCCTCGACTTCTGTCTAGCCTAACACCTTTCCTCGTTTTCCTATATCTCTCATATAAACCATGCACTACGTTTCAAGCCCTGTCTAGCTTAACACATCTCCGCGTTTTCCTATACCGCTCATATAAACCATACATTACTCAGCCTCTGTCTAGCCTAGCACTTCTCCTCATATTCCTCTACCTCTCTCATATAAAGCGCACTCTCCCTCCTACCACTGTCTAGCCTAGCGTCAGTCCTCGTATTCCCTATCTCCCCCATATAAACGCATTTTCCTCCTTGAACCGTCGCATCTAGCCTCGTTTTCCCTATCCTTTCCCATATAAACGCAAAAAACTGCGCCAGCTCTCTCCTATATATCCTACTCATGTCATTCAATTTCAATCCAGTTTCGTTGAATATGGATATCAGGTGATATTGTTTGGTAATTTATTGCTAACATGGCAGACTTCTGATGACTTGCAGCCCAAAGGGTAAATGGGGGGACTTAAAATTTTTTAAAATTTAGTTATTTGAGGAGGAGAGAGTTACATATTACTAATTTTTCCTCTGATTTCGCCGAACTTTATTATCAATGAGTATAAGCATAATTTTGATAAAACTTGGTACATTTGTGGTTTAGTATCCAGAAGAAATGATCATCTACCCTACAACTTTCAAAAAATGTTTGCTACCCTCATTTTCAATCCTTATTTTTAAACTCTACCGTACAAATCAACACTCTTTGGCCTATAAAACTTTGTGTGCCATACTTTAGGGCCCAATAAAAATATAGGTTACCTTACAACTCTCAAAAACTGCCCCTAGCATAATTACAAACTACTTATGTAGAAATATACATTGTTTAACCCATCTGCTCAATATATAGTACAACTATACTGTAGGACCTGGCAAAAGTATAGGTTACCTTACAACTTCCAAAAACTACTCAGATCTTATTTTCAATTATATAGTATCTCCACATTTTTAAAAACTACCGCTATCCTTATTTTCAACCCCTTACTTACAGATTATATCCGTAAAATTATATATGAAAGGTTACTAAAGCATTCTCCCATATACCTATAATTCTCACACTCTGTTTTTTTCTGAAACATTAATCAGTTAAAATCACTAGTTATTGCTATCTGTCTTCAAAGAAACTCCAAGGACAGCCCTTAAACCTCATTGCATTCTCATTCAAGGCTCTTCCAAAATGCTTCACGTCTTGCACAGTGCATACCACTATAGTCACTCTGAATCAAAAATCAAATTTACCTCAATTATTACGGGTAGTGTGGCTAAAATAAGAAGAAGACGTCATAGACAGCGATGATAATGATTTCACCATGAAGCGCCTCATGAGTAAATGAAAGAACTTTTTTATAGACCGTACGCTTTTTTCATGTCCCGACTTTGTATATCTGATACGCAATGAACGTAGGTACGTGATGGCTAATGAAATTAACTATAAGTTTAAAAGCAGAGCTCGTATGCTTAGAAATTTATAGAAATCAAAATAGGTAGGCAAAGTGGCAATAAAGAATTTCGGAAAGGCGCAGTAAATTAAAAAATGGGGCATTTTAAATTTTAAAAAATTCATAATCGTAATATATTTAATAACCAAAATTTGTGTTAATACTAATTATACTATTGCACATTACTACAGGGCACTGCTTAAGTGTTCCTGTGTTAGACTCTGCCGGCATCAGCTAATGGTTTTGAGGCAGTATTTTTAACACTTAAATGATTTCAGTCAAATTATACAATATAAATTCAATGACAGCCCGCCTTAAAGCAATATGTGTTTGTAACAATATATAAAATGTATATATTACCATCATTATATATGTTTATATTATTGTATACATGTTCAATAATGTTATCTGAATGTATTACATAATTTAATACTGTAGGAGCTGTGAGAATAATAGGTTAAAAGCTGCTAACAATGAAGTAACAATGAGGTAACCTTGAGGCAATAATGATTAAGAATGTTTAATAATGCTACTAGTCATTCTTGGAGCAACAATAATGTAATTTTTGTAACAGTTTATAAAATAACCAATCAACAACCAGAAAAAAACATAAATTAAATAAAAGTATTCTATTGGATTAGGAATAGCCAATCAGTGACTTGAAATACAGAAATTTACAAATAAAGTTAGTTGTTTGTAGACAGTGCTCATAACTGGACGCGTTGGTTGTAGACAGTGCTCATAACTGGACGCGAGATGTGTGCTCGAGAAATTTAATACGTATTTTGTGTGAGACGAAAATAGTTTACGTGTTAAAAAAATGCAAGTAACTAACAAAATAATCTCACAGCTCTCTATATCAGTGAAGTGTTATTTAAATCGTGTCAAGCATTAATAAAAGAAGTGAAGTAAAATTATAATCTGTGTAAGCCTACTTCTTCAGTCGTATCACAACCCTGCAAAGAGAAACATGTCTCTAACAATAATACTGACGCAGCCGCGGCAAACTTAAATATATATCATTTAAAGAAACAGTCAAATTACAAAGTTAATATTTTTAAACATTTTTGGGGGGCAAAGGCCACCGGAAGGTACATTTGGGGCGAAGGCTACCGGAAAGCGGGTACTATACATGCGGTTGCAACGAACTTCAAGTGTTCGGCTCCCCAACAGTTGAACTATAATATATCATCAAACTGAATTTCCATACATAGCAGCAACAAACATTCTTCAAATTGGCTCCCAAAGCGTGGGGAAAGTAAAAGTACAATTCAACTCCTTCAATACAACAAAAATAACTATTTCAATTTGTATAAATCTAATGAAAACGTGATTGCCTGTTAAATGACGCAACGTCTGTTGGAAGTAGCCATATTTTCTTGTCATCACTCAAGCGAGAGCAGATTTGTGCTTTGTTGTTAACACGTGTTAACTGACAGAACACTTCTTTTCGTGATTAACTGTCTTTCCACACACCTTACGAAATAAAACTGTTCCACCAGTTGAAAACACATGGTCAACAAATTCACTAACATAACGGAGGTTTACTTTCCAATGATTGATGAAGTTAGTTAACGTAGCTGAGTCTGTTTCTGACCATCTCTATTCGTCAAAATGTTTTTCCTACAATACTTCCTGATACTGTCACAGAGAAATGCTGAACCCATAGCGGCAGCAAACACTACAATACAACAAATGGTCACATTCCAACGAAAAGGACGCCCAAGTTCCAAGATAGAGTTTCGTGAATGCATTAGAATAACAATCATTAAGAAAGTTAAATTTGATTTGATACAAATTGGTATTTGTAATTCAATAGGCAGCTAGATTTTGAAGAGGCAACATAAAGGCTGGTTCTATTCCTTCAGATATCTAAAAATAGGATTATATCTACATAACGTCTGATTGATCACCCAATAAAAAAGGCATTTTGCAGTCATCCGGACTCTTCATTAGCTTTCTCGTTTGCTCCTTAAAAGGGGCACTGTAGCGCTGTCGACGAGAATAATGCTCAGACATGTCTTGAAGATGGTCCTGGATTTATGACATTTGTGCTGGCGATGGGAAATAAGCAGCTGTTTGACTGGAAATAAATTTCTTCAGCCTTATCTGTAGAGCTACACTCGGATGCAACTCAATGGACCAGATATCATCCATTCTTTGTCTGTGACATGGAGTCAGTCTACGGAAATATGGAAGCATTGACACTTACACTGTGTGTTGTATTAGATCATGTATAGTGTCGTAACTTTTGTGAGAAACAGCAAAAGCATAACTGCCTCAAAGAATGCAGCAAAGTGCCTGTGTTCTTTTATAGGATTCGCTAAAGATCTATCTAGTGCATCTAATGTCCTACTGCTCTTATTCAAAGTCATCGATAAGGAAATCTTACCGAGAAAAGACATAATCCACTGCACATTATGTCTCATCAACATAAATTATAATATACATGTAATAATCTTTTTACGAGTACTTATCCCTCCCCTCACTTAGGGCAGAGAAAATGTTGGACTCCCTCAAAATTCTACATTTAAGAAATTTAACGCGTTGCGCATATATCTAGTATGATGAACTGCATAAAGCGTAGGAGTTTTTAAACTCGGATTTTCAGTCTAATTCCTCTCGTTTAGGCAATTTCACCGCTTTAGCTGTACAGCGCTAATATCTATTCTGAAGACGAAAGCCGCAGATACGGCATAGGAGATTATCTGCCAGTCATTTAGAGCATGTCCAGTTTTGTACAAATGGAAAACTCCAACAATAATGTTTGTATCAAGCAGTTTTCCAAATGCAACTCAAAGGAAGTGGTACTTTTGAGTATTTGTCTTTCGTTTTTATTTCTTTAGCTACTTACAGGTATTATAGTAGGCATTCTACCCAACAATTCGATATAGAGATTTCACCTGAACTACATGATTTGAGGTCTCCTGATTAAAAATATTAGAAAAAGAATAGCGCATTAGCTTTTCTGCTTGCCTTTGTGTTTGTAAACACCGTAAACCAAAAATGAAATCTCCATTAAATACTAAATTTGGTATTTATAAGCAAGTTCAGCATCTTCCAAAAATGCGGCACTAAGGTTTTCAGGAAACTCCCCATCACCCGGACCTACGCTTCACAGAGAAAATTGTTCATTATCTTTGACTAACTCAAAAATGGGTACAATGTTTTTGATTAAGATATCATACGTTTAAGATATTTGCATGTCTAATAAAATGTATATCCTGAATTTTGTGTGAATAGCATGTAAAGTACTTTTAGATCTGATTGAATTGTGTATACTTTCAACTGGTAAACTGTAAGAGATGGAGGAGCGCTACTACGTGAAAGATGTTGAGCTCGTTAAAACACGCAATTTATATCATTAAAAAAATTGTGTAGCCTCAACAAAAACCGGTGTTGGTTTAAATTTTCACACCTGTATACATTTTTTAATCAAACCCAAGTTCTTTCTTTTAACGCCCTTTAACCGGCCATTCATCTTCTCAGGGTAAGGGAAAACCCCGGAATAAAACTTATCCCGATAACTCACCCTAACCGAAATTCGAAATAGGGATCTCTTGAATGTGAGGCAGCCCCACACCACAGAGGCGGGCTTTAAAATATTTGATTGTGGCTTCAGCCTCCTGTGTCCATCCCTCTTGTACCCACAAAGAAATGCGTAATGAAACTATTTCTTTAACACGAAACACTTAGAAAAGTAAGCTTATGTAAGGTAATTCGTAGAAGAGAAATAAGAACAAACAATAGAAAGTAAATCCAACACATCAAATTTTTCATTATAGGGATTTTTATCCGGAAAGCCTTGCGATTGGTTCGCAAAACAATCAACTTAAGAGCGTGTTAAAATCAAAACTGTCAACATATATTCTATATAAGTAATTAAGAAATAATGCATTGTTCATATTCTTACCGTTATTGTTGTGTTAATAGTTTAATCATATTTACAAATCTGCAAAGACAATGAATGAAGGAATGCTGCTGCTGCTGATGATGGTAATGATGAATAATTGCTCAAATGGGTTGAGGGTTACGTAACGTTTATATTTTCAGAAAACGAGCAAACCCCTGAGAAGCCCTTATCCAGTTTATGGATTTCAACCAGATTATTGGCAGATATTGTAATGGTTACATCGCAGATGTGGCTTAAAAATGAGATCATATACCTGGGATTTTATTTTCTCTACCACTTAACTATCCATCATAGTAGGTAGTGGATGTATTATATTCCACCCAAGATTTTACCGGAAATACACAAAAATGTATCAGGTACATTTGTGTACATTTGTGTACATTTGCGAGCGTTTATGTCTGCGAAGAGCGTAAATTAAAAATGCAATGTTCGCTATATTTCAGGGATGCAGTACGAAGATTTTCAAGAAAATGTCGGCCCTAAACTACCCTATAAACGAAAAATGTTCCTTTTTTTCTAAAAAAATAGGCAATAACGATTGCGATTAAAATACTAAATGTTTAAGACATTTCCATGTTTAATTAAATGTATATCTTGAATTTTCCAGCAAAAGCCTGTAAAGTGTTGTTTGATCTGACTGAATTTTATATAATTTTATGCAACCCTCGCATTACAAACAGGTTGTTACTCTATTCAATATCGTGCATAATTGACTCATTATGGCACTTGCCAATAATAACAATGACGTAATACCGGGATTTCAAGTTGCCGTGGCTTATAGAGAGAATATGAAACCATTTTGTGGTATCCTTTATCTGAGCAACGAAGACCGTGCAGTGCTGATAATAGGCTACATCACAGTCCGTAATACTTGCTAACTTTTCTTCCTCGAAGGAAATGCATGCAAATGACTGTCTTGTTTATCGCTTCAACACGCCAAATAATAACAAACGAAATGCAGGTAGAGAAGCTAGTATCTCATTTACGAACATATGAAGACGCTCTTACTTATGTCAGCTATGAATACAGAATTATTTCATTATTTATTTCCTACAATTTATCTATAATCGAAGATTGCATAACATGTTGTATCCAACTCATGGATAATGTTATTATGACACTCGTGAAAATTGTCGCATTCACTGTTGTTCGTGCGACAAACATTCGCCATAATATTACACATTATCCACTTGTTGCATAAATTACTAGTTTAACCTGGAAACCATAAAGGACACAAACACTTACTCCAGGAGAGACACAGAACTCATTGAAATACGCAGTCTGTGTGAAATAAATATTTCGTCTCATTTGCATGTTCGAAATATTCCATGCTGCATGTTTACACTTTCCCAAGTACATCTCTTGTTTTCTTTCCATCGCAACAGCCCATTACTTTACCAGATGCGGAGCTTAATAAACATTTTTTGGGTATCGTTTTCTCTGAACTCATGTATACATAGTTGCACTTCTGCTGATGAACATCATCGATTAATAAGTCACATTTTCATTGTTTTTTTTATTTGCCAAGAGAGATTTCAGACAAATTATTAATAATCCTGCTTCTTCTTAACATATAAAACATATTTGCATTTTAAATACGACGTTCTGTTTCGAGGTGCTCCATAGTTTTAGCTTGAAAACTTTCTACTGGCAGTACTAACAGCGAAGCATTTTCTTAAGACTACAATCTATAAATTATTTGTACTTTAGATAAGAATTATTTGGAATTTTTTGTCATTTTTCCGTCTTTCTCAGAAGGATCTAGGGCGAGATATTTTAACATGGCACTTGTTATTGATAATAAATACTTTATTAAAACAGAACGAGTCGAATGCCCTACTGGCCATATTAAACTTACGAGAACACGCCATATTATATTGTTAGGTGTAAATATACAGATCTAAGAGTCGCAAATGCATTAATAAATCTACCACACTCAGAAGAAGGATAAGATTGTGTCAGTGGGCGACGTACACGACGCATTCTCGCACGGAAATAGTCGACTATACCTATGTAGACATGTCTACCATGGTCAGTCAAAGACTTGACACCGGACATGAGGAGTGGGGTAAAGAGTACATGTGCAATAGCATTTTGAGCCCTGCTGAAGATAGGGTATGGCATAGGTATCTATCCAAGGTAAGTGAATGTGGTAGTGCAATCACATAGTTTGTCGATTTGCTTTAGCAGAAGCAGAGCAGACTCATAAAAATATCTATCCGAGAGGGACAGCTTTGTGGGAGAGAACAAAATATCTCTGTTTAAATATATAAATAAGGTAATTTATTTATGCACAATAAAATACACTAATTATATTTAAATATGACGGAAGTCTACAAACCAAAATCAGCTAAAACAATGCTTGTCTCAAAATTTGGGGTACACACTGTCTACCCTGTCTCCTCTGACACTACGCCACTGCTCGTTACTATGGTTAAACATTTGAATGCTGTTGCCACATGGTTTATGTAAAGCCATTGTGTTTTTTCATGAACTTACCAGCCATCATGACATGCCTGGGAAGTCGGTTGTCCCACATTTGTTGCAGCCAACCTAACCTATCCATCTCCTTTGCTTGTTTTCGGGGCCTGTAGCCGCAACTCATATCACAGCTATAAGCTTTTTATGTTTTTATTATTATAAGTATAGAAAATATGTAGTTATATTTTAGTTAAATGTTTACTTCCTACGCCTTTATTATGTTTCTATTTCCTAATATGCTAAATTCGCGCATCATGTTGGTTTTCACATTAGCATATCAGACGAAACTTGCCGAATGACTCCTCCTTGCCATGTTTTGAATAGAGCATATGCTCCGTCGTACCTTGATTTGAACTTATTAGGGACCAAAGAACCATATGTCTATTTGCCATGTTTCTTTGTCTCTTCAATCTCTGTCTTAAAATTTTCAGCCATAATCGCAACTTCTTAACGTTTTCCTTATACCAGGCGAAATTAATCGATGGCAATAAACTTTCGTGGCTCGACTTCAATCGATCCAGCGTTTATTTGAAAATAAATATGATTATTGAGCGGGCATTTATATGCAGTATTTTAAACGTTGGTACTGGGCAGCAATTATGGCACTCAAATCATTGTTATTAAGCATCTAAGTAGATAAGATTACAATTAATATAATTATGATCACCCAAAGCAGAGTATGCTAACAAAATACACGCGTTAAGTGGATAACAGAATCTCAGAAATAGAAAGTACCAGACTTCGTCTCGTATATTCAACTTTTCCTAGATTCTGTTATAAGCGTCTTACCAACCTTATAAGAATGATCTAAATATACTTACTATATTGCTTTATATGAAATAATTCATAGCAAAATTGTATTCTGGATAAGTAACGTGGATAGAAAAATCATGTTTAAATGAACATTAATACAGTGCGGTCGTTTTAAGATGGGGCCACAGACCGGCTATAAGCGTAGCACGCTGTACTGCAGTGACCTTGGTACTTTTCCGATGCGCAACTGGCGGCGCATGACGCTTTCAAGGTTACTTTTATCAGCTGTGCTCCAGTCGCTGCTTTATATTCGTGCTGTAAAGAAGGTTGACATTGTGCATCTCAAAGGTGAAGGTTTGTTCAAGACATCTGTGTTGTGTGTGATTTGCTTAAAAGTGTTAGTGTCTTGTTATTAGTCCACTGCAATGCCTGCCGACAAATTCAGGCTTGAACAACTAATTTTTATGTACGATACATACGTAAAAACCAAATCAAGTAGATAAGCGTATAGACACTCAGGAGAAATTTCGTGGTATTCCACTTCCAAATAGAGAAACTGTTAGACGTCTGGTTAATAAGTTTAGGACAACGGGATCGCTAAACCTAAGAAGCGAAAACGAGATGTTTAACGGAGGAAACAACTGATGAAATTGGTGCATCTATTTGTGGGGAACCCTAAAAAATTTAAACTTATAGAAACAATCCCCACACCATAGACGAACTTAAGGACAGTATAAAACCAGAAATTATGAACACTGCGCAAGAAGAACTTATGCGTCTGAATGGAAACATCCGAAGATACCAGAAATGTCTTGGTGACGTCAAGCCTTTCCATTAAGTATTTCCTGCCTTGTTTATTTTGGACAATATGCCTTACGCTCCAAATGCTAACATCCAATAAGCTATCATTTCTTAATGCATCATTTATATCTTTTAAGTAAGGCAGTAAATTATTGCGATACAATGAATAAATAGTACGCCGTATGGCAGCAGCGGTAAATGAATCGATTGTAGTTTTTGTGGGAGTTTTGTCCGGGTGTTTCTTACCCGGAGTACATAAAACAGCTCCACTTTATTGAGCTTTTTTTCTTTTCCTTTAAGATTCTCTAACAGTGCGAGAAGAAACACCTGTGGCTGCCGTAGTTCTTTCGACCACACAGACACAGATATAATTGGCCTACCACATTTTAGCACCTCATATTCGTCTGAGAAAAAAGAAAACTTGTGAACATTAAATATCACTTCCCTGCCATCCGATTTCACAGGTTTTCCCTGTCTGCCAACACCACCTTGAACAATCACTAAAACAAGTACAAATTCGAGAACGACATTCAATATTAAAGCTAAGTTCTTGTATTCAAACATTTTGCTTTGTTACACAGCGGAATGAATACAACGCGCACAAAACAACTCAATCGCAATTACTTGGTTCTCGCTCTGCTTTGCTTTAGAACGCATTAAAAGCCACTAACATGGATGTTATGTGATGAGTATTTGCAAAATGCACGTAGTCATAATTTAGACAGAGTAGGTAGAGTGCCCCAAAGACAAGGACAGAACCAAAGCGGACAAGTCAAATCTCATAGACTCTAGTAACAACCAAGTAAGCGAGCAAGAGGGGTAAAGTCCACCGACACATACACGCTAATGCACACAGGGTTTAGACAAAGTCACAGAAAATAAAGAGGTTCGAGAGTAGAGTGAGACGGAGATAGTGGTCTAATTCCTGGAAGACAACGGATTTGGAAAAACAAAAAGTTGTAAAGTGAGACGGGGATACCGTATTTTACAAGAGAAGTCAAAGGGAAGCGTGTCTTCTGAAACTTGGAACGTTTTATTTTTATAGCACGCTAAGTAGATAACCATGAGAATAGTTGTTACATATAAAGGCGCGAACCCTAGCGTCAGCGTCATAGCAGGAGAATATAAAAGGGGAAAGAAGCCTCAAGTTCCTCACTCTCTGATTTTACTCTGAGTCAGGAGGAAATTTTTGTGCGTGCATGTGGGTGGTAAAATATCGTGTGACGTGGTCAGACAGGTCCACGTAATAATTCACAGTAGTGGGAAGATTAAATGTATAGCTTTTGTATAATTTTGTGTTAGGCAAGGGAAAGTTGCTAGTCGCTTCAATGGGCATTATATTTTAAATAAATTAAGCCGTTTAAGGGCAAAATCAGTTTGTTGTTTGGGTTTACCTATATAAAATCCTGAGAAATCTCAAATTAGCTAGTTAGGATAGGAATTTCTCCTCAGCTCTACAAGTAGCCCGGCAGAGAACTTCAAGGGAACTTCGGAGACAGCCTCTACGTGAAATAGCACGTGATACTTACTTCCCCCGCTACAAAATGAATATTAATTTTTTGTAAAAGGAAATTTGGGAAGGAAATGTTCCACGTCTAAGCTTAGGGTACATGCCAGGCATTTACCAGTTACGAGGACCGAGAAAACCTTTGGAAATCTCAGCCAAGGGGACGGTCTTGTGATTTGAAGTGTGGATCTCCCGTTCACGAGTCCATGTAACGAACTCGGACACATGTGTCGTCGTATGGATTGGAAGGGAGGCGGAGAATGAATAACAAGGAATTTTATATTTACATTACCTGTGTGCGAAAAGGCACGCAAGACTTCTGTTTGTGTTTCTGTCGCCTTAGCTTAGAGTCACGCTATCTTGAGGAGCAGTGTAATGAATACTACGTAATGGAATTTGCATTGGCATTAACCATAATAACAAGGACTAGTTCTAATGTGTCTTTACATGCGCAATGAGTGATGTTACTGGGAGTAACTGTTTGCTTTTTGTTCCTTTTATTGTAACTATCATAATTGTGTAACCGTTACGTTATTTTTGGCCATCCCTGATACGAATTGTTGAGTGATGCACTAAGTCTGAAATGATGTAGTGGCAGCACTGTGCACCGTCACGAGAATAGCACGTGGGATGTGACTGTTCCTCATTAATGCATTGTGCAGCTGTCCCGGATATCAACTGCTGGTGACCCGCCGGTAAACATGTTTAATTAATTCCGGAGAAATCCGGAACACATTAGCGTTACGTAAGCTGTCCAAGGCAAATTTAGTAGCATTTTCGGTTGGATTTTGCTTGTCATTCTGCGGTCAGAAGGACTAGTAAACAAGGGCAAATCAATTCACTACGCCAGACAGAGATTTTCAGTACTGAATTAGCGCAAATCGATTTCATTTTCTCTTTGGTTGTTCGACATTTGTGTAGTGGTGTTTAACGACCGTTCTTACTACATGCAGCAACACAGGCGGTGGACACTAATGCACATGAAATGAAATTATATTTGGGATAGGAATTTTTGGGAAGGAAACGTTCCAGGCATAAGCCTAAGCCTAGGCATTTAACATTAATGAGGACGGAGGAAAGCCTGAAAAAACCTCAGTCAGGGAGGAGGTCCTGGCGGAGGTCTTAACGACTTCGGACACCCGTGTCGGCGCTCGACATTTAAAGGCTTTATTTTCCTTAATATTGACTGTTTTGATGGAATTAGTTTGGCTAAAATTAAGATTTGAAAAACATAAATTTTGCTTTATAACAATTTTATATCATCGTTATCGTCGTGTCGTCAGGTTTAGTCCATCACTCCAGCAATCCAGCAATCGAGAACAGGTCGTCCAGGTTCACCTGGGCGGAATATGATCGCCACAGTACCTAGCCGTGTATGCGGCTTTACCTGTGCGATAGAGAAGGTTTCAAAGAATTTACACAAGCTTTTTATATTTGTCTATTTGTCTTGGGCGGAGTTTAGCTTTCTGCGCTACCATTGGCTGAGTCTCGGTGTTCCCACATGGGCGGACTAGCGACCATGTGGTGACCAAGCCCAATGCTGCTTAACTTGGGCGACCATCACTCAACTGTTGCGTTCTCTTGAAGATTTGTCTGGTCTCTCCATCTCTGATATGAACGTCCAACTCCGCCTTAGGTTATAGTGTAACATCTTTCTTAGTATTTTTGAGTCTCCCTTTCTCAGTAAATGTTCTTTCCAATTGTTGCTTTTTTCTACAAAATTTTTCTTTTAAACAATAAATATTTAGCTCTTCCCTAATTTTTGTGCTCTTAGGAATTGATTTCGCTGCTTCTACCACGTTTTCCTGTTTTTTTGTCAATGTCCATGATTAATAATTTATAATTTAATACTGTATGTTTTAAATTGTTTGTTCTATAAATGATTACTGTAATAAAAGTTATGTTTAAATTTTTTCTAGCACTTGCAGATGTATTCTTGGCAACAGGATCTCTCTCAAGGACAAAAATTAGCAACAACTCCTACTCCTGAGGAAGGTTAAGGCTGGGCAGACCCTTTCTGGAGGTGATGGATCTACCTCGATACGTTTGCATTCCAGACAGACTAGATTAGGTAAGACAAGGAGAAAGGAAGCTTCTTTCATATTTTCAGACGAGGGAAAAGTTCCAAAGGTGCATAAATATCACCGTGAAGGAAGGAGAGCAAAAAGTAAAAGTATGATCTGATACCTTTACAGACAAATTCATATATCTGGCTATATCCATTACATATTACACAGCAGCGGCGAAAAAGGGACTCGCGAGGCGCTCCCTCTCTGGCTGGGTACCCAATTACTTTTCACATTTTATAGTGTAGTATAACGCGTGTTGCATATTTGGTGACTCGCGAAAGGAAGGCTTTTCTCCATCTTGTATTACAGTATTAATATAAATAGCAAACTTTCTATCCACTCATTATGCACTTTTGCTTAGGAATAATTTCAAATGAAACAAAAAGCACTTAGTTACAACAGGCGGAAACCGCATAAAGTGTATTTGTGGTAACAAGCTCTTTCGATGGAAAAAAGTATACGAGAGAATTACAAACTTTCAAGTATGTCCCTAGATGACTTGGAAAGGATGTAAGCTTACTACGTGGAATATTTTAAAACTGGCTATCGCTATGGAAAAAATGATATATATTTGTAACAAAAGGTGTATTTTAATGAGCTATACATTTTTTCCTGTGGTAAGCTTTTGTGTATCCCTTACAGTTTCCTAGTTGTAACAAATTACGTAAAATTCAACAAATGAAGAAGACTCCATGTTATTCACACAAAGATTCAACACCCTATACATTTTATTTTCCATGTCGACACATCAAAAATAATATTTTAATATAAATTGCTAGAGAAGATAAAAATCAACGAAATAGTTTCCAGGTATAAGATAATTTGGGGTGGGATATCTCCTTGTAAATATTCATGTCGCATCTTAGAAGATGCTGGATTTAAATATAAAGTCTGGTATTTTTTTTACGTTTAGTTTTGAGTTATACTGTCACACACACGCGCGCGCGCGCAACTTAACTTAAAAATGCTCTTGGGGGGGGGGGGTTCAGAGGGCTTCAAAATGTCTGTTTCCGGTGAAATCGTAATATAACTTCCTCTACCTACAACTAAGTAAAGGGTTGAGAAAGTAAAAATTGTGGAAAACTTGGACACACGTTGCTCGTACGAACCTGTTCTCGATGTTGTTTCGGTCCTTGGAAGAGTCTGGAAATTATTGGTATATAATCACAAAATTCATTTCTGAAACACAATATTTGAAATCTCTGAACCTAAATCAAATTTACAGATATGTAAAATGCAAATATATATTTCAACTAAACCATTTAAAATCTTTTAAATCGCGTTTTCAAGGGTGCATCCTCTTAAAAATCTGATCTGTTGCATTCACGTGACTTTTCTACTCACCCTTCTACAAACTATTCGCTTATTTTTCTGTCAATTTCTTGTCAATTTCTACACCTTTACAAATTCCGTTGTGTATATAAGAATAATATAATCAAATTTTTAAAAAGCGGATCGCTTGGTCATGGTTTTGAAATTTTATGCTCTTTGCATGACTACAAGAAAGAAAATGAATAGCGGCTTACGACATGAAAAAGTATAATTATTTGAAAATTCAAATTAATAATAAACAATAGTTTGGAAATTATTTTACATAAACTGTGCGCTTTAACGAGATCAACATTTGTTATATAGTAAGATTTTGTCCATGTCTTACGGTTTACCAGTTATACAAAAGCCATTGAGAATGAAGAGGACTTAACAGGCTATTTTCAGAAACTTAAAGATATACCTACATAATATTTGTCATTCAAATGTCTTAAACAAATGGTATTTTAATCAAAATCGTTACAGCCATTTTTGAGAGAATCAAAAATAATGAAAATTTTTCCATGTAAACGGTAGTGGGATTTTCTTGCAAATATTTGTTCGCGTCTTTGGAAAACGCTGATTTTAAATATTAAGTTTGATACTTAAAGAATTTTTTGTTTTTGAGTTATGCTATTTACAGACAGACACATACACATAGACCTTTTTCTATAAATGCTTTGTTTCTTATTCAGTGAGTCTCAAAACGTGTATTTACGGTGAAATATTGGTATTGAATTCTTGAGTAGAATAGAGTACTTCCTCTACCTAGGTAAACAGTACAGAATGTAAAAAGAATGGAATGAAAAAATTATAAAGCTGTGTGCTTTAGAGAGTGATTGTTTTATTCTCAAATAAGTTCTTATAACTTCTCGAACTTTCCCTGTGTTTCTGAAATTCTCTCGCCAATGTAATACGCGCAGTTGATGTGCTCCAAGGAGCCCAGGGCCGGTGATTAATCTTCTCTGAAGATAATAACTGTTCTAACCATCACTGTATTAGGGAAGAGCGCATACCCCAGCTGCTGGGGAATATCAAGTGTCAACTAAATTTAACCGCCAGGCAACAAGGAAAGGTCAGTTCTTTACAAGCTTCACACAGAAGGGTCAAGGTTCAACCACTGCTATATAGTGCTTCCATTCATAATGCACGTGTTCCTAAAGTGGAACACTGTCGCACGTGAGTATCACGTGATTACCCAACGAGTACATAAATACTGTCTCATCTCCAGGGTAGAGAGTCGAAAAATCTTATGTTTAACAGTCACACGACCTTCTATACACAGCTCATTTTGCAGGGATTCCATGTCACTATGCCATCCATTACAAATTAATCACAATAAATTTCTTTATACAAGTGCTTTCAGTTTGATGATGTCAAATCATTTATAAAGTTTATTTCACTCATATATCAAGTATGCAAACTGGGGCAGGAGTGACAGCTGTGATTCCTGCGAGTTTTCATTTTACCACCTCGACGTTTAATTAGGTTTCCTCCCCATAGTCGCCAACTGGGTTATCCCATAAACCGTTTTTAATTTGACCTATATCTTTCGACTGTTAGCGGATATTAAAATGCATACAGGACATTTATAAACGTAAGCCTCTGTTTAATAATTATTATTATTAATATAAAATAAGCAAATTTAATGATATTGTGTCGCAGCTACGTGCGGAGCTATCAATTGGCTGGCGCCGACCGGCCAGCTGGTAAAGGAATAGGGAGAGATAAGTAGCGCTCTCGCCCAGCTTAAACACCAGAAGCGCTATCGATAGATAACCAGAATCTCCTTGAAGTTAGTCGTCCTCCGTGGTCTAGTGGTACCATGCTAGCCTCTAGTTCCCAAGGTCGTGGGTTCAAACCCGGCGGAGGGTGATGGATTTTTTTCGGGCGTAAAAATCCTGAGCATGGCTTTCTTCGGAAGGAAGTTAAGTCGTGGTCCCGTGTCGTACGTTTACGGCACGTAAAAGAACCTCAAACCTGATAAAGGGGTCTCTATGCAAAATTTCCGATCTTTCTCGCCCAATATAGAATGGGGTGCTAAGAACCATAGTAGTTAA
The DNA here is from genome assembly GCA_030765065.1 of Deroplatys truncata. Taxonomy (NCBI): domain Eukaryota; kingdom Metazoa; phylum Arthropoda; class Insecta; order Mantodea; family Mantidae; genus Deroplatys; species Deroplatys truncata. Next base: position 91,058,294 of record CM060987.1, read on the forward strand.
AGAGCGTCCATAAATAAAACTCAATTTAATTTTTCCTGGACGTTTCCCATCTTCTCGCCTCTAGAACATTCTAGAATGTGTACGCGAGGGCGTAAGTTAATGAGATACTAAGTGCATTTCTGATGCGACAAAAAGTGCTGTTCTCCGAGTGAGTTGTGACGTTATGACGAGTTGTGACGATTAGAGAGAGTGTTCGACTCCTAGCAATTAAAGCTGAGTGAAGAAGAGGCTGCTTCGCGCGTATTTCATTACGTCGCGAAGAAAAGTGAAGTGACAAGAAAAATTTAACTAAATCATATTAATGAAGTAACAGTGACAACTAAGTGAAGTGACAGTGAAAATGGGCAGTCACAATATATTATTTGCATTTTATCATTATTCCTTAAATGATAAAAAGGACTGTAAGCTAGCTCAGCTTCAGATTCCTTCAAGATGAATTCCGGAGTTCGCGTTATATTATTATCGACCAAAACTGGAGAAATAGGTACTCGCGAGTCATTTGGTCTCCAGCTTACAGGTACGCTTCCTCGCTGGTTAGCTGTCCATTTGTTTTTAACGTGCTGCTGAGTAGTACCGGTCTTATTACATTCTCTACCATGTTCATGGTGGAGGAGGCATTGCATTCCACTCAAAAGTTCGATACTGAGATTTCACGGAAGTGCATGTTTTGAGGTCCTCTGAATCCAAAAAAATGCATTTTAGAAACATGTCCGTGCGTGTGAACAGCATATCTCAAAAACGAAAAGTTGATAAATACCAAATTCGGTATTTAAGTTCAGTATCTTCCAAGGATGCGACACAAAGATTTTCAAGAAAACCCCCAACCCAACTACCCTTTACATGGAAATTTTTTCGAAAATTTTGATTTTCTAGAAAATGGCTCTAACGATTTTGATTAAAATATCATATATTAAAGATATTTACATGACAAATAAAATGTGTATCTTGAAATTTCTGTGAACAGCCTGTGAAGTCCTCTTCATTCGGAAGGAATTTTGTATAATCTTGTATAACTGGTAAACGTTAAGCGATATATGTATATAAAACAACGAATGTTGATAGGACTTTTAAGGGAATGACCAAGAAATGAACAATTCGAACCATTAATGGCGGATTCTCAGAAATGGCTTATGCCACAAAACAAACTTATTTGAAATAAATTGTGTGTTTTAAGGAGATCTACATTTGTTGTGTAGTGCGTTTTTCTCTATCTCTTGACGCAATTGCAATACTTCTAGGGCAAGTTTACTCAGCGTTACCGTATTTCAGCTGGACAGCGGTGCTTATTATTGCCCGTGAAAGAGATCCTCTTTCCATGAAGCCTCAAAGTGATAGAACAGATGTTCAACGGACATCTTAAAAAACCATAATAAGATTTTCAAGAACATTCCTTCACCCCTTTATATGGAAAAATATTTTTATTTTTTTATCTTAGAATATGTTTGTGTTTGTTTGTCTCTCCGTCTGTCGCAACAGAACAACTCAAAAATTAAATGTAGGATAAATACCAATTTTCGGACTTAAATACCGTTTAAGAACACTAGACACAGATTTTCTGGCGCCTAACAATCGGTTTCCATGTAAAAAGTTTTGTTATGTTTTATTTAATCAAAAATGGCTCTAATAATTTTGACTGAAATATCGTATGTTTGAGATATGTTCATGATGAATAATACAATGCATATCCTGAATTTTCTGTGAGTAGACTCCTCTTCATTGTGAATGAATTTTAGGTAACTTGTAACTTGCCTGATTGAAACCTGGGCAAACATCTTGTGTAACACAAAATGGATATAAGAATGGGTTTTTATATAAACAGTGCAATATGTAAGGAAAACCTGTACATTATCAATGGGTAGAGAAAGTCATATGAGTGTTACACATTAGAAGTTTTTCTTCAATGCCTTGATTTAGAGGGATAAACTCTAATACATATGTACATTCGGTAATAAAGGTGCCCCGTATTCATTTATTTTTATCTAGTTGCTACAGTACATTAGTTGTATTTTTACTTTCTCTACTACGTACAGTAAGTAGGGGAAGTATTGTATTCCACCGAGATTTCACCGGAAATACATGTTTTGAGGCACCCTGAATCCAAAATATGCATTTTTGGAAACATGTCCATGTGTGTGTCTGTGTGTGTGTCTGTCTGTATGTCTGTGTGTGTGTGTCTGTGTCTGTCTGTCTGTCTGTCTGTCTTCCAGAGATGCGACACGAAGGTTTTCAAGAAAAACCCCCACCGCAGATTACCCTTTACATGGAACGTTTTTCGAAAATTTTAATTTTCTCAAAAATGGCTCTAACGATTTTGATTAAAATATCATATGTTTAAGATATTTTCATGACAAATGAAATGTATATCTTGAATTTTCTGGGAATGTCTCCAAAAGTATTCTTCATTGTGAACAACTTTTGCGTAACCGGTAAACCGGTAGAGATAGACAAAATGTTACTACACAAAAAATGTAGATCGCGTTAAAATACACAATTTATGTCATATACATTTTTTTGTTGAGTGAACCATTTTCGAGATATTGCTTGTTATTCCCTTAAATTTTTCAACACTTATGTGTAACATATACATTTTTTATTAGAAATTATGCTTTGGAAAGTTATAATTCCTCAGCCCAAATCGGGAACATCCACTGACAATAATTCTAGACATCGCACTTTATTAAAAATTTCAGAAAGCTTTGCCTCAGATTTTTAGATAGAGAAGAAACATAACTGTAAAAACTACCACTATTTTCAGTATTTAATACGTTTTCAAATTGTATTTTTCAACTGATTCTTTTGTAAAGAATAAAACAGTATCACTTAGGTATACAAGCATCCGGCATAAAATGAAGCTAATAATATTCCTAGGCATAAACGCATCTAGTAGAGCCGTGGTTCGCGTTCCAGCCGTGGCACTGGATTTTCAAGTCTCATTCTATCTACCAACTTAGTGCATACTCAGGGCTAGTGAGAAAGAACAATTATAAGAGCACAATTAACGTTAATAATGGTTAATTACATGCAAATCCCACAAATTCAAAGTGCTTACTACATTGCAAATCGCCTTTGAGGTATGACATCTCTTATTCTTGAGATCGCCTTGAAGGTTTACTGGGATGCTTGAATCAGATGAGAGGATTTAATGCGCGCAAGGGTATCTCGCTATGGTAGCTCAAACGGTAAGAGCATCGGCATGGACAGACGAAGATCCCTGTTACGAGTCTCAGCCGTAGCAATGGATTGATTTTTCAATTTTGAATCAACTTTCCAAGAGCCAAACTACAAGTATACAACCTTATAGGAAGGATTAAAGAATTACAAGTTGGTACCAACATATGTCGAGAGAAACCACACGGAAAAACAAGCGTAGGCAGGCTAATAACAGGGTGAATAAATACTCCCTCTTGATTGGAAACAGGCCAATGGCCTAATTCTATGAAGAAGAATTGCACTTGGATTTTTGGAGAAGTGTTACACTCACATTACTTTCTCTACTCCTGTACAAACAATGTTTACAAACGCTTATTCTCAATATGCTTCATGTTTATCGAGATATCGAGATGTTAATCTTATTGCTAATTTTCTTGTAGATGTAAGGAGAATTAGTAGGCTTTAAGCGATAGTCAAATATTTTCAGAGCTGGTTGCTATGTGGAGTATTCCATTCTCTTTGCATTACCAGGACAAAACAAATGAATAATGAATTCCCATTTGAGAAAAAGTATAAGTATTGGAAAATTTAAGGGAATAACAAGCAATATCTCGAAAATGGTTCACTCAACCAAAAAGTGTAGATATATGAAAAATTGTGTATTTTAACGTGATCTACATTTTTTGTGTAGTAAAATTTTGTCTATCTTTTATGGTTTACCAGTTATGCAAAAGTCGTTCACAATGAAGAATACTTTTGGAGACATTCCCAGAAAATTCGAGATAAACAATTCATTTGCCATAAAAATGTCTTAAACTTATGGTATTTTATTCAAAATCGTTAGAGCCATTTTTGAGAAAATTAAAATTTTCGAAAAATGTTGCATGTAAAGGGTAGTCTGGAGTGGAGGGATTTTCTTGAGAACCTTCGTGTCGCATCTCTGGGAGATACTGAACCTAAATACCAAGTTTGGTGTTTATCCGACTGTTCGATTCTGAGTTATGCTGTCCACAGACACACAGACAGACAAGACACACAGACACACACACGGACATGTTTCCAAAAATGCTTTTTTTGGATTCAAGGGACCTCAAAACATATATTTCCGGTGAAATCTCGGTATCGAATTTTTGGGTGGAATACAGTACTTCTACTTACTATACGTAGTAGAGAAAGATAAAAATGAAAAGCATGCACACACCAACTCTCAAGAGTAAATTTCACCTCTGTATCCCCTTTAAGCATATGTGTTGAGCGAATTGCAGTAACAAGCGTCTGGGTCAGGACAATGTACATGCTTCCATTTCCGTCGAGCCAACAGGAAGTCAGGGTGACCTTGACTTCACCTGCTGTGACCCCAAAGATGTCGGTGTGCAATCCTGTTCACCTTGTACATTTGACAGGAAGTTCTCTAGAATATTCTACATGGCATTAATATAAGCAAAAGAATTATGCCACAAAACTTGTACGCTGCGAAAGCAACACTTCAAATGCAGAGATTATAGGTTGATCTGGTATAGTATAGTATATATACGAGTATATACATGAGATGTAAACTGAAAAACTGTTTTCATAATAATGATTGACGTCCTTTCAAATTCGTGTTACTGGGTTATGAGTATTTCTCTTCATTATAAGATTACAAACTACTCTATAAGAGTGCAGTAACATTTTAAGGGGGAGGGGCGAATATTGTGAATAGAGAGAAAACAATCTTGTGTATATCATCTATATGTATTCCTTGCATGTTACCTTATTCATATAAAGAGCTAATATTCTATCTAGGTTATTTTATTCACGATAAAGTTTGTTTAGAAGCAATCTGAAAGTGTAGTTTAAGACAAAATTTAATGACCCCACCTCATCGCACTGTCCTCAACATGTGCTATTTGATAACACTGGATGACTTCCACTGGTTAACTTCCGGAAAGGAAGGCCATTAAGGTTTATCCCGCATTATAAGACCAGCAGGGACTTAGTCACATACAAGCGAAACAATATCCAAATGTTCATATCATAAGTCCTAGTAACGTGTTCATACGAAGGAAAATAAAAAGAAGAATCGCAAACTTCGAAACACTTGGGAAAATGTAAACATACAAGCATACAAGTGTAAACGTACCACTTGTCCAAAACAGAAATCGATGTCCACTATTTTATCTGTCCACTAATCATTTAGTTTTGTAACTCTTCAACAAACTATTCTTACAAAAGCTTACTTTTCTTTCTAATTCATGTTAGTCGAGATAAACGTCTGTAGAAATTATTTCATTATGCATTTTATTGTAGGTACAGAGGGATACAGGAGGAAGCTATGAACAACGAATACACCGGAAATGGCTAATGGCATAAAAGAGTGAACACAAATGGTGTGTTTTAACATGTTTTTTGTGATCTTATGTACATCCTGTATGGTTTACGAGTTATACAATATAGGTATACAAAATGCATTAAGAATGAAGACTTCACAGTGTATGGCAAATAATTCAAGAAACGCATTTGGTTAACCATGGAGATATGTTAAACACGTGGTATTTTAATCAAATCGTTAAAATCGTTTTTGAGAAAAATCGAAAGTAATGAAACATTTTCCGTTTAAAGGGTAGTTTGGGATGGGGGAAGTTTCTTGAAAATGTTCGTGTCCCGCCTTTTGGAGATGTTTAATCTAAATATCAAGTTTGGTATTTATCCGACATTCCGTTTTTTGGTTATGTTTTTCATACAAAAAATACTACTTTTTGGGTTTAGGAGACACAATTATGCAACACTTCCTCTTTCAATGCGGTAGAAAGTAAAAAATAAAAAAGGGTAAAAAAGTGAGCTCTATGTTTTTCTTATAGTAAGTTTTTGTCTCTCCGTTATGATTTCCCAATTTCACCAAATGATACAAATTTAAGAGAAGAGAACCTTGCAGGTTAATTTACCTACAGAAAATTCAAAATATACTAGTTACTCTTCGTGTGCAGATCTCATACATATTATCGTTGGAGCCATTTCTTTTTCCAGAAAATATAAAATATTATGACTTTTTTCTTTGTAAAGTTTAGTTTGGGTTGGAGGGATTTTTCATAAAACTCTTCACCAGCATGCTTACACGGATCTGAATCAAGTATGAACTTCGGTATGTATCCGACTCTTTATGTTTGAGTGGTTCGGGAATACACATGCACGCCCGTTCGTATTCACAGACATAGGCACTTTTCTATAAATGGTTTCTTGGTTTTCAGGGCCCTCGCTTAAATTCCTATGATGAATTTTTGGGTAACCTACAATAATTCCTCTACCTGATGTAGGTAAGCGGTATGGGAGGTAAAATCGAGTTAATTCTGATAAAATAAGAAATTCCAAACTGTTTCTTTGGGGGTTATATCAAAAGATAAACCAAAATTGTCTACAGCTAATAAATGCCGTGTATGTACGTAAATAGAGTTGGACGGGGTCATTTCCCCACTCTGCCCTTGATAGTTCAGCAAGGTTTGCTTGCGGTTTATATTTGCCAAAACAAGCTAAAGCAGGTGGCTTATACCAGAGAGCTTTCAATGTCATCTTCTTGCAACCTTAAATCAATGTTGACATGGAAGGCCTATGTTATCTAAAAACGGCTCATTTACAATATTGAAACTGTGAATGTTTTCAACTATGTTTAGATGCTTAGATGGTTTTTGGATGCTGACTGATTACCGTGACATTAGATGTTATATATTTTTAATTCGAAAAAAAATCTGATGTGTTACACTCACATGACTTTCTCTATCCTTGTAAAACTATTTTTACAAACGCTTATTCTCCATCTACTTCATGTTAATCGAGATAAACATTCCAGACTCTATCTTATTGCTAATTTTCTTGTAGATGTAAGGGGAATATATATATTTACAAGGGCAATATAGAAATACAGTAGCCTTTAAGCACATACATATATCTTAATAGCTGGTTGCTAGGTGCAGCACTATTCCCTTTGCCACAGAGTAATACTCTTTGCATATCCAAGACAAAAAAATGAATAACGAATTCCCATTTGAGAAAACAAGTATTGAAAAATTTAAGGGAATAACAAGCAATATCTCGAAAATGGTTCACTCAACAAAAAAACTGTATATGACCCAAATTGTGTATTTTAACGCGATCTACATTTTTTGTGTAGTAAAATTTTGTCTATCTCTTATGGTTTACCAGTAATGCAAAAGTCGTTCACAATGAAGAATACTTTTGTAGACATTCCCAAAAAATTCAAGATATACATTTTATTTGTCATGAAAATATCTTAAACATAAGATATTTTAATCAAAATCGTTAGAGAAATTTTTGAGAAAATTAAAATTTTCGAAAAATGTGCCATGTAAAGGCTACTCTGGGGTTGAGGGATTTTCTTTAAAAACCTTCGTGTCGCATCCTTGGAAGATACTGAACCTAAATATCAAGTTTGGTGTTTATCCGACTGTTAGTTTCGAGTTATGCTGTTCAAAGACACACACACAGACACACAGACACACACACGGACATGTTTCCAAAAATGCTTTTTTTGGATTCAGGGGGTCTCAAAACATGTATTTCCGGTGAAATCTCCGTATCGAATTTTTGGATGGAATACAATACTTCCCCTACTTACTATACGTAGTAGAGAAAGTAAAAACCTCTGTGTTATTATGAAACATCTTGATGAGGCCTCACTTAAATGTTAAGAAGATACACAGTAAACATACCTGCAAGAGAGGATTGTACCCAGCAGTGCCGTCGTGACCCTCTCAGGAGGACGGGGGTGGCTGTTTGGTTTACAGATGGCGACAAGAGTCGCTGATAGGGTCTAGAAAACCTTTCATTCCCTCTTGGAGGGTTTCCACAGTGTTTTAGTCTGAAGTAAGGATATGCAGGGCTGATCTGTGCACAATATATTATAGAATATTTCACCCATGGCCCCCAAATGGAAAATAAAAATCAATTTTCTTTGAAAGTAAGATGTTTTCTCAACCAATCAGGTCCTGATTCACTAAAACTTTATCGAAATCTCTTTACCACCTCCTCCTTTCATGATAAACATGACTCCTCTTCTTTTAATATTCTGAACAGGTCAGAATATTATCTTGCACTGCAACTAAATGAAGAATACCATTCCAAAATTGTACACAAATTAAGAAACAAGACGCCAACTACTTCATCTACATTAAACATAAACAATAAATTCCTTCCAATTCCTTCAGATTTGAGAGTTGTGTATACAGTAATTATGTTTTTAAATAATGTTTGTTATAAAAAGAAAAGCGTATCCTATAATGCTGTTTATTGCATCCTTACAATATTGCATGCCTGTTTCCAGCTTCGCACGCCAGATGGCAGTAAATAATATTAGATGATCAAGTTACACTGATCAAACAAGGTGCGACCACATGATTCTGATTTCTTTTCAAACAGCACGGGTAAATACAAATATTTTATGACTATGTCTTAACAATAATTATTTTTGGGTAAATCACTTCATTTAAGTTGTGAAATATTTGATTTCCAAATCCTCTAAATAAGTTCTCTCCTCACTTCGCGACTCGCGAATTTATCGATGATTTGGAGATCTCCCTGGTATTTATTACATATGATAATCTCCCTGGATACAGAGCTAATTTTACCGTCTGCTATGATAGCGAGGCATGGGAAGTTATGCTCTCAAAGTAGTAAAACCAACGTCGAAGATGGTCTGGCTATGTCAAACCTGTGTGAACGGGGCCTCGTTACACTGCTGTGGGTACCTTTCGGGCATAAAGGGTAATCAACTTTATGATAAATTCGTTAAAATACACACTTTATTTCAAATAAGGTTTTTGTGGCTCAGCCATTGCCGATCTATTCGTTGATATTGGTTTGAATTTCTCAATACTTCTACAGCTTTTAAATTGCTGTCACCATGCAGTTGTTCCTCGCCATATCATGGAAAGGGTGGATTTTCAAAGCCAGCGTAATAGCGACCCGCTATTCTTTCTTTTCATTACATCGCAAGGAATTGTTACAAAAAATAAACAATGGAATATTCTTATCGCATGTTGTAAATAAACACTTCTTGCTTCATTTGAAATCATTCCTAAGCAGAAAAATAAAACCCTGATGTGCCACATTTATATGACCTTCTCAACCCACTATTCTACGAACTATTATACAAAAGTGTACTCTTGCGTTAATCCATATAAACGTTTGGAAAAATTATTTTAGCACTTTTCGTCATACGTACATACAAGAATAGGTTGAAGGTAAGGTCAGATATGTAGAGTCAGATGTCAAAAACATATCGCTATTCATGGTTTTGAGTTTCCACTCTTTGTGTGACGAGTAAAAAACGAATGACTTAGCTTGGAGAAAAATTAAAATAATTGAAAATTAAAATCAATAACAAAGATTATCTCCAAACTGCATAATGCCACAAAAAAATTCCATAAAACTTCATTTGAAGTACATGTGTGTTTTAACATTAACGAGATCTATATTTTTTGTGTGGCAAGTACTAGTCAATACATACGACATTCAGTTGAAGAGGACTTTGCAGGCTATATAAAGAATACACCTACATTTTAGTAGCCATGAGTATATCTTAAACATAAGATACTTTAATAAAAAACGTTAGACATTTTTGAGAAAATAACAAATAGTTTCATGTAAATATTATTTGAAGTGGGGAATTTTGTTGAAAATCCTCATGTCGCATTTGAACTTAAGTACGAAGTTTGGTATTCATCCAAATTTGTTATGTTTACACACATACACACACGCACGCGCGCATTTTATATACATATATATACTTTTGGGGGATTCGTGTGATCTCAAAATGTGCATTTTCGGTGAAATTTTTATATACAATTTGTGGCTGGAATGCAATACTTTGTCTAATTCCTATAGATAAGTACCTAGTAAAGAATGTAAATATATCTTGAGTAACGTAGCATGGTTAGAAGAATCACATTTTATATGAATATTGCAATTCCAATAGATATGTGTGAGTTTGTCATTGGTAGAGGAAGTCATGTGAATGTATCACACAAGTTTTTTAGAAAAATATCCATGTATGTCTGTCTCTGTGAACAGCACAACTCGAAAACAAAAAGTCGGTTACATACCAATCTTCGTATTTGAGTTTAGTACCTTCCAATCATACGACACGAAGATTTTCAAGCAAATCCTTCGCTCCCTGCTCTTTACATTGAATAATCTTCATTATTTTTGATTTTATGAAAAATGGTTTTAACAGTTTTCATTAATGTACCATACGTTTAACATATTTATATGACTAAATGCGCATCTTGAATTTTCTGCGGATATCCTGTGAAGTCATCTTCATTCTAAAAGCATTTTGTATAACTGATAAAACAATATGAAAAACCCTTCTATACGAAAAATGCCGATCTAGTTGTAACACATATGTAATTTATGTAAAATACTTTTTTTATGCAATTGAGACCACTTCCGAGATATTTATTGCTCTTATTTTGAACTTTCCATAACTATTTTTAGGTGCTTTATTCTTTTGTTTCTCGTGATATGGAGAGAGTATGGAACTTCAGAGCTAGCATGTAGCAACATTATTTTTAAGCATTTGACTATCGATTATATTTTTTGTATCCCCTTGGTACCTACAACGAAGTGTGTAATGCAACTATTTCTGCAAAATTTATATCGATTGACATGAAGTAGATGGAAAAATAAGCTTTTGAAAACTGATTTGTAGAAGGAATACACAAATAAACGATAGTAAGTAGAGAAAGTCATGTGAAAGTGACTATCAGATATTTTTATATTCTGATTCCAGTTTCTGGCATTGTGATAATGAGGAAGATGTACCTCTTGTAGTTATACTGTAACAAGAGTCAAGCCCACTACCTATACGTACCACCACTGCGCAGATTCATCTACAGGCCTGGCAAAACAATAATGAAGCGAGTTTTGCAACCACGTAATAAAGTGCCAACAGAATTGGTCTTTTAACTAGGGTGTGATAAATAGCTAATTAATTTAGATCTGTCGTGAACAGATAGCTGCTAAATGGTTTGTCCTCATTAAGCTAGAGAATCGAGTCCTGGCGTACTGGCGTTGTAATCTTTAGACGATTTGCAGTCATTAGTCGTACAGAGTTAAATCTAACAGCCAAATACACAAGCTGTTTCTCAGTATAGAGTAACCAGTTATCCTTGATGAAGGTCATCTATTGTCGGCATTTTTTATCAGGGAATGTAGTCCGTGAGTGTAGTAGACTATAAAATGTATCCGAATACTTCAACACTCGAATATCTGTGAGTTTGTTATAAATATACACATATATGACAGCGCTTTAAAAATTGTACCCAATAAGAGTTCCCTGGAGGTTAATTATGTGACTAAAGGCTTACGACAAGGATGTCCCATGTTACCTATTCTATTTATGCCTTCAGGAAACGTTCACAAATGAGTTTATTACTTAGAGATGACATAATTTATTCATTGCTGTTTAGTATGACTAGGGCTCGGAAGTTAAAGGCCTATACTTTGCCTAAAAAGACATAAAAAGACCTAAAATATCCTAAAAAGAACCTAATGACTGGAAAAATGAACGTAAAAATCTGATGTAAAATAATTAATATTTTTAATAATTTGATTTTTAACTACACATTTAAATAATGAATAAGCATTGAAAATCACTATATCAGCCATTGTTAAAAGTGATTGTGTGTCATTTTCCCCTCAAATTGTATTATTTATGGACTTTTGATAAGTACTAATATTTAATACATGCATATTACAGTGAGAGATCGATGCACTTAATTTATCATGTAAGATGCAAATATTATTTTTTGAAATAGAATTAAATATATTAGTTAAAAAAATACAGCATATGAAACTTACAGTGCGAAAAACCTCATCAATTAAGTGCTTCTTCTTTCACTCATATTTTTGTATTGTTATGTTAATATGCATACTCATTGTTGTCTGTTGATATTGAGAAAGAGCAATAAAATTATAATCAAAAAAGGTGTGTCTGCAAATAACAAAAAAAAACGTTAAGAGCTAAAAGAGGCTAATAAATAAATAAAAATGCTGGAAAAAAGTAAACAGGAGAAATAAAATCCACATTTTCTGGCTTACAGTGACCCAAAATAGGCATAGATATATTATATTGGGCCTCGTCTAGGACACCAGAAAATAATAGGATTTTTTCTCAACTTCCAAGCTCTAGTATGACCAAATTGATACTTGCAGAAGAGTATGCAGATATGCAACATATGGAGGCAGCTTGCAGAAGAATATGAGACATGGGTTTCGAAGAAAACATTACTCAGCAATGGGTGCAGATGCAAAAGACTTAACTTTGGATAATCATAATGGGAAATGAACAATAAATCATTTCAGTGAATATAGTAATTAAAATAACTAAAATGGTAATCACTGAAGTTGATTCTATCGGATAAACTTATCACAAAACAACAAACAAATAGGTATATATGAGTATAATACCTAAAATCCATTTGACGGAAATGGATTTCGGCGGCAGGCAAGGATACCAAAGAGGAACAAAGTAAAAAACAGGTTTGTAAGAGAAATAATGAAGATTCAAGAACCCTTCTGGAAGACATCAGAACAATCTAATTAAGGTGGTTTAGTCATATGAATAGGTTGACAGCTGACAAATTGCCAAAGAGGACATACGAATGGAATATGAACTTCCAATTTTAATGCTTCCAATGAAAAAAAGAATTTAAGTGTGTATGTGTCTGTGTGTGTGTGAGTGTGTGAGAGAGAGAGAGAGAGAGAGAGAGAGAGAGAGAGAGAGAGTGAGAGAGAACAGTATAACTGAAAAGCAAAAGGTCGAATAAATATCAAACTTGGAATTTAAGTATGTCGGGTGTCACCTTTCGACATCGTCTCCAATATCTAATGTTGATTCTTCTACCGGTTGTTACAGTGGTTGGCTATGAGATCTTTCTTCAGAATATTTGTGGGTGTGGTTTCAAAGGACAATACCAATTTAGTTAGCTGAGAAATTTTAATGTTGACCAAAATGTTCAGCTTGAGAAGAGTCGCCGACTGTTGAATTTACGAATTACTATGCTAATAATTAAGCGAAGCGTCAGTTGTCGTGAGTCGCATAAATGTTGCTCGGAAATATTCCTCGCAATAGCCGCTAAATTATACTGATTCAAGCGCGTCACTAAACGCTACCTAACTTAAAATGAATCCATCACACGCGTGGCCACAATGATCGTCTTCACATGATTAAGAGAGAGTGTATCTCTTATTTAGCATGCACGTTTTTTTCTTAAATTAAGCTCCGCCCACCTTAGAACTATCCCATCAACGTTCCTTCTCGCGCGGGGCCAATCTTAAACTCTTACGTAAGCTTATCTGACACTGTTACTATGGGGTACCTCCTCGAATCTCAGAATTTCATTCCCTTTGTCTTTTATAGAATTTGTCTACGTGACCCTGCAAACATACTGAACTTATAACCTTAACTGCATTCCAAGAATATTTATACTAACGCGTTCGCTCCTCACCTATTACTAATGACTTTGCTCGCTGATTACCTTTTTTTCGGACAAATCTTTTCAACTCCAGCTTATTATATCTACATTGATTTAATATATGGAAATTATTTATTACAATTATTTCTCTATCTTACTATTGCTTCTTTATTTATTTATATCTTCCTGTCAATAACTACGGAATCAAAAATCAGCGTCTTCCAAGGCACACGAAAGTTTTGAAGAAAATCCTCACTCACCAAACTTCGTTTATATGAAAACATTTTCGTTGTGTTTTATTTACTGTAACGACTTTGATTAAAATCCTTATGTTTAAGATATTTTCATGTAAGATAGAGTGTAGGTATATCTGAATTTGTTGGGAATATCCTATGAAATTCTCTTCATTCTGAATGAATTGTGTGTACTTTTGTATAACTGGTAAACCATAAGAGATAGACAAAAATTACTGCACAAAAACTGTAGATCTCGTTAAACCACATAATTTATATCGAATAAAAACCTTTTTGTAGCAATAAGTATTTCCTATATATTCGTTGTTCAAATAGGTACTTTATACTTTCTGAAGTGCTAATTACAGCTTCGTTTGCTTTCGGTATTCATGCAAAGAGTATGGAATTTCAAACCCAGCATATGGCGACCCGCTTTTAAAAGAGTTGACTATCGCTTGAACCCTCCTGTCACTTCTTTGTATGTATTTCCTTCAAGGAAATATGTACTGAAACCATCTCTGCAAAGGTTTATCTCGATTAGCATGAAGTATAAGGTAGAATAAGCTTCAATAAGAATAGTTTGCAGAGGAATGGGTAGAGTGGGTCATGTAAATTTAGCACATTAGACTTTTTAAAGCCAATTGTTGATAAATTTTTAATAAAAATTCTATAATTAAGGGGGAAAACATTAACATAACTCTTTAACATTACATTTTGTACATTATTGTATAAAGGTAAATTAGAAGCCATGCATCTGCATCCTGTAAAAAGATCAGTCTGATAACATAATTAGTTTCTGAGATAATGGATCATGAATTTATCGTAGCAGATTTAACAATTGCGCAAATATGGCATTTTATCTCCGCTTAAACCCACGACCCGCTGGATGTGAGCAACAGATGGTAAACCGCCTGAGTCATCGCTCGACCGCTTTATCTTGTTGGCGAAGAAGGTTGTTAATTATTGGGACGGAAAACGTACAGGCATTATAATTAAATAGATAAATTGCACGGCTCGTTCTGGACTGATTTGCACGCATGTACTAACGAGCATAGCGGTGCCACGTCACGAAGAAACTAAGGTAAAAGAGGAAGGGAATACAGTAAAGGGATTTCGGGACATCTTAAGTTAGAGCTTCAGCCAGTTTTGCTGAGTGTACAGACAATGCAGAAACATACAAGGCATACAGGCTAGAAGGGGTGTTAGTACAGCCTAAGATTGTTTAGGATATATGAAACAATAAAGTCTCATACAATATCTCCCCCTGATTAAAGGCTTAGGCATAAAAATCTGATATTTGATAATCACATAATTTTTCTCACACACCTTGTATTTTCAAAATTATCATCATCACTATTATCATCACCATTATAAATAGGTTTACAATAATGATGCATCTTCCATTGCCCAATTATCTTCTATTAGTTTCCCATCGGAAAGAGAGCGCGCATTTTCTGCGCAACTTGCCTGACCTTATTTTCTCACCTGCAAGGAAGAGCATGCTGTTGCCAAACTTCTGTGCATTTCAAAGCCTTCTTTTTTCTGCAAACCTATATAAGAGGAAGAGAGAAAAATAATCACACCCATAGAGATCTATCTCTTGCTTAAAGGGTGATATCTTTACCCGTACCACTCGGTTATATACAAGCCATGAGTTCATAAGTGACAAAGGAACAAACACTTGGCATTTCAAAATACAGTGTTTAAAAGTAGGGAAAATTAAAACGTACATTAGATACTTTGGAAAAGACTAATGCCAATGGTTCAGAGAATGAAAGGGATTTTGGAAACGTTTACAAAATGCTGAAATAACTTATATTTATCATATGAATACCTCCAACTCAGGATGGTATAATTCAAGTCTTTAGGCCTTTTATAGAAAAACAGAAACAATTCTTTTTCTTCCAATTAAGGGGGTTATTGGGATGCAGAAATTTCGAAAATGTTCACCTTACATCCCCGGAAGATGATGACCAGGCAGAGCAGGGCCGTATTTAGAGTGGGGTTTAGGGTTCATCCTCCCCCCCCGGAAATTTCTGACAGCTTTATTTATTTAAATTCATATCAAACCAATATGGGAAATGTCGTTAGATAACAGAAGATCTACTTCTAGTAGCACATTTACAAGAAAAAGGGAAACTTAATATTTTCACCTTACATAGGTGAGGCGATCATACGTCCCGGTTTTCGTAGCAGTCTCGAAGTTTTGTGCTCTGAGGTAGAATATGTTTATCCTGGTGAGTTTTTACTGTCTATATGTCTCCAAGGAATTTTCTTATCCATGTAACGTCTATATACCACGGAGTAGGTACATGGTAGCTGTGTGGGGTACTGTTAAGTTTAGATCTAGTTATGGAAAACCCTCCCCGAAAAATTTTTTCTGGACGGGCATGAGGCAGAGGATTTTAGTAAGTAAACAGAGCAATCCTGTTACTGCACCGAGTATAGGTGACGTCAGGTATTACTGCGACGGACATACGCCTTCCCTCCCCAACAACGCTTTTTTTCGGCTGTTCCATTTATTCGATGCATATACAGTAGTGGAGAACTGTGGCAATATGCCTAAAACAAAGAAGAGTTTATACATCAAAAGTTAGCATCATTTATGGCGGAATATGGCAGGGAACACTTCAGTACAAATGGCGAAAACACCAAATGTAACTTAAGAGTTCAAAATACATTTAAAATGTCATGTTAAACAACATTGTAATTAAGTTCACCAATTGATACCCAACTTTCATCTCACTTGAAATCTCAAACACCTTCTTGCATCCTCAAGCAAATGTCCAATTGTTTACTGGACAAATATAACTCTACCACGAAAATATTCACTAATGGATTGGCATCCACAGAAGGAAGAGGATGCGGCATAGTATATCCTGATCAGATAATGCTCTACAGCTCACCTCACTTCTTTACAATTTTCTCTTGTGAAGCATTCGCCATTAAGGAATCCCTCCTATATATAACTAACTCATCCACTAAAAGTCACTACACCATCTTCAACTATTCATTAAGTGTACTATTTCCCACCCAAAACTCTGAACCAAACCACGTACTGATCCATGAAATCCGATTGTTAAATTACAATATAAATAAGACCGATAAAAAGGTATCGTTTGTATGAACTCTCTCTCACATTGACATAAAAGGTAACGAAACAGCAGATGAAGCTGCAAAATAAGCAACTAAACATCCTGTCAGTGACTCATCGATTGCCTCTCCACACCAAGACGTCATCAGTTTCATTAAACAGATGTATATGCAAAAATGGAAACTGAAATGGTTATCAATCAACAGCAAACTTCCTGAATCTCTCTCAGGCTGCACACAACCCTTTTCTGCGTTGCTGAACTCTCAAAAGAAGAGATCAAGTTATCAAACCCGGCTTAGAATTGGGCACTCCAAACTAACGCACTGTTATCTTCTTACTAAGGACCAACCTCCAAACTGTACCTGCTGTAACATTCCTCTAACCATTCTATACATCCTTATAGATTGTCCACAGTACAGTAGACGTAGACAACAATCCGGCATTTCCAATCTTCGCAATGCAGTTAACAGACCCAATATGCTCAAGAAGACGCTACAGTTTATAATGGATACAAAACACTCTGATTTACTGTAAATGTTTAGCTAATTCATGTTTGTGCAATTGTAAATTAGTGTGTATCATAACGTAGTTTTATGATAACAGGTCACGATAAGACCATGTAGTCAAAATGGCCTTAAATAAACCTTTAATAACAATAATAATAAACTGTAATTCAATAAAACACAAGGAACATATTATTAGAAAGGAACAACTAGGAAAGTGAATCTACAAATAAGAATCTGTTTCATACACTAATAAGAGCGGATATTACTTTTAAAAATGTACAGCTTTTGAAATGCTTGTTCAGTACCTTTCATAAACAAATTGCACACTACGAATAGCTAAACATACATTGTTTTCCCTCCTTCTAATAGTCCGTAATCCTGCTCTACCTTCGAAGTATGGTGTACTGCCTTCAACTGTATATCATATTTGTTTACAGAGAACACTGTAAGGTCACAAGCGCTTCCAACATCCTTCGCCAGCAACCCTCGGTGAGTTCCTAACTTGATGATTTACTTACTAAAACCCCTCTGCCTGATGATGACTTAATACCAAATTTTGTACTTACAGGCACTGTTAGCTTTGAAATTAGTCATTCACTCGCACATATGTGCAGCTTTTTGTTGTTGTATCGGATGGCCTCAATACACTTATTTCGGACGTACTCTAGACGTCTAGTTTTTGAGTCTGACGCATTCAATCCGACTGACCAACTACAGAGGGCAAGCAATTATTTAATGGCGAACCTCACCAAAATATTGCGTTAACTTGTAGATTAATTTGTGTCAACGGTGTGCTCTACGAGTTTGGAGCCCATCCAAAATTAATTTGAGTCCGCTTCTAAGCGCCCCCCTCCCGCTATGATGAAAACGTATATCCAGTGAAAAATTAATACTATTTATAATGCATGATGTAATCGTTTAAAATAATACACAATTATGACATGACAATGTATGAATTTTTCAAAGGTTTCTGTTAGATATTCAGTCCTATATGAAAAACCTTATAATTAGTGTGCAGTTCATCTAGTTAGGGAAAAAAATATGAGATATTACATTCACGTGATATTCTCTATCCATTCCTTTACACAACACAAAATATTCTTACAAAAACATTTCTTCTGTCCACTTTATGCTAATCAAGATAAACCTTTGCAGAAATAGTTTAATTACACATTTTGTTGTAGGTACAAGGTGGGTACAGGAGAAGAAAGCGTTAGTCAAATGTTTAAAAACAAGTTGCTAAATGCTGCCATTGAAATTACATATTCTATGCATGCAATCACAAAATATAAAAAATGCTTCCTTAGCCCCAGAAGCGTGGTCAGGATGGTTGGCTGCCCTTGCTAAAAAAATTCTGATGTGTTTCACTCACATGACTTTCCCTACTCTTGTACAAACGCTTGTTCTCCATATGCTTCACGTTAATCGAGATGTTAATCTTATTGCTAATTTTCTTGTAGATGCAAGGGGAATTGGTAGGCTTTAAGCGATAGTCAAATATTTTAAGAGCTGGTTGCTATGTGCAGTATTCCATTCTCTTTGCATTACCAGGACAAAAAAAATGAATAATGAATTCCCATTTGAGAAAAAGTATTGGAAAAATTAAGGGGATAACAAGCAATATCTCGAAAATGGTTCACTCGACAAAAAAAATGTATATGACATAAATTGTGTATTTTAATGCGATCTACATTTTTGTGTAGTAAAATTTTGTCTATCTCTTATGATTTACCAGTTATGCAAAAGTCGTTCACAATGAAGAATACTTTTGGAGACATTCCCAGAAAATTCAAGATATACATTTTATTTGTCATGAAAGTATCTTAAATATATGATATTTTAATCAAAATCGTTAGAGCCATTTTTGAGAAAATTAAAATTTTCGAAAAATGTTCCATGTAAAGGGTAATCTGGGGTGGGGGGATTTTCTTGAAAACCTTCGTGTTGCATCTCTGGAAGATACCGAACCTAAATACCAAGTTTGGTGTTTATCCGACTGTTCGTTTCTGAGTTATGCTGTTCACAGTCGGACACACACACAGACACACACACGGACATGTTTCCAAAAATACTTTTTTTGGATTCAGGGGCCTCAAAACATGTATTTACGCTGATATCTCGGTATCAAATTTTTGGGTGGAATGCAATACTTCCCCTACTTACTATACGTAGTAGAGAAAGTAAAAATGTGAAATTACTAGCAAAAGTAGCGTCGTTAAAATATAGCACCTTACTAGGCTGGCGGAAACGAGATACTTCTAATCGTGTCTGGTAGCGCTATGTTAACGCCGCATGTATTGAACAATATGACCAAAAGTGGCAGAAACAGCAATTAAACTTAAGTTAGGGTGGTACAACCATGTTAAGATATCGGAGGCGCGTTTTCTTTCCGGTATTAAATTTGAGTGGTTTTCAAATTAATGCAATATCTTCCACTTTAGAACATAACTAGAAACTTTATTTTGTAGTGAAATAAAATGACCTGCAGAGGTAATATAAAATACTCCACAGCGGTAGTTAATTCTCATGCTACAACAGATTTGCAAAACAGCCTATCGTAATTTTAATGTCAATTGCTGCATCTAAATGTGTGAATATAGAATCTATTTATTTAAATATTTCCACTCAGAATATTTATCATTTGAACTGATACAAATTGTTTAAAAACTGGATCTCTATACGTAACCGCCCCTTAATAGTTTTCTGACTGCACTACTGCTTAGCGCTTAGAAAAGTATAAAGCATTTGAAAATTCAAAACAAGGTGTATTTAGGATACAACTAATGCCTCAATATTTTACATAAAGTATGTTTTAACAAGATCTACATTTTTATTTGGTAAGTTTTGTCACAGAAAATTCAAAATATAATTTTTGACATGCAAATATCTTAAACATATGATATCTAATGAAAAACCTTAAACGCTTTGAGAAGAAAGAAACAAAACGAAATATTTTCCATCAAAAGAGTAGACTGGCATCCTCCGTGTTCCAGGGGTACCATGCTAACCTCTGGTTCCGAGGTCGCGGATTCAAACCCGTCAGAGGGCGATGGATTTTGTTCGGGCGTAAGGGAAGTAAAACCTGTGATGCCAGGTCGTAGATTTACGACACGTAAAAGAACCCCAATCCTGATAAAGAGGCCTCTGAGCAAACTTCCCGGTCTTCCACGCCCAATATAGAAAGGGACGCCAAGGACCAAGATCGGCTCCGGGGTAGTGCCTCCGTGCCATACGTATTTGAAATTATTTGTGTACTCCACGATTACATCAAGAATACGGCTATTCTTATTATTCTTAAAGGCGCAATGAAATGGCTTTCTGACAATAGAAAACCTTAGAAGCTGAAGGAAGAGACTGTAAATTGCAAGTTTACAACCTTATTATACGAGGATTATTATGCTACGGATTCGCGCCACCTCTACGAATCCGTGGCACAGATTCATAGCCCTCTGGGCTTGCATTCTAGACTCTAGTGGTGATAGGAGGGGCAAGAGCATAATCCATATCCGTGCCAGTTAGTACATGTCACAGCTTATCTTGGCAGCACATGCGAATCATAAGTGCCAACTTTATCGTACACATACGACAAAGTGTGCTATACTGAGAAGTGAGAAATAAGGTAACAATCATTTGCAGCGTAAAAGTTAGCATAAAATCGTGCTTTGTTACATCATATTCGTCATTAATTTTCCATTATTTATACTTAAACTTAAATGAATCATTTTTTTCTAATGCTGCCTGCACTGCTAGCAGTTCAGCAGACTATTGAAAGAGAAGTAAAGGCTCTACAGACCTGCACCGTCCAGTTGTGAGCTTGCACGCGTGATTTGAACTGTAACCGTGGTGTTTGGTTTAGTTTCATTAGTGCGTGTACTTGCGCTCTATAATAGTGTCTGCACCATTAAATCGCACTGTATGCTGCAAACCCTTTAGAAAGCGTTTCACCTTGAACGGCACTTCTCTAAGTTCCACAAGGGACTTGTGTTTGAGGAAATTCCGAAAACATAAGTCAATAAAATCTAAATGGTTTGTATCAAAAAACTTTTCCTGAAATGTAACTTAAGGAACCACTGCAAGTATATCCGTTCTTTGAGGAAAACTGGTTAAAACGTGAACTAGAGGTTTGTTTTTCAATACCAGAATTGCTCTCTGTTGCTGGAACTGTGCTGTTACTTCCTGCTTATACACACTGAAAATTTATGTGATACCTTCCAACAAACAGTAAACCTTCTGAAGTTGTTAATCACGAGGCAGTAGTAGTGGTGGTGGTGGTTATTATTGCATCATGTAACAATTTCGGGGAGGTATTCCTAACACTACCACTGCATTCATGTTTCAGCCGCCACTCCTAAGGACCATAGTAGTTAAAGAGTGTCCAAAAGACTAGCTTGGGGCGCGCTGGACTTTTTCTAAGCATGGTTTTTTTTTCATTCAGGTATCTCAAAATATACATTTTCGTTGAAATGTTTATTTTTTGCCTTGAAGTAAGGAACAATAATATGAAGAAGAGTTAAAGTGCTCTGTGAAAAGTTCTATTGTTCATTGCTAGATTTCTTTGAATTCCGCGTAGCATTTAACAAATTGTTCGAAATGGCAGGAATAAGTTGTAATCATTCTTATATCAAGTTGAAGCAGTTTTCTGTACCAAAACAATGCTATATTAATGCATTATTAATAAGGATGTATATAATATATATTCTTGATGTAATCATAGTGTTAATTATATATGCGTGATTGTTACTTTACTATATATTAGCGATATTTCTGATATACGACGCAAGAATATTTCCACTGGACACGATTTTATGAGCAAGAACGTGCTTCACACAAAAGTAAGGGAAAACTTCGACATAGTACAAAGAGCTTCTGTTGACCGTGCGCGCTAGAAAGGCATAGGTTGTCCCACGCTAGGGGAGTTCCGAACAAAGTGACAGGCCGGGGATTCCACCATTGTCTCAAATCATGTGACTGTTGAGAAGTCAATAAGGAGAAACTTAAAACCGCCAGTTCTCTCAAATTTGAGAAATCACGCGACTAGTCAGCCAATAAGAAAATTAGAAGTAAAATATGGACCGATCGACTGTGAAACGGCAACTCTAGGCTGGGCCCGAGAACAGTAATTCTAGATAATTTATTAATTAACTTTTATTGATGTTAAATCGTACTATGTAAATATCTTTTTCTCAATACTGCTTGTATATTTTAAGAAGGGTGATTTAACATTATGTATCTATCTAGGTTACTAATATTAGTAGAGTTATAAATGGTTTAATGTAAATAATTTAAGCGCTATGTTAAAATACTGTCCACGATGGAATGTTTTAGCTACAGGAAGAGTGCTTTCGAAGGCAGAAGACCTAGTTTTATTACCTCTCTCCGGTCGCAGTGCTATTATTCCTACAGCGAGGGTGTAGAGCCTTTGTCCCATTATTTGATAATTCGCCGTGACCAAGTGAGTGAGAAGGACAATCTAACGGTACATGTAGGAAAAGCCGCGATTTATATTAAAATTGGACCAATGAGATCCCTGAAAGTTTATTCGAAATAGTTAGACGCGTCGAGTCGCGCTAAAAATGGACCAATAGGAAAGGAAGCAGCCTCAGAAGCCTGAGACTATAAATGGATCTGTTTGGGGAAAATTCGGGGCAGTTTATGTCAGGTGTGGTCAGGGAGAGATGCTGCAGGATGTGTGAGACATCGCGCCAAAAAGACAGTATTGTCAACAGTTTTATCATGGAATTTTAGCATTGCAGTGCGACAGTTTATGTCATGTGTGGTCAGGGAGAGATGCTGCAGGATGTGTGAGATATCGCGCCAAAAAGGGAATCAAGTCAAATTTGTCGTGTCAGCTTAGTATTGCATTTTATTCGAGAGTTTTCGTAATGTGTGGTCAGGGAGAGATGCTGCAGAATGTGTGAGATATCGCGCCAAAACAGGGAATCAAAATAGTTTTAGCAACACACCTAAGATCCGCTACTCTGAAAGGGACAATAAGAATAGTTATATTTCGTGCCATATCCACGCCATAGTTTAACAGCAGTGGACAGTATTTTACAGCGGCAATACCAGTTTTGTATACTACGAGTGTTAATTAAATAAAAAGAAACGGCAGTGTCATCTTTTCATAAACAAAGCAAGTCTATGTCTTCCTATATCACCACCCGAGATCTACGTTTTCCTTTACCGAGGATAAGTCCATGCTCCCATATAATTTAAGGAAAATTACTGCAGCTAGCCGAGGATAAATTGAAGAACCAACACGCTGAGAACTTCTGGAAGCAACGGGAGAAGCATCAAGGTAAGCTACAGCAACGGATGAGGAGGTGATCGCCGCAAACTGGCGCCATAACGTGGAGCTCGAAGGGAAGACCACAAACGGAGGACTAGGAAACAACGAATAGACGAAGAATCTTCAGAGGAAAGGGGCACAGCAGAACAAAATTACAACGCGAACTTCTAGTCTACCTACGTGGGACAACAAAACGGCTGAGAACATCGCTTCTAGAACTTCACCAGGATTCGAACCCGGAACGCATCAGTTAACATTAAAAAAAAATCAGGTTAGAACATTTATTCAAAAAAACAAACAAAAAGGCATGCAGAGTAGTGATTCAGTTTTGTGAACACATGTTATTGAGAGGGGGTAAAGTCATTACTAAGGAGGTAGAACTTGCTAACGGAACCATGAGTAGGTCAAGGGAAGATTTGAAAGAACTGGATGGGGAGGCTATTGTCAGCATAACAACAGATGGAGAAAATATGGGTGCAGCAGAAGTAGAAGTTAGGCTAGAAAGGCAATCACCGATTGAGCAGGTCATTGACGCAGGTCAAAACCAGCTGCTAATATTGCTTCAACAGTTGAGCGCAAAGATAGATGAGCAGAGTAAGGAGTCAAAAAGAAATTTGAGTGAACAAAGTAAAAACTTAGAAAAATTAAGTGAACAAAGTAAGAATTTAGAGGGGAAATTAGGTGAGCAAAGTAAAAGCTTAGAAAAATTAAGTGAACAAAGTAAGAATTTAGAAGGGAAATTAAATGAGCAGAGTATACAGATAGGCGAATATGTCAGAGAGGAAAACAGGAAGATGAGAGGGGAATTAGCTCAGGAGATGAGGGAATATTTAGGTGAACAGGTCACCCGATTACAAAGTCAATTGGACTCCAAATTCAGTCAGCAAGGGAAGGTAGTGCAAGAAATTCAGGCAGGACAACTATGTCTAAGAAACGATGTAGAAAAACTAAGGAAGGATGTAGAAACAGAATTAAGTGTTACCAGCTTAGCCATAAAGGAGCAATTGGATGATGACTTAAGAGCTGTAAATGTTTCTTTAGAAAAAAAACAAAGTACCTTAGAATCTAACATTCAAAGGGAGTTCAAAGAATTTAGAATAGTGTTAGAAAAGGATCAGGGAAAGATGAATGAACTTTCGTCAAAAATGACTGAACAGCTCTCAAATCATCATGAAATTGTGAAGAGGGTTGAAGAGCATGAAAATTGTGTAAAGGAGTTAAAACGCTCTATTGGTAGACTTGGGATAAGTGTGAGACAGAGTGATGATAGCTCACCCAGTGAAACTAGCACCACTTTTAGGGAGGCAAATGGAGGCCAAAGTCCAGCTGCCGACCCATATAATTTCAATTCAGGGCACCAATGTACATCTAACCATGCAAGTAATGCAAACTACCATTTATTAAATGAGATAGGGGTACCTACTTTCGAGGAAAATTCGGCTGATAATCCTAAACAATACCTAAATGACCTTGAGGAGTATTTCCGTTTGAAGCAAATTCCGGACGAGCTAAAGATGTTAATCGTTCGTAAAGGTTTACGTCAAAGGGTTCTCCAATGGGTAAGATTGACTTTGGGAGAGAATAATAATTTTGAATATTTCAGAAGGGCATTTTTGAATAAGTATTGGAGTACTAATACTCAGAACCAAGTGAGATCTATCCTAGTTAATGGCAAATACGATGAACGCGGAAACCTAAGCATGGTAGATTATCTGCTAACTAAAGCACAGAGTAGTAGACTAATCGAGCCACCCATAAGCGAGAGGGATTTCATTAATATGATTGTACCACATTATCCAGAACGCATACACCATTACCTACTCATTGCGAAGCCAAATTCTATTCCCGAATTGATTGAGTTGGTATCATCATTCGAGACAAGTAGTAGGAACCACGGACAAAACTATACAGTTCGACCAATACCGGATAATGCAAGGAATGCGAACTGGAGAGGAAACGCGAGAGGGAACTATAACCCCAGAGAGAGATACTGGAACGACGTACCTCAATCCGGGAACAGAAACTGTCAAAATAACCGTTTCAGGAGGGAAGGTGATAACCAATATCACATAAATGCTATACAAACCAGACCAAGATATAGTGGCCGTTTTAATTATAGGAGAGGCAGAAACAATGAAAACAGATCCAGAGAACATTATTTTTCTGACCGAGGGGAAAGTGATGTAGGAGAAAGGTATGACGAAAATTATCCAGAAAGAAACGAAAGGAGAGAGAGACATTCCCGGGGACATTTTAGAGGAAGCAGAGGAAACTATAGGCAAATGCAGAGAGAGGGAAATGTGGAAGAGACTAGCGGAGCACCAAATAGTGTCGATAACCCGGAAAACTAAGACAGGATCCATTCAAGAGCTCGGAGCGGATTCTAAGCGCGCAAAATTCTCAAATAAACAGAAAATGTGAAACAGGGCTCAAAAATGAATTTATACTGGGAGAACTGATAACTACTATTCAAAATCACTCGGAAAAGGATCTGACAGATTCCCCTAGCATAAAAGTAGTATTATTGGATGAAGAATATAACGCTTTAATAGACTCTGGAGCCAATGTGAGTGTATGCAGCCTGTGGTTATATCAGAACCTGGTAAATAAAGGAATTAAGCTAATGACATTACCCATAAGGAACACGGTATGCCGGGTAGCAGTTAACAAAGAGGTTACACGAATAAAAATGCAAGTAATGTTGAACATGAAAATAGGAGAAGAAAATTTTGAGTTTATTTTTCTGGTAATCAATAATTTGATTTGTGACATTTTGATTGGGTGTGACGTTTTGTTTGAATTAAGAGCTAGGGTTGATTTTGCTGATAAAGTTCTGAAAATAAAGAAGAACAGGAAACTATTAGAAATCCCTTTTGTAGAGGGTATGAAGCAGGATACTTATAACAAAACCCAAGGAGAAGAAGATATAGCCGAAGAAAGATTTTTCGTACAATTAGTACAAACAGGTAGGAATGAGAAATTAATTGCTATAGTACAAGGGGAAGAAACCGATGAGATGCATGCGATCGCTGACAGGTTTTACAACGGGTATACGGAGCACAATGAGAAAGATTATGGTTACGCCCGAAATAAAGAATTCCAAGATCGTAGGGAGATATCATAAACAGTTGCTCAAACCGTACAAATGTTTAGAGAATGAGAAGGGTGAAGAATGTAATGAAAATAATCAGGTTAGTTTTACTCGAAATGAGGTAGCAACCCTGTGAACAAATAGTAAAGGTAATACACCCGAGAAATAAGGATGTAAAGAAGTAACTAAATGCATAATAATTATGTACCAATATGTATGTAAATAGATTTAAGTTCTAGAACTTAATTTGGGTATTAGAGTATTTGTTTGCGTTACAAGTTATTCGTGTGCGCGAAATGTATTGTGTAAGAATGTCTCTCGGAAACCTGTTTTTAAATGGTGAGAGGGGATCAACCATAACAAATGTAGAGTGAATGACCCAAATATAAACACCACTGGTGTGGCAGAACCCTGGTGAAGGAACAGGTATAGCGAAGGGTCTCTGTCAACAAAACAAACCTACAAAGGCCATAATCAGAGGAATTATTCTGGAAAAGAAAATTGTATCAAGTGCTGAAAAATTTATTCTTTTCCAGAACAGGGCAATTTGAAACGGCAACTCTAGGCTGGGCCCGAGAACAGTAATTCTAGATAATTTATTAATTAACTTTTATTGATGTTAAATCGTACTATGTAAATATCTTTTTCTCAATACTGCTTGTATATTTTAAGAAGGGTGATTTAACATTATGTATCTATCTAGGTTACTAATATTAGTAGAGTTATAAATGGTTTAATGTAAATAATTTAAGCGCTATGTTAAAATACTGTCCACGATGGAATGTTTTAGCTACAGGAAGAGTGCTTTCGAAGGCAGAAGACCTAGTTTTATTACCTCTCTCCGGTCGCAGTGCTATTATTCCTACAGCGAGGGTGTAGAGCCTTTGTCCCATTATTTGATAATTCGCCGTGACCAAGTGAGTGAGAAGGACAATCTAACGGTACATGTAGGAAAAGCCGCGATTTATATTAAAATTGGACCAATGAGATCCCTGAAAGTTTATTCGAAATAGTTAGACGCGTCGAGTCGCGCTAAAAATGGACCAATAGGAAAGGAAGCAGCCTCAGAAGCCTGAGACTATAAATGGATCTGTTTGGGGAAAATTCGGGGCAGTTTATGTCAGGTGTGGTCAGGGAGAGATGCTGCAGGATGTGTGAGACATCGCGCCAAAAAGACAGTATTGTCAACAGTTTTATCATGGAATTTTAGCATTGCAGTGCGACAGTTTATGTCATGTGTGGTCAGGGAGAGATGCTGCAGGATGTGTGAGATATCGCGCCAAAAAGGGAATCAAGTCAAATTTGTCGTGTCAGCTTGGTATTGCATTTTATTCGAGAGTTTTCGTAATGTGTGGTCAGGGAGAGATGCTGCAGAATGTGTGAGATATCGCGCCAAAACAGGGAATCAAAATAGTTTTAGCAACACACCTAAGATCCGCTACTCTGAAAGCGACAATAAGAATAGTTATATTTCGTGCCATATCCACGCCATAGTTTAACAGCAGTGGACAGTATTTTACAGCGGCAATACCAGTTTTGTATACTACGAGTGTTAATTAAATAAAAAGAAACGGCAGTGTCATCTTTTCATAAACAAAGCAAGTCTATGTCTTCCTATATCACCACCCGAGATCTACGTTTTCCTTTACCGAGGATAAGTCCATGCTCCCATATAATTTAAGGAAAATTACTGCAGCTAGCCGAGGATAAATTGAAGAACCAACACGCTGAGAACTTCTGGAAGCAACGGGAGAAGCATCAAGGTAAGCTACAGCAACGGATGAGGAGGTGATCGCCGCAACTGCCATCTTATATAAACTAAGGCCCGGGAGACGTTTTACGCTTTCTGTTAAATTCACTTGCGGGATAAATCTGCGACACTGAACATAAACTTTCCGCGCCAAAACAATAAGTGTAAAGATGTAAAGTAAAGAAACGAATATCGTGTGCGTGACGGCGACTATTTCAAAATCAAAATACTAGTGTTAACTCACCTGACGTTAGAATTACAATCGTCAGAGAAGTGATTCCGCATTCATAAATACGTGCGACATATAAGAAACAAAAGAAGTGTCGAGTGCGTGAAGTCAGGTAGTTTCAAAGAAGTTTTGTGGATAAATGAACATTCTTCGACGAACAAAATGTGTGCGGGAACTAACCATCCCAAGTCCAATAAAGTGGAAATGCGTCAATTGTTATCGCTATCAGAACTATTGTAAAGTGCTATTGTCAAGATTCACATTTTCATGCAAACTTATTTCAAGTAAACACCATCAACTTAAGTTTAATTAGTGTCTTCAATTTTGGCACGTCTTCTTATGAGATACACCCTTGAGAAATCCATATCCAGTGTCATGCTCAATAATATTTATCAACAGCCGACAGCAACCGTGGACTGCTGAACCTCAAATGCAGCAGCTAGAATCTGAAGACACGACTTCCTAACTAGCCGATTCTATTAGTAATTACAACAATAACACTTCTATTCAGCCATAACAATAACTATACAGTGATTACTTTAAGTTGGTAAATTTGTGTCGTCAAGTTATCCTTCTCTATTTATGCTGCATAATTAATGATACGAAATAACAATCGACAAGGAGGATAACGCGGCAAAGTTCCGGGTGTAAAAGAACATGCTCGATTACAAAGTGGGTTCCTGAGAAATAAAATGGGTCATGATCATCTCGCGATCTTGCTTTTGTAGCAATGGAGACGTCTGCAACTGAAAAGATAAATACTGAGGCTATCAGAAACGACTGTGACTTTCTAAAACTAACTAAATGTCACTGGCAAGTTATTTATTTAATGTATTGTATTATATGTCTAGTAGAGTCTTATAAAACTAACTATAATCGCTATATAGATAGGGAAATTGTATATCAATAAGTATTTAACAGTGAAGAATTCATAAAACCTGAATTGTAATTCATTGAAGAAATATAAGAGCACCAGCGTACATTTGTTTCGTCTAAAGCCTCCTATGCTACATAAACGTACATAGGTAATATACGCAATAATATGGCAGCTTTGGTTGTTCAGTAAAGAATAGCTGAAAGTAGCATATGTTTGTGTAAAAGCTAATATTATTGGTAAGACCATTCTCCCTCACTAGCATGCCCTTTATTATTTTTCGCCGGGTGAAACTACCTGTTAAGTCAGAAATTCTATCCTTGATATTACAAGGGCGATACTGCATTATTTGCTGCATGCGCGCATTCTAAACTACGAACAAGTAAAGTAATTGGACAGGACGACAGGAGACACTGTTATTTTAGTGACCGCACGTCACGTCACGACGCCACCATCCAGTCCAGTGTGCGCTGGTGTCAGCCTGTTGAAACAAGTGACGTAAATCACTTCACGCTTGCTATGACGCGGGCGTCACGACGCTCTTAACCTGTAAGAGTGGGTTTTCTTCCCCCCTTCATTTATATGCCGCCTTTAACTTCTAAGGCCATATCGGCGGCCCTGCCTTTGGAACAATATTGCTCATCGGTGGGGATGTTTATTCGTTTACTTTGTGTATCCCTTTGGGTTTTCTTTTTACTTTCTCTACTACGTATAGTAAGTATAGGGGAAGTATTGCATTCCACCCAAAAATTGTATACCGAGATTTCACCGGAAATATATGTTTTGAGACCCCTGAATCCAAAAAAAGGCATTTTTAGAAACATGTCCGTGTGTGTGTCTGTGTGTCTGTCTGTGTGTGTCTGTGTGCCTGTGAACAGCATAACTCAGAAACGAACAGTCGGATAAACACCAAACTTGGTATTTAGGTTCAGTATCTTCCAGAGATGCGACACGGTTTTCAAGAAAATCCCCCCACCCCAGATTAGCCTTTACATGGAACATTTTTTCGAAATTTTTAATTTTCACAAAAATGGCTCTAACGATTTTTATTAAAGTATCATATGTTTAAGATATTTTCATGACAAATGAAATGTATATATCGAATTTTTTGGGAATGTCTCCAAAAGTATTCTTCATTGTGATCGACTTTTGCATAACTGGTAAACCATAAGAGATAGACAAAATTTTACAACACAAAAAATGTAGATCGCGTTAAAATACACAATTTATGTCATATACATTTTTTTTTGTTGAGTGAACCATTTTCGAGATATTGCTTGTTATTCCCTTAAATTTTCCAATACTTATACTTTCTCAAATTCGTTATTCATTTTTTTTTATGTCCTGGACATGCAAAGAGAATGGAATGCGCCACATAGCAACCAGCTCTTAAAACAGTTGACTATCGCTTAAAACCTACCATATTCCCCTTGCATCTACAAGAAAATTAGCAATAAGTTTGACATCTCGATATCTCGATTAACATGAAGCATATGGAGAATAAGCGTTTGTAAAAATAGTTTGTACAAGAGTAGAGAAAGTCATGTGAGTGTAACACATCAGATTTTTTAACATTAAATTCACACACACACACACACACACACACACACACATTTACTCTCTCACTCATGCTTCCAGACTCTAGGGAGGATGGGGAATAATCCTAGCTAAAGAAACATTTCCATCCTACAACCGGGAATCGAACCCGGAACCACCGGATTTTGAAGTTCCTGCATGAGCTGTCTCGCAGTCTGCCTAGCGAATAAAGCAATCTACCCACGGTGGGGACATCGTTGCCCTTCCTCCAAAAATTCCTCTGTGTGTGTCGTGTGTGAACAGCAAAAACGAAAGTTTGTATGAATACCAAGCTTCATATGCAGTCCAGCGAATATGATACGACACAAAGATTTTCAGTAAATTCTTCTCTAACACTCCGGTTTCCTGTATCCTATATTAGGTGTTTACTTGCTCTACCACTTGCCTATAGTGTTAGAGGAAGCATTCCGCATAAGAATTCTACACAGAGGTTTCAAAGGTAATACATGTTTTGAGGTCTCCCGAATAAAAAAGCGTTTTTAGAAAAACAATGTGTGTAAACAGCATAACACAAAGATGAAATTTCCGATGAATTCCAAACCTGATATTTAAGCTCATCTTCTTCCAAAGTTGCGGAACTAGGATTTTCAAGAAATTACCCTAAACTATCTTTTGCATGGGAATGTTTCGTTAAGTTTGATTTTCTCAAAAGTAGCTCTAACGATTTTGATTAAAACACCATATGTTTAAGACATTGTATATCTTGAATTTTATACGAATAGCCCGTAAAGTCCTCTTCATTCTGAAAGATTTTGACAGCTGATAAATCATAAGAGATAAACAAAACCTCACCACAGAAAAACTTAATCACGTTAAAACACATAGTTTATGCCAAATACATATTTTTATTGCATTAACCATTCCCATATACGTATTGTTGTTGGTTTGAGTTTTCCAATACTTTATACATCTTTTAAAGTGTTAATTCACCATTTTTTTATTCTCGTGATGTCTTGCAAACAATACGAAATTTTAAAGGCAGTATGTAGCGATCTGCTGTTTAAAGAAAGATTTGACTATTGCTTCAGCCTCTTGTATTCGCCTTGTATGTACCTACCACGAAATGAATAGCGAAACCATTCCTGCAAGCATTTATCTCGACTAACATGAAGAAGATGGGAAAATAAGTTTTTGTAAGAATACGCTGTAGAAGAGATGTCAAAGTAAACGATAGCTGGTACGGAAAATCGTTTAATGTTGCGCATCAGATTTTCTTCATTTGGATTTGTCAATATTTTAAGCAGTACATTATTAAGTGTAAAGTAGCATTCTTTGGCATCATGGGCTCGTGTAGAGCGAACAAGGATGGTTTCAGAACTGTCGTTTTCTTACGGGGGCAGTCCCAGAAGTACCCGCCCTGATGTATAGATAGTGGTTGTTCCAAACAAATGACTGTGGTAGAAAGTACCAGCCTTATACAGCTTAGGTTTGATGGTGCTAGGTCGTTTAGCAATTGCTTGGCAATCATCAATATTGAACGTTCTCAGCAAATTTGTAAACATGGATAAATCTGGCCATCGTTATGTGATACTATACTTTCATTTGAAAGGTCTTAGTCCAACTAATATTAAAGCTGAGCTAGATTCTACTCTGGGGGAGTCTGCTCCTTCGTTTACAACAGTGGGTGGCAGAGTATAAGCGAGGCCATAGGAGCTGCCAAGTCGAACATCGCAGTAGTCGACCAAATGAGGTGACCACGCCAGAAATTGTGAGGAAAATCCACAAAATGGTATTGGATGACCGTCGACTGAGAGTGCGCGAGCTAGCAGACATCGCAGGCATTTCCAAAAGTGCTGTACATCGCATACTGACTGAAAACTTAGACTGAGAAAGCAATGTGTAAAATGGGTGCCGCGTTTACTCACAATGGAACAGAAGCAGCATCGTGAGGTTGTTTCAGTCGAGTGTTTGGCGATGTTTTGATACAATAAAGCCGAATTTGTGCGTCGATTCATAACCATGGATGAAACATGGGTCCATCACTTCACATCTGAGACGAAGGAACAGTTCAAAACAGTGGATTGAAAGGGGAGAATCGGCTCCAAAGAAGGTGAGACAGTTCCATTTGCAGGCAAGGACATGGCGTCAGTTTTTTGGAATGTGTTTGAAATAATTTTCATTGATTATGTTCAAAAAGGAAAACCAATCAATGGTGAGTGTTATGCAAACTTATTGCAGCATTTGAATAATGAAATCAAGCAAAAACAGCCGCATTTAGTGTAAAAGAAACTTTTGTTTCATCAAGACAATGCACCAGTTCAATCATCCATTATCACCATGGCCAAAATCAATGAGTTAAAGTTCGAATTGCTTCCTCATGCACCCTATTCACCAGATTTAGCCTCCTCTGATTATTTTCTATTTCCAAAGTTGAAGAAATATCTTGGTGCTAAAAGATTTGCCAACAGTGAAATGCTGGAGTCTGCAGCTGATGGCTATTTTGCAGAACTCGATAGTTCTCCGTATAAACAGGGTATCGAAGCTATTGAACACCGCTGGGAAAATTGTATCGAGCTGAAAGGAGATTATGTAGAGAAATAGAGATGTGTTTTCCAAAAACTTTTGTGGTTTCTTTGTCAGGTCGGGTACTTCTGGGACAGTCCTCGTACCTTCCAGTAAGTTCCTGAGTACCTACAACAAAATACGAATTGAAAACATTTTTGACAAATAGTCACCATGAAGTAAAATAAGGCTCCGTGTGAATAATTTGTAAAATACCTATAAAAGTGGTAAATTTCAGTGCAAATTGTGCGAATGTTAAACATCAGATGTTTTTTCCGTTTCAAACCTGTTCCTGACGGAGAGCGCAAAAGTTGGAGATGGATGTCAGGATATTCTGATGAGCAAAATCCATCCCTTGATTAATGTACTGAGTAACAGCAGCAGTACACATATTGGAATTTCTCTTCAGGGGTAACTTTACATGATGTTCTCAACCACAGGCAGAGTGAAACACCTCCAGGTTTCCAGCAGGAAGACAAGGTCGTTACTTTGAAAAGAAAAATCTGGGCTGGTTTGCTCGCCTCCATGTATGTTTTACGACCGTTCGCTGCGGGTAAACACTAGACTGGGTTTGTTTACTTAGCCAAGGAGTCTAGCCAGTTGACCCCTTTATCGATTCGGAAGGGTTCAGTCTGAAACGGGGATTTTTCTTCATATCATTCTGACCGCCGAGATGTCTACCATTACAAGCCGACAGAGACAGAAGTAGTTTGTTTCCAATTCTAGTGGTGTGATCTGAACTGAAAAAGAAAAGAAGGTGGTACATACCTGTTTGATCTAATGGTTCCATTCTGCTACCTTTGTTGTTTCTAAATTCTTCTATAAACAAATCCCTTCTAAGGCAAAATACATTATCTTCAAGTTGAAGTTTTCATATGAAGCTACTGTATCTAAAGTAGGTATTTAGGTTTCTTTTGTACCTATTCTTCTTATCATTGCGGTGTTAAAGAGCACTGCACCCATTTTAACCCACCAGTCCTTACTTACACCCCACACACTATCTTGCTTACATCTTACACACTATCAGTCGGTGCTAGGTTTGGCACGCATCCACCAAGTGGCATGGTTCTGTGACAAAGCCCGTGCACAATTCCCTGGAACGGAAACGGGAACGTAAATAATAATTTACATAAATTTTGAAAGTGAAGTTTTACGGATGAATTTAGACGTTTTCGAAGTGAATCCGTGCAACACTTTAGATTATTTGCAACGTACAATATTTTATTCCATACTATGTCGAGCTTCATTGCTTTAATGAATAGCTATTAATATACGTAACCGTTGAAGGTGGTAAGCGCAATACGCTAATTGTGAATTCATCTGTATACACAGGAACAGCCGATGGACGGAGCGCTCTAATGTTTTAATGTTGCAAGTAAATAAGGATTTGTCCACCTCTGTTGATTATCTCACTTGTTTACTATAGAACAAGCTGGAAGCAAATAATGAGGATTTTCTCATTAAATTTCCTGTTGCTACTTTTCCTGGTTTACTTGTGAAATTATGAAGGCTTGCCGTAGTTCACCCATAAGTTAGTGAAAACAGCTTCCCTTTTGTGAATATTACAGTACTGTTTATTAAACCATAAAGTACGGAAACGAGACAGCACTATTTATTTCATTACATTATGAAATAAAAGAGTTAAAACACCCGTTTTCAAAGGCGTGCGTGCAGAGTCAACGGAGAGTTTTCCGGAGCCGGGAACGCCAGCTGTAATGTTTATTGTACGTACTCGTATATTTTCGTTGTAGAAGACAGTCCAGAGAGCCAAGACCCATAAGAGTTGCCATAGCTTTCTCTAGTAGTAGAGAGTAGAGGCTTGAAAAACAAAACCGGGATGATTCCCGGCATCTACACGTGCTTCTATTCTGAGTTTTGTTTCTATAGTCGATAGTTTCATTATCGTTTCCCCAAACGTTTACCCCATTGAATTTCAAAGTTGGCAAACTGTATTCAGACGTAACATAAATACAATTGGTTGCTTCTAAACAAATGATATTCGAATTTGCAAAATCGATTTTCCATGCTATCGATACACTAATCGATATACAGGATGAGCCAAAAGACTCCGAACCGCCTGTGCGGTATTTTTCCTGTCCGCGTCCTCGGCGCTCGTTGCCGTCTGTTGCTATCATAGAAAGGCGCGGATGAAACCACACAACATTTTTAATACTACTTTTAAAGGCTTTACTTACCAACTTTATGAAAGGAAATGCTGAAACTGGCCATCGTCGTTGTCCATACATTCTTGGCGCCTCTTTAGGAAACTATCCATCATGGAATTTTTGGGGTGAATTTTCCAAACGATGACCGATGCCGTCTAATGTTTCTTCGATAAGAACCGAACGCCGTCTTTTAGATTTCTTAGTCTGAACACTTCCTGTGGCCTGGAATTTACTGTAAAGTTCAGGATTGTTGTACGGCCTGGAACTTTCAAACCTGGAAATGTTTCTGGAAATAGTACTTTCACTTTGCAAGCTGACCGAGTTAACACATACTAATCATAAATAAATACACGCTGTGCAGTAGAAAACATATACTGAACTACATCACATCACCGTCAACTCAAAACTGCACTTCACACTGCATAGCAAAACCACAACAGCGCGACTTTGTTTATAGCAGCAGTGCGTTATCATGTTTTAATCATATTTCCACACACCCAATGGAAATCACCGCGCATCCGGTAATATTGTTCATAACACACCCCTCCGAGGCAATTTAAAACATAAAGTGTACAAGACAAACCCACACACCCTGGAAAAATTAAAACAAAATATCCGACAGAAAATTACTCAACGTGAATTACGGCGAGTGATGGATAGTTTCCTAAAGAGGTGCCAAAAATGTATGGACAACGACGGTGGCCAGTTTCAGCATCTGCTTTCGTAAAGTTGGTAAGTAAAGCCTTTAAAAGTAGTTTTAAAAATGTTGTGTGGTGTCATCCGCGCCTTTCTAAGATGGGGGCAGACGGCAACGGGCGCTGAGGACGCGGAGAGGAAAAACACCGCGCAGCCGGTTCGGAGTCTTTTGGCTCAATTTGTACTTTCCCATTACCATTTTTAATGAGTTAAAATACCTAAAGTCTGAACTAATTCGCTTTCCCTTCTCGTTTTGGTACTCATAACCGATTTATTTTGGAATGATACCGATAAATTGTGACTAACAAACTGCTCCTCGTTTTCTGTCGTCCTCCGTGGTCTAGGGGTACTTGCTAGCCTCTAGTTCCCGAGGTCGCGGTTCAAACCCGGCGGAGGGCGCTGGACTTTTTCAGGCGTAAAAATCCTTAGCATGGATTCCTTCGGAAGGGAATTAAAGCCAGTGGTCCTGTATCGTAGATATACGGTACATAAAACAACCAAGTCTGATAAGGGGCCTCTGAGCAAAATTTCCGGTCTTTAACGCCCAGTATAGAGTGGAGCGCTAAGAACCATAGTAGTTAAGCGCGTCCATAAATAAAACCCAATTTAATTTTTTCTCGTTTCCGCCCTCGATTGATTGTGCATGGCGTATTTAACTTCTCGTTCCGGGACAAGGTGCACCAGGTCTAAATGCTGAAGTAGTTGGAGAAGAAACACCTGAAAGATGAGAAGGAAACAGAATGAAAGGAAATTATGGAAAGGAAATCGTGGTAAAGAAGAAGCCACCACAGTATTTGCCTGCCGAACCTGGGAAAACCACGAAAAGCCAATGGGTCAGAGTGGGCGGTCGCCGGTGGTCAAACCCGGGACCTCCAAATGCGAGTCCCGCACGTTACGGTGGCGCCACCTCGCTTGGTACTTTTAAGGGTAGAAAAGTTGTTTTAGACCTCAAAGTTGCACCCCTGTGTTGGCTGGCACTTTAATAATTTTAGTGTCTGCACCGTTATATCCGTATTTTCCGATTTTCGACAATTTTCACATTTCGGGACCCCTTAAAATATAAATTTTTAAGAAAGAAAATCATATTTAATCAAAATCAGTGTAATATTAACAAGTTAAATGTGTCAAAAGTGCGAGGTAGAATCGAGAAAAAGTTAAAAAGAAACAGATTAAGTCATATATCACCCAGCAGAAACCAAAATCATTACTTCCATTTACATTTCCATACGACATACCTAGCTGTATGCGAAGCTCATCTCGATTGCACAAAGGTGTGGGTGGTAATTTAGCTGATTGAATGTACAGGTTTTGGGAACGTAGTCTAAAAGAGGCGTGTATATAACTCGCAATAAATTACGATCTGAGTCAGTATGAACACATGTTGAGTAACGAAATGAATCAATCCAGAGGTATGTGAAAGTGCTTACTTAGCTTTAAGGTGCGTTCGTATCCTGCAAATGAATCACTTTAAACAACCATTTCACTTTCAGAATGCTGTGACATCATACGTATGTCACATGTATGTATGCATCAGGATTGTCAATATGATGACTGATGTTGATTCCATAAGATAAGAAATAAAGAGAAAGTGCACATTTCTCTTTTATTTCAATATTATCTTTTTATGTCACTAATTTCATTTAATCATGCATCCAGCCTTAGACTACGATAACCTGTGTGAAATAATAATTATGGAGCATTAACGAACGCAAAAGTAGGGTTAACTAGATACCCGGAATTAAAACTTTGCTTGCAACATAGTAGGTCACCTCTAGGGTAATTGAAAACGCCTTGAAGGTTTACCGAGTTATATGAATCAGACAAGGTTTAAAGGGTCCAAACTGTGAAATGTGCACATTTTTCATTTTTAAGCATGATTCATAATTTTAACCAGATGTTTGCAATACCCTCTGTAACAAGCTCCCATCAGTTTGTTTAAGTACCTCCTCAGAAAAGAATATGTTCTACAAACCTCTTTGCGGTGCAGTTTTCAAAATGTATTTGAGTTCCAAACATATCCTGTCTTACAAATTCGTCACATGGTTTGAAAATAAAATCTGAATTATTTAAAAAAAATTCAAAGTATAAACGCTTTCTTTTTAGGCGTTTTAATTAACAAAAATAATTTCTAAGGCAGTGCACTTCCTTAATTT
The DNA here is from genome assembly GCA_030765065.1 of Deroplatys truncata. Lineage (NCBI taxonomy): Eukaryota > Metazoa > Arthropoda > Insecta > Mantodea > Mantidae > Deroplatys > Deroplatys truncata. The sequence goes on from CM060987.1 coordinate 91,097,091, forward strand.
TATGTGTTCAGAATTTCCAGGTATAACTTTTATTCATTATCTGTCATATTAAGAAACTTTGGTTAGAACTTCTTCTGCTTCTTCTTCTTCTTCTTCTTCTTCCTAATCAAAGCTTGGGAAAGTAATCCCGCTTCTGGGTCCAGAACTGAATCTTCCATCTTTCTCTCTGCCTTCCTTAATCTCTTCTGCCGTGGGGTTTGTTATTGTATACTATTTTTATAACCTATTTTCGCGCCCATCCTTTCCACATGTCTTCTCGACTGATTCTGGTATTTCTCAACTATACTTTTCATCTTTAATTTTTCTCTAACTACTTCACTCTTATATGTATCTCTTATTCTCATTCCTACCAAACGACGAGCAAATCTTATCTGCGCCCTTCCAGTCTCTTCTTGTCTTCTTATCTTAATGTCCATACTTCACAACCAATTTTTTAAGCTGGTTTGGCAGTAATATTAAGCAGAGTCTGTTTTGCTTCATTGTTCATTTTAATTAAGCTTCTTTTAATTATACCATTTAACTTATTCTACTCTCTTATCTATATTTATTCTGTTGGCTTTATGACACTCTAAATACCTGAAACTTGATGTCTGGTCTATTATTTATGACAGCTTTTATTCTCCTCCAGTATTTCCTTTTATTCCCATTGATTCGTTTTTTCAACGAACGCATCCTAACTCGTTCCCGTTAACTTCGTGAGAAACATGTGAGCAACCCAGCTCAATCTCGTAGCATACAGTAAGAAACTGTAATAATGCTCTGAGCATAGTGATGTGTAAAGTGGTGTGGCTTCCCTGTTACGACAAATCGACAGTGACATTGAAAGAAAGTAGCTGGTTATGATCGCCACATTGCTAGTAGCTCTTCACAAAAGAACAAACTTTGTTTATTTATTTACTTTAAGTTTAGTTAATCCTTTAACCGGCTAGACCATATCGGACGATGAATGAACGAAGTGGTTAAAAAGATGCTCAAATGGACCGGGGTCCCTAGAGCTTAGAGTTATCCAACATTCGTCTTCTCAGAATAACTCGCACTGAGATTCGAACTTGGGATCTCTTGAATGTAAAGTAGACACGCTATCCCCACTTCACAGAAGCGGGATACAAATGACAGATTACATATTTTGGCGTTTTTTCAAAATATTCCATTTGATTAGAATTATATTATTTTAATAATACACCGAGCTTTCAACTCTTTTGTTTGTAGAATTTACAAAATTGTTCCACGCATATAATAGAGAAATTTTTGTTATAAAACAACTGATTTTACGGTTAAAATCCGTTTTGGCGAAACATGAAACTGCAATACTGTTTTGCAGTCCTTTAGGTCTGCTGAAAGTTTAAGTCCTTTAAAATGGTAAGGGAAACTATGCATTATAAACTACGTTGAGATTAATTTCCTACAGGATCGATTTAGGTTGTTTACATTTTGGAAGACGGGACCGTGTTAGATTGTTTACATTTTGGAAGGCAGGACCGAGTTAGGTTGTTTACATTTGGAAGAAAGACCGAGTTAGGTTGTTTACATTTTGGAAGATAGGATCATGTTAGACAGTTTACATTTTGGAAGACGGGACCGTGTTAGATTGTTTACATTTTAGAAGGCAGGACCAAGTTAGGTTGTTTACATTTGGAAGAGAGACCGAGTTAGGTTGTTTACATTTTGGAAGAGGGACCGTGTTAGATGGTTTACATTTTGGAAGACAGGACCGAGTTAGGTTGTTTACATTTGGAAGGCGGGACCGAGTTAGGTTTTTTACATTTTGTAAGACGGGACCTAGTTAGGTTGTTTACATTTTATAAGACGCGACCGTGTTAGTTTACATTTTGGAAGACGGGACCGAATTAGGTTGCTTACATTTTGGAAAAAATTAATTAAATTGAGTTTTATTTATGGACGCTCTTTAACTGCTGTGGTCCTTAGCGTCCCATTCTATACTGGGCGTGAAAGACCGGTAGTTTTGCTCAGAGGCCTCGATCTGGCCTCTTTACGTGCCATAAATCTACGACACGGGAGCACCGGCTTTACTTCCCTTCTGAAGGAAGCCATGCTAAGGATTTTTACGCCCGAAAAAATACATCGCCCTCCGCCGTGTTTGAACCCGCGACCTCGGGAACTAGAGGCTAGCATGGTAACCACTACACCACGGAGGACGACTACATTTTGGAAGACGTAACCGTGTTAGATTGTTTACATTTTGGAAGACCGGACCGAGTTAGGTTGTCTACATTTTGGAAGACGGGGCCGAGTTGGGTTGTTTACAGTTTGTAAGACGGAACCGTGTTAGACTGTTTACATTTGGGAAGACGGGACCAAGTTAGGTTGTTTACATTTTGGAAGAGGGGATCAAGTTGGGCTATTTATATTTTGGAGGACGGGACCGAGTTAGTATTCGAAAGTAGAAAATGGGACCGAGATGGGTTTCACCATTTTCAACAGATGGTGAGAATTTCAACTGGTAAAAATTACCACCACAAGGAACAATTTGACTGATAAAAAACACTGAAAAAAGAGCAGGAAAGAAATTAATTTTAAGGGTATAGAGATGACTTTAAAACTTAAAACTGGTCCTATACACGGTACACATTACTGATTTCAGAGTCTGAACCATCCTCTACAATGAGTTTGTATATATATATATATATATATATATATATATATATATCCCTTATACAAGCACTAAAGTATATTAGTACACACTCATGCTTTCCACAGCTTACTTCCTAAGTTTTAATGTACATTCGAATTCTTCACGGTAACTCAAGAGGTAGAGCATCGGCTCTGAAAGCAGAAGGTTCACGATTTGAATCGCAGCCATTGCACTGAATTATTCAAATCTGAATCATTCCTCCAACCTATACATATCTCCCTGTGTTACAGTACTAGCACATTTTCATTTGAGCGAACCATACACTGTATAACGAGGAGAGAGAACCTGCCTTTACAACGTAGTAGACTTTATAAGCTTCTAAAGGTACGTTGCAATAAATTTATGACATTGCTGGCTTTCATATGCAGGAGCCGTGGAGAATGAGAGGTATATTCAGCACAATTTATTCATACTGCTGCCTTTACAAGAAGATTAGCTGCGGGAAGCCGGGCTTCAGGCGGTACATAAATCAAACTCTGCAACTCGGTCACGGCCACCGAGGCTTCAGTTAATTGCGCACGTGACCCCTCATTGCACTAAGGGTGCATAATCCCAACCTAGTTCTGCATTAAACACTGCCGTTGAGTGGAAACGAGAACCAGATTTCAAAACTGATATAATTCACGCGACTTTCAATTTCGTATATATCTGTTTCTATACGTATATTATGCTACTCATATGAGAAGTGATTCTTCTACCCTGTTACAATATATTTTTGTTTTTTTTACTTTCTCTACCACTTATCTATAGTAAGTAGAGGAACTATTGTATTCAAAAAAATAAATAAAAATAGAAAAAAGCCCATCTCTGTGTGTTTACATGTGTCTGTGTTTTAACAGTATAGTTCAAAATCGAAAAGTCGGTTTAATACCAAACTTGGTATTAAACGTGGAAAAACTGTCTTTATTTTTGGTTTTTGCGAAAATGGCTCCTAAACTTTGACTAAAATACCATAAGTTTAATATATTTACATGGGAAATAAAATGTACAATATCTTGAATTTTCTTCGAACAGCCTGTGAAGACTTCTTCTTTCTGAATGACTTGTGTAATTGGTAAACCGTGCAGCAGAGAAAATTCTTGCTTCACAAGAAGTATAGATCCCATTAAAACCCTCAATTTATGCCAAAAAGGTTTTATGGCCTTAACCATTTCCGAGATATTCTTTGTGATTGGTTTGTATTTTGAAATCTTATGCTTTTCTCCTAGCGGGAAGCCGCTATTCGATAGATTAGATTAGATTAGATTAGATTGTATTCTGTGAGTTCACTAGCAGCCATAAAGGCTTGTGAACATAGAACATGTCAAGGAAATGTACAAATATTACATATAAACATAAATATTACACAGATTATGGAACATTTGAAATAAAATAGACACATACTATATGCGTGTCAAGAAAATGTACAATAAAGTTACATATATACATAAATATTACATAGTATACAGAACATTTAAAATAAAATAAAGACATTTTATATACAAAATGAAGCAAAACAAGTGTAATTTTGTACAGAGTTGAATACCTCCTTACTGTTATAAGGTTAACATACGTATAGGCAAGAACAGTTATTTTAACATTCACTAGGATTTTACCTTTGTTCGTCTGATCATTTTGTTCTATTTAATTTGTAATGCATAGCATTTACTGTCAGTTCTTAATATACATACATTTAAATAGCTTCATTAATTCTAGAGCAGGCATCATATATGACTGGCTGTTGTCATTAATATTTACTAATACTACTTACAGAGCTATATAAGTATTATCATCAGGATAATTTGTCATTCTGATAATCTTGTACCGAATAATATGTTTTTGAGCATAGGTACTCTTTAACAGCAGTTTTAAAGACATTGAAATTGTCAACTTTTCTCTTAAGATCATTAGGGAGAGTATTAAATATTTTTATAGTCTCGTAATATACACCTTTCTGGAAGCAAGAAAGCTTTGCACTGGGATGATGGATGTTACCCTTTTGTCTAGTGTTTATCTCATGAATTTCCATGTTTGTAATAAATGTGGTTCGATTGCATACATAGAATTTTAAGATTGAAAATATATACATGCAAGGTAAGGTTAATATCTTCAGTTTTCTAAGAAGATGTTTGCAAGAGTGTCTGCTATGAGTGCTGGAAATGATTCTTATAACCTTCTTTTGCATGAGAAATATTCGTTTACTTTCTACCGAATTTCCCCAAAATAATATTCTATATTCAATGATAGAGTTAAAATATGCATAGTATACTAATTTAAGTGTATCTATAGAACTGACATTTACCAATATTTCTTATTGTCATGTAAAGAGAACTGAAAAGCTATCACATAGTGATCCCTTTTTAAAACCCTTGACTATTGCTTTAGCCTACTCCATTCTTCTTATACTTGCAACGAAATTTGTAAATGTATAATGATCTCGTTTAACAAGAAGTAGTAGATAGAAGAAGAACCTTTAACAACGATAGTTTTTAGATGAGTGAATGGAGAAGTTCCTGTGAATGCAATATATGAACATATTTTTAATTATTTCAAATTGAGTAAGCAGTGCTTAGTTACAGAATCCAGAAAAATAGCATTCAAATGTTTATTCATGGTGACAAGCTCTTGCGATGGAAAGAAAGAAAGAAAGAGAGAGAGAAAGAAAGAAAGAAAGAAAGAAAGAAAGAAAGAAAGAAAGAAAGAAAGAAAGAAAGAAAGAAAGAAAGAAAGAAAGAAAGAAAGAAAGAAAGAAAGAAAGAAAGAAAGAAAGACTGATAAAACCAGGCACGTCCGTTAGATGATACACTCACACTTGCAGAAGATATAAATTGTTAAATGGATTTTTTTAACGACTAACACTACGAAACACTTGTTTAACACAATGTATTGTAATGAGCTTGATATTTTCCTGGAGCAGGTTTTGTCTATTTATTATGGCTTTCTAATTATACAGCTTTATACAAAATTCAATCAAATAAAAGGGATTCACAGGACATTCACAGAAAATTCAAGAAATGCGTTTTATTTGTCATTCATATATTTTAAACATGTGATATTTTAACCAAAATTTGTATGCCACCTTTTAGTAAATCAAAAAATAATGAAACTTTCTCCATGTAAAGGACAGTTTGGTGTAGAGGGATTTTCTTGAAGATCTTCGTGTCGACTTTGGATTATTCCATCTGAAAACGTTTGAAATGGAGGTGAAAATCGACTTTGCATTTTGAAACTTTTTTTACTTGGAGACATGCCAAATACATTACTTTATGTAAAGTCTTAAAATTCAGAACTTAATAGTTTTGTAATTAAAAGTGCTCAAATTCATAGTATCTTTCTAAACCTTGTAACTTCAAGGTAATATATTTATTAAAACCCAATAATTATTTAAATCAGACTTTATTTTGGTTTCAAAAGCTTTAATTTAATACTGATGCTTAAACATGTTCATTTTATTTTATTTAAATGAAGCATTTTCGATGTTTTCTTAACTTAATGATGGGTCAATTTTCATTGCGCATTACTGGCTTTCAAATGCCATGGTGCTTTGCAACATCCTATCACAGCGTTAGGAGGTTTAAGTACGCATTTAGGATACCCTCTTTTTAATTTCCTTGCTGCACCTAAAGACAGACAGAAGGCGTGTTCGAAATATGGAAGTGAAAGCTGCATGTTGTTTAGCTTGCAATAGTGTCGTATGAGCGACATTGTTTAGCGGAAGCGTCATTCGTAAGGTTGCGGGCTCAAATCCTCTTTTTGTTTTGTTTTTTCTTTCCCCCTTTTCTTTTACCACGGTTTCCCTCAGTTTCCAGATAGGTATCGGATTGGCCATTCAAAACCTCAACCCATAGTTACGCTAACCTGAGAAAAACCAATAAAAATAAAAATAGACAGTACAGGAAGGTGACTACGAAATAAGACTATATATCCAGCATCACAATAACTACGTGTTCACTCGATGAACAGCTAGCAGTTCCAAGATCTGAAGTCTACATTCTGCCAAAATTCAAAAGCAATATATGATACATGAAGGCGACTATGCGGCTAAGGACGTCTTTCAGCAAGTTCCTAAAGCAGGTGATACAGGAAGGCGACTACGCAATAAGGTTGTCTATCCACTTTCACAATAAACGTGTACACTCAATGAAGAACCAGTAGTTTCAAGATCCGAATTCCGCATTTTGATAAAAACTCTCTAGCGGTTCTTTGCTACACAGTTGAAAATGGAGAAGTCCTCTGATCAACGTCTTCTTCTCCCCCAGTGTGTTCAATGGATATTCGGCAATTGATGGATTTTGAATTAATTAATTGAAGGATATATTAATGGGTTCTCTGGCTAGTCATTAAAGGTTGCGATCTAGCATGGATTTGTAGTCTCATGTTGTGCTTGCAGTATGAAGGATGTTGAATAATTATACTGAGGTTAAATTTTACTGTAGAAGTTTTACTTTCATCACCATAAATTAAAAATGTATGCTTACACCTTTTCCCATGTAACAGTTCTGATGATGTGAGAGTTTACGTGTTAATTTAATTAATTCGACATTTAAGTCCCGGCGTCTATCCCGCAAATATGTTAAACTTGCATGTTTCGTTCACACTTTTTACTTAACACTTCCTTAAATTACTTGGTATGTCCCTTATCATTTACATGAGGGCAGTCCCAGAAGTACCCGACTTGACGTATATATAGCGGTTGTTGTTTCAAACAAATGACTATGGTAGAAAGTACCACCCTTATAAAGCTAAGTTTGAAGTTTGACGAAGCTACGTTGTTTAGTAATTGTTTGGCAGCCATTAATAGTAAACGCTCTCAGTAAATTTGTAAACATGGATAAAACTGGCTATGTTATGTGATACAATACTTTCATTTGAAAGGTCTTAGTCCAACTAATATTAAAGCTGAGCTAGATTCTACTCTGGGGGAGTCCGCTCCTTCGTTTACAACGTAAAATATTGGGTTGCAGAGTTTAAGCGAGGCCATACGCTGCCAATGAGCATTGCAGTGGTCGAACAAATGAGGTGACCACGCCAGAAATTGTCAAGAAAATCCACAAAATAGTATTGAATGACTCGACTGAAAGTGCGCGAGCTAGCAGACATCGTAGGCATTTCAAAAAGTGTTGTACATTGCATTCTGACTGAAAATTTAGACATGAGAAAGCTGTGCGCAAGATGGGTGCCACGTTTACTCACAATGGAACAAAAGCAGCGTTGTGAGGATGTTTCGAGTGTTTGGCGATGTTTCGCTGCAATAAAGCCGAGTTTTGTGTCGATTCATAACCATGGATGAAACATAGTTACATCACTTCACACCTGAGACTAAGGAACAGTCAAAACAGTGGAATGAAATGGGAGAATCCACTCCAAAGAAGACGAAGACAGTTCCATCTGCAGGCAAGGCCATGGCGTCATTTTTTGGGACGCGCGTGGGATAATTTTCATTGATTATCTTCAAAAAGGAAAAGCAATCAATGGCGAGTATTATGCAAACTTATTGCAGTGTTTGAATGATGAAATCAAACAAAAAACGCATTTAGCGAAAAAGAAAGTTCTGTTTCATTAAAACAATGCCCCAGTTCACACATCCATTATAGCCATGGCCAAAATCAATGAGTTAAAGTTCGAATTGCTTCCTCATGCACCCTATTCGCCATATTTAGCCCTTCTGATTATTTTCTGTTTCCAAAGTTGAAGAAATGGCTTGGTGTAAAAGATTTGCCAACAATGAAGAGGTGGAGCTTGCAGTTGATGGCTATTTTGTAGAACTCGACGGTTCTCACTATAAACAGAGTAACGAAGCTAGTGAACACCGCTGGGAAAAGTGTATCGAGCTGAAAGCAGACTATGTAGAGAAATAAAGATTTTTTTTCTCCAAAATTTGTGTGTTTTCTTTGTTAGGTCGGGTACTTCTGGGACAGCCCTCGTAACTTGATTATGCGGAATGGCTGCTTTATGTTTTGACGCGTATTCATTGTGCTAATTTGCATAGACACATTGTGTGTAAAATTTGAAATTACTTTGGCTTTCTTCTAAATTTTTCCAGCCCATATGCTGCCGCTGTTCCAGAATATTCCACAATTTCCTATAATTTTATTGGTTGAATTTACACCTCTCCTACATTCTAACCTGCTACGCTACTGTTTTCCTATAGGCTAGAATCAAATCATGTGACGCCTAACTTGAATCTTTGAATTTAACGCCTCCTCAACCGTTTTATACTCTATTCGGTTCTTCCCTGAAGAATACTTTGCTAGTACATGACTGAACAATAGCTTCTACTACCAATTGTTTCTTTTCTTAGCTATCTCTGCGAATGCAACTGATTTTAACTCTGAAAGTTCCTCGTTTACAACTCACATCAAATATATTTATATGTTTTTCCGATATCACTAAACTACATTAATATAAAATATGGCAGTAAGAGTAAATTCTTTATCTTTGATTAGAGTGGACACACTGTAGGTTTTATATTTAATTTAACTATAACTTACTAATAATAATGATTGACAATTTGGTTTGATTACCATTAATTATCGCGATAAAGTCCCGGCTTCAACTCAGTATATGATCCATAAAGGTGACCATGCAGTCAAGGCCGTCTATTAGCAAGTTCCGAAGCAGATGTTAAAAAAAGGTGACTATGCAACTAAAGTCCGTCTGGTATACGCTGACTCAGGTAAATAACTAACTGACGGTAACCATCGCGGTGTGACCAAGAAGTTGAGGGGACGTTAAACAAAATCCCCCCTCATTTACGAGGAAAATATCCGTCTATGCAGAATGTATCCGTTAAGCACACAGTCTGAATGAGTACATACTTTTTCTCAACTATCCCTTTCAGAAATTTACCTTCCAGAGTAGCAAGCATAGTTCTTTTTGATCCCGTCCGACTTTAATAAATCGCCTGAAATGTTTGTTCTTTCCACAAAACAAACTAAACGGAGGTTTCATTTCCGATTTCTTCCACGAGGTTGACATGGTGACGTCATGCAATTCAAAGAGCTAATATTGGACGCAGCGAAGCAAAGCAATCGTACTTGACCCAGTTGTGCTGCCCTGAGGTATTGATCAACAGCTCCTGTGTGTATTCTATAATGTGCATGCTCAGCAAATAAAATGATGGTAAACAAGGCACTCTGCCCATTTTTATATTGCTTGAAATACTTCAGCGAATCGATTCCAATGTTCGATCAGCTACGTTGCGATGAATTTTGGACGCTCCAGACTCTTCCTCAGCACTGCAACATAGAAAAACCATAATTTACATAGGTACTGTGAAGAAAACGCATATCTTGAATTTTCTGTATACACCATGTTACTAAGCCTCTTCATTCGGAAGGAATTTAGTTAAATGTTATATAACCAGTAAACCATAAGAGATGGACAAAAATCTGATGTGATACATTCACGTGATTTTCTCTATCCACTGTTCTACAAACCATTCTTACAAAAGCTTATTCTTCTACCTGCTTCATGTTATTTCAGATAAACATTTGCAGACATTGTTTTATTTACATATTTTGTTGTAGGTTACACGTATTAAGGTTTCAGCGGTAGACAAACCTTTCAAAAGCTTTCACTATGTAATGATTTTGAGATTCCGTTCTCTTTGCACGACCGAATAGCGACTTATCATATGAAAAAAGATAAGTACTTGACAATGTAAACCAATAATAAAGTATATATCTGAAACGGTTATGGCTTACCCATAGCTGAAATTTGGTTAAACTTTTCAAAAACGTAAAAAATTAGTTTCCATGTGTAAAAATACTTTGAACCTTTAGCTTCAATTACATACTGCGGCTTTTGCTCTCAGCGTCTTTTAAAGCTTCAACACGTGACCATTTAAATGCCCAAGAGCACACATTTCGGGCATAAACATCCTTAGCATGGTTTCCTTTGGAAGGGAAGTAAAGCCGGTGGTCCGTGTCGTAGATTTACATCACGTAAAAGAACCTCAAGCCTGATAAAGAGGCCTCTGAGCAAAATTATAGGTCTTTACGCCCAATGTAGAATGGGGCGCTAAGGACCACAGCAGTTAAAGAGTGCCAATACCTAAAACTCAATTTAATTTCATTTCCAAGAACACACGGCCTAATGGCATGTATTTACTTCATGCGTTTTACTAGACTTTGATTTTTCTTACGATTTTGCGCATTAAAAATGTTCCACACGATGTAGTTCGTAACTAATCTTCTTCAAATGTCCAAAGAGAACGAACTTAAAGAATTTCCATATGGGGTTTGCAACACTTTTAAATTGCTCAAAGTATGGTACAATTATTCGACCACTGAGTATAAATTGTTACAAAAATTATATTTAAACATTTACAATTTTTTTGTGAAGCAACCAGAAGAGGGAAACAAATTTATGAATGCATTTTTTATTGACAGTATTTAAATATTATTTTTTCAAAATTATGATTTCTGCATCATGGGTAACACCTGCTTAATTAACATAATAAGGTAAAATAAAAATGTTTCTCATAGATTATTAAAGGTATCTGTATAGCACTAAAAACACAGATTGTAATAGAGTAGCATCTGACAAAATTTTGAAAACATTTGGATAAAAACTGCACGATTTAGTAGTATCGCCTATAGGTACCCTTAAAGCCCAAAACATTTATTTTACATAAATTGTATGTTTTGAAGAGATTTAGATTTTTTGTGTAGCAAATTTTGCCTATCTCGTTTGGTTTACAAGTTTAAAAAAATGCATTCCAAATGAGGACTTCACAGAGTATTCCAAAAAAAATTCAAGATCTACATGTTATTTGTCAAACAAATAATTAAACGAATGTATTTTATAAAAATCGTTAGGTATTTTTGAGAAAATGAAAAAAAACGGTTTCCATCTAAAGGGTAGCTTGGGGTAGGGAAATTTGATTGAAAAACTTCGTGTCACATCCCTGGAAGATACTAAACTTAATACATTTTTCTGAAAACGTTTTTACTTACTAAAATACTAAATAAGGAAAAAATGTAGGTAAGTAGTAAAGAAGTAGATAAAATAACAACATGGGTATTCGCAAGGTAATTGTAACGGGATTACTCGTTCACACCAACTTTATTTAGGTCACTTTTAACTTGTTTTATTTATTTCCTGGCTTTTCAACCATAGAAGATGGCTCACTACATCTACAGCATCATTTCTCTCTCTACGCACCAATCGATTTGAAGTACCTTGAATGGCTGTTCTTAATTAAATGCAGTGATCCGTAGTTGGTTTTGGTAGAATTTCTTTCCTCAAACTTCCTGAAATCCCCTAAAGCAATAAGTGACACTTTCCTGTCTACTTCATGTTAATTGAGATGAACTATACAGAGTTTGTCTCTGAGTCTGGTGGTTGGCATGCTAGTTTACAAATTCAGAGGTCCCGGGTTCGATTCCCGGCTGGAGAGTGGTAAGTTTTCTTTAGCTAGAATTATTCTCAATCCCCCCTAGAGTCTGAAGTATGAAAGAAAGTGTGAATGTATGTGGAATTAAAAGGCATCCCAAAGTAAAACCCCAATGACACACAAGAGTAAAGCAAGCGAACATCATTACCATGAGTAATTGTCCCAAAGGAAAAGCCGCCGATGTTAAGACATATGATAAATGAAAAAATTTTCATTGTAGATACAAGGGGGATACAGGAGGGAAAAGCGATGCTCAACTCTTTAAAAAACTGGCTTTGAAATCCTATACTCTTTACATCATATCACGACAAATAAAAGAATGGTGACTTGGCACTTCAAACAATGTGTAAGTAGTGGAAAATTCAAACGAATAGCAACGAATATTTCTAAAATGGTTAATGCAGGAAAAAATGACAAACCGTGTGCTTTAACCAGTTCCTATAACAAATCTTTGTCTATCACTAATGACTTACCTACCAGTTATACAAAATTCAATCAGAATGAAGAGGACTTCACAAGATGTTGGCAGAAAATGAAAGTTAAACATTTTATTAGTTATGGAGCTATCTTATACATATAGTATTTTAATCAAGATTATTAAAGCCATTTTCAAGAAAATAAAAATAACGAAAACTTTCCCGTGTAAAGAGTTGTTTGGGGGACTGAATTTTCTTTAAAATCTTTGTGTCGCATGCGTGGAAGATAATGAACTAAGTATCAAATTTTGTATTACTCCGACGTATTGCTTTTGAGTTATGCTGGTCATGCACGCGCGCGCACACAACATATATTTTTCTAAAAATCCTTTATCTGGTTTTAGAGGATTCCAAAACGTGCACTTCCAGTGAAATCTTTATATCGAATGTTTGTTGGAACACAATACTTCTAACTTCTATAGGTAGGTGGTAGAGAAAGTAAACATGTATGTGTGCGCACGCGTGTGTGCATGTGTGTCTGTGTGTAAACAGTATAACTAAAAACCCAAAGTATAACATTTTCTAAAACGCTACGTGGCTAAAGTTAGAAGCACAATTTTTCCGTCAGGATTTGTTAATTATCGAATATCGTTAGGACTACTGTTTAGAGATTATACTATGTTTCATTACTATTATTCATGCACATGGTTTTCAAAAAATCACGTGAGAATATGAGAACATTGCTGAGGGAGAAAGAGAGAGAGAGAGAGGTGGAATGAGGAGCAAGCAAGCAAATGAGAAGGAAAGGGAGAGAATAATTTCCTCGGTTAATGTAATAAAGAGAGCTGCTGTCTTACTAGTGCAGTTAACAAGAGGGACTGAGGGATTTTAATTTGGCATAAACGTTTGAGCTCAGGCCTTTTCTCAAAAATGGCTCTAACGATTTTGAATAAAATACCATAAGTTTAAGACATTTTTATGGCAAATGAATTGTATATCTCGAATTTTCTGGGAATGTCTCCAGAAGTATTCTTCATTGTGAACGACTTTTGCATAACTGGTAAAACATAAGAGATGGACAAAATTTTACTACATAAAAAATGTAGATCGCGTTGAAATACACAATTTATGTCATATACTTTTTTTTGGAGTGAACCATTTTCGATATATTACTTGTTATTCCCTTAAATGTTCCAATACTTATACTTTTTCTCAAATAGGAATTCGTTATTCATTTTGTTTTGTTTTGGATATGCAAAGAGTAAATCTGTGGCAAAGAGAATGGTGCTGCACATAGCAACCATGTGACATGTCTATGCTCTGGTTACAGTATTTCTATATTGCCCTTGCAAATACAAAACAAGGGGAACATAGTACGCCTTAAGCGATAGTCAAATATTTTTAGAACTGGTCGCTATGTGTAAAATGTAATTCTCCTTGCATGTCAAGAACATAAAACAAGAAAGACGTCTAAAGTTGTCTTATACACTTTAAGGGAGAGCGGAGGAATAAAAATCATCTATCAGAACGTGAATTCACTGCCGAAGAAAATAGATTCTATAAGGTCAGATCAGTGGTATAATAATGGAGACATAATAATATTTGGTGAAACTTTAGCCTCATTTCAACATAATTATGAATAGATGGTTTCAATGAGAAGTTAAGAATTGCATTTTCAAAATAATCACGAGGAATATCCATATAAGTGAAAAAAGAGTTTCAAATGCAGGATATAAATTACGTTAATAGAGCTGATAATGAAGGTCACATTGATTTAATTTCATTTCAAATTAACGGGCACTACGTAGTCTGTGGATACAAGTCTCCTGGAGCCAAAGGTAATACCTTTGAAGATAGTATAAATACAATTATTTTAAAGAACATCAATTTAAAAAATAAAATCTTACTAATGGGAGATTTTAATTTCGACATTTACGAGCAAAATAAAAAATATATTTTAAACTATTTGAATAAACTTAATTTAATAAGTAAGCTGCATAAGAAAATTTCAACAACAAATTTTAATACTCAGATAGTTATAATATTTTCCAACATCGACATTTCTGCTGGTGTGTATGAAACCCTTTCCTCTGATCATAAGCCTATATATGCAGTTTTGCCGGATGAAACAATACGAAGTGAAAGTCAGTGATTTTCAAAAAGGCCTGTCTACTCTATGTACAAAGCGTAGTCTACTGAAGTAGAAAGCGCAACGGTTTGTAACATTTGGTTAGTATGTTAACACATGAACATTTAACAATAGTTTTTAATTATGGTATAATTATTTTTTTATATCCTGGACATGCAAACAGAATGGAATGCTCCATATAGCAACCAACTCTTAAAAGATTTAAGTATCTCTTAAGCCTACCATATTCCCCTTGCACCTACAAGAAAATTAGCAATAAGATAATTTCTGCAAATGTTTATCTCGATTAACGTGAAGTAGATGGAGAATAAGCGTTTGTAAAAATAGTTTCTACAAGAGTAGAGAAAGGCATGTGAGTGTAACACATCAGATATTTATTAAAAACCCGATTGCTTGTGATGACTTTGAAATTCCATGCACTTTGCATGACCACGGGGAAAACGAATAGCGACTTTCCATTTTGCAAAAGTAAAGCATTTGAAACGTCAACTAATAACAAAAAATATCCCGGGAATAGCTAAAGCCATAGACATTTTTATATGACATAAATTGTCTGCTTTAACGAGATCTGCATTATTTTATACAAAAGTTCAATTAAAATGAAGAGAACTTCACAGGCTACTCACAGAAAATTTCAATGTCATATACAAATATCTTAAAACACAGTGTTTTAATCAATATCGTTATACGATTTTACAGAGAATAACAAATAATGAAAAAATGCCCCATGTAAAGGTTAGTTTGTGGTATGGGGAGTTTCTTGAAAATCGTGGAAGATTTTGTTGGAGGATGCTGAATTTAAATACTAACCTGGGTTTTCAACGGACATTTCGTTTTTCAGTCATGCTGCTCACAGACACGGACACGGGTACGTGGACTCTTTTCTTAAAAAGTTTTGTTTTTTATTAAAAATCTGTATTGCTGCTGAAATCTCCCATTTAGAATTTTTGAGGGGAATGCAAGTAACACCTAACAAGTAATGTACATCATTGTTAATTTTAGAAAACATTACAGATACATAAATATGCCCATATTAACAGAGTTATGCAGATCCCTTTGAAAGCTTTTACCATTTTGAACAAATGAGTCCGGGCCAGGTGATAAATGTAGGATTTTTCTTGAATGATGCAACTGGCAGCCCGTCACTCTCACGACACTGCTATACGAAATCGTTAATGCAGCAGCGGCGGACCGGGCCGCTGTTTCTCCCCTAGGCAGTGCTAACGATGTGAGTTGGAACTTCGCTTCGTGCTCTCATCGAGACAACATGGGAAGAAAGAAGAAAACCGCCGCAGCCGCAAAGCCCGCCCCTTGCGAGGCAACCATCGCCATCGCCGACGAAGAAGAAGACCAGCTTCCCGCCTCTTCGCCGCCGCCAGCCGAAGCATCCAGCGCCTCCTCTCCTATCAGCGCAGCCAACCACTCACCGCAGAACCGCGTGCACGGACGCCACTCCGCTGTCGTCCGGGGAGTTCATAGA
This sequence comes from Deroplatys truncata, assembly GCA_030765065.1. Lineage (NCBI taxonomy): Eukaryota > Metazoa > Arthropoda > Insecta > Mantodea > Mantidae > Deroplatys > Deroplatys truncata. The sequence goes on from CM060987.1 coordinate 91,113,168, forward strand.
CAACTACCGGAGACCTTACTCCTCACCGCCGCGCAGCGCTTTTGGCCGTCTGCGGCCAGGGCGACGCGAATTAGGAACAGCAGAGGTCCTACGCCACTCGTCAGACTCATCTTCTTGGAAGAGGACTCAGGACTGCCCTTGTTAGGGCAAACCCTGCAGCTCGAAGCCAGCCGTAGTGTTCGCCCAACGCCATGCCGCCGCTGCTGCCTGTACGGGCACACTCACACAACATGCGACGCCGCGCCCCGCTGCCATTACTGTGGTAGCGGGACACTCACCGCAGAATGTCGGGCACACGACCTGACCCAACGACGCCGCTTCTGCGCCTCCTGCGGGGGCAAGGGGCATTTCACTGGTCAGGCCACGTGCCCACTCTATCCACGCAGACCATCGCCGCACAGCTCAGAGACACCGCAGAACTTCACACCTTCATCCCAAGACATCACTTCTTCCAGCAACTCACCGCAGATCCAGGAACAACTAGCAGTCACGAATCAACTCCTCCAACAGCACACTACAACCAACACAACCATCATCGACGCCATCCAGGACCTCCATGCTGAGGTGCTGAACCTTGCCAGCAGGCTGAATACCCTGGAAGAGCAGCTCAGCGCGCAGTTTACTGGAGTCGCCGACATCATAGACGAATCCCACGACGTTACCAAGAAGCGTCTGATCAACAACATGAACAGCCACTTCAACGAACGACAAGAATGCTTGGACCTAATAAACAGACGCACCCTGGACATGGACAGCAGTTTCAATAAGATGTTAATCGCCATGGAGACACGCTTCACAGACGTCATCACGGCCATCAACGAGACCAACATGGAAACCCTTGCTGAGATCGACAGACTACGACAGCCACCTCCTCCAGTATATCATCATCAACAACGACGTGCCAACTCCCGGAGATAACAGGCCCGGGATTGGAGCCTCCATCTCCTGTTAACTCACCACCGACACTCCGATGCCCGGAGGTAACAGGCCCGGGCTCGGTACCATCATCAACTGTTAAGCCACCACTGTTTTCTAGGTTACTGTCAGGGCCTCGGCCATGACCTTTACCTATACCCCACTGAGGAGTGTGTCCACTTTGGACCTCTCCGTTTTATTTAGTAATTACCCACGAACCGCAGGTTTGCTTCGGCGGTACCAGCCATCGCGATACCAATTATGCCCCCAATAAATAGCGCCACCACAGAACAAGATCCTTCTTTTCCTCTTCCTTTTTCCTTTCTACAACCTATATATATATATATATATATATATATATCTGTTTTTCCTTAAACCTTTATTCCTGTTTCCCCCTCCCCAAAAATGTGAAGCAATATGAAAAAGTTACGCTTAGCATTCGTTGTAAAAGATAGATGTAAAAGATAAATGATGTCGCTATGCATTATTACAAACCTGGCACCTGCTGAATACATGAATTGAATTGTTGCAAAACGCACGCATATGAGTATTTGTTGCATAAAGTTTATGTTTAAGGTAATAGTCACAGGGAATTAGATCTGGAGAGCAAGCAGGCCAGTCATTCTGTTATAAAAACACGTATTAGCAGGCAGTGGTTTTCTTGGACTTCTTTCCACGACAGCCCCTATCTCATCTAATTTTTCTTCGGTTAGAACTGTTGGTGCTAGTATTTTTTCTTGACTAACATGGACCTCGACTGTTTAAATTTTTCTTACAACCTCTAAATTCTAGATTTGTTAAAAATGGTGACAAGAAGGAATATTTATATAAATTGAAGCTGATATCCATATGTGACTGCGTCGAGCAACACTTCACAATACGTAACCACACGCTATTCTGAAGTATACACTTCTTTAGTGTGTGTGTGTGTGTATATATATATACTGGGTGAGTCTTCTCAGCCTGCGGATTGAAAAGTTATGCAGTCCCGGCGTTGTACAGGATATGCTGTAAACACTGTCCACTGCATCGCGTCGTATCAATTTCGACAGAAATGACTGATTTGCACCGCTGTGCGTGCAGTGGCTTACACTCGTAACGCAACAGTGCGTTGGCCTTTAGTGCTGAAGGTCCTAGGTTTAAATGCTGCCACTTGAAGGTACTTTTTATGTATAGTAAGTTTAACAAGAACTGATAGTTTGACATGGAAGTATCGTTTCACTTAATTATTTTAATTATGTGAAATTCATTAAAACACAAATTGTTACTTGTTAGAATATGCCTTAATGAACATCATAAATAAATGCAAGAAATGAATAAAAAACAAACATTTATTCGCAGGCGTGACTTGAACTTCCGGCCTTCACCATGACTTTTCAGCATGTTAAGCACTGCGCTGCTAGAGCACTTTAATGACAACTACCACTGAAGCCCTAATCAACGGGCTGGTGAATGTGATGTGAGCACCTGCATTTGAATCGGTGGTTAAATGCAGGGTTGCCTAGTTACCAATCCGCAGGATGAGAAGACTCACGCGGTATACATATAGCTTCACATGACATTATTGCCACTATATACCATGTGTTAAACAAGGTCAGGTCGAACTGTGGTGTCGTTAACCCCTATAGGCGCGTAAGCCAAACTATCGTAAGCGAGGTCATTCATCCCGACACCTACTATGAGGCAGACCCGGTGGTTGCCTATGGCGTCATTCAGGATAAACCTGGTATTATGTATACTCGCGTTCGGTTCGAACCGGACCGAAATCTGTGCACTGCGCACCGATTTACACTGCTACTGCCGGTGACCTAATGTAATAAGAATAATTCTCCAAAAAGTGTATTGAAATCAAAATGTTCATGTGCAAAATGTAATAGTGACCGGTACAGGTTTGATAAGGGAAGTTCCGGGAGATAGTTTTGTAGATGTGTGATTATGAATTTCGTTTATACGTATGTGAGAATTTATTTATTATAAATCGGTATATCATTAATGGGAGTTCAAGAGATTGCGTTCCGCTTAAGTTACTCCGTCCCCCTCAAGCATGTCCATTAAAAATAAGGGGTGTACCTGTTTTAACGGGCGTTATTTTTATTTTTTATTTTAAAAGGAAAGGGAGAGCAATAATGCCCTATGCACTGCGACCAGTAGTGATCAATTGTGCTTCCCTTCATTTAATTCCCTAAGATCTTTGCCTCCTTCGCGTGATTTGCATGATTTCCTGATTAAAGTATTTAACACAAGAACTGTGAGAGCTTCACAGTGATACAAAAAATGGGATACTGTTTCATTTGCTCTCCTGCATCTTCTACATACTTGACCGACTGCTTTGCCGATTTTTATAGAGCAGCCCATGCAACTGACAATATCCTGTTAATATACCAACTGTCCGTTTTGGTGTAGTTCCATTCATTTTAAGCAGTGATTACGTCCTGCCTTTTGTTATCTCTTTAATAAGAGCCTTGGAGTGCTTAAAAATCTCCAGTAATCATTGCGGTTTTCCTGATCCATTCCCAGATTACCCCTCGGACAAATCCATAGGGTAGCCCGGGTCTAACTTCAGGACCTACGAAAGAATTCTCTGCTCCTTTCTTCGCCAAATCATCTGCTCTTTCATTGCCATGGATTCCTTTGTGCTCCAGCACCCACACCAATTGTACAGGGTCAGTGCCGTTAGTCTCCATACATTCCCAGGCCAGTTTAGTTGCGCTACCTTCGAGAGCCTTTAGCGCTGCTTGAATATCAGAAAGTATACTGATATTCTATTATAGTCCTTACTTAAGCTTTCCCATACACAAGCCAATATGGAATACGTTTCTGCTTGAAAGGCAGTGGCATGTTGTTTGGGGCTTAAAAAATGTTTTCTACCATAGACAAGTATCGCTCCTCTGGTTCCATCATTAGTTTCGGATCCATCAGTAAACCACATTGGTCCCTTTCGGATCCTTGGATTAATCTTTGTTCCCATTCACTTCTTTCTGGAAATGAAATAGTGAATTTCTTTCCTTCCATTCGTCTTGGTATCATTTTGTCTGTGTTCATACGCAATATATGATCCAGTCTATTGTCCCTAGAAAAATTCAAGAATTCATAGCATGTGAACTCTAGTTTCACACTGCCATTAGTACACATAAGTCTGTATAGGCCAGTTTTAGCTTCCTCATTGCGGCAGTATCTCCTCCTGTCCGATGCTGTTGTGGTTTTTAATGCCCGTTGTTCGCGGCTTACCTTTCTGCAGCCTCCGCGTTGACTCCAGATGTTTGAAGTATGCTGGTTCTCTGCATTTTTTATCCTCGGCTAGCTGAAGTAATTTCTAGAATATGTGAGAGCATGGACTTTTCCTTGGTAAAGAAAACGTAGATCTCGGGCGTGGTAAAGGAGACAAAATAGACGTGCTTTAGTTACTAAAAGACGACACTGCAGTTTCTTTTATTTAACTACTACTGGTGGTACACCACACTGATATTGTCGCCGTTAAAACACTGTCCACTGCTGTTGAAACACGGCGCTGATATGACGCGAAGTTTATATACTTATTATATCTATTTACGCGTAGCGATTCTTATGTGTGTTGCGAAAACTGTCTTAATTCACTTTTGGCGCGATATCTCTCAAATATCCTGCAGCATCTCTCCCTGCCTGTAGTTTAGAAAATGACCCCGAATTTGTTCCTAACAGATCCATTTATAGTCGCAGGCTTCTTGGGCTGCTTCATTTCCTATTGGTCCATTTTTAGCGCCACTCAGCGCGTCTCACTATTTCATATAAACTTACAGGGATCTCATTGGTCCAAGCTTAACATAAATCGCGGCTTTTCCTAATTTTACCGTTAAGCTTGTTGTCTCCCTCACTTGGTCACTGCAAATTATCGTACAAAGGAACAAAAGCTCTACGCCCTCGCTGTATGAACAATGCCTCTGCTACCAGAGAGACATCGTAAAACTAAACTTTTTGCCTTCGAAAACACTATTCCTGCAGTTAAAATATCTCGTCGTGGACAGTATTTTAACATAGCGCTTAAATTATTTATATTAAACAATTTATAACTCCTCTAATATTAGTAACCTAAATACAGACATATCGTTAAATCACCCTTCTTAAGTTACACAGGCAGTAAAAGAAAAACATTTGTACATAGCATGATTTAATCTCACTAAAAATTAATTAATCAAATTATTAATAATTACATATCTCGGGCTCTGTCTAGAGTTACCGTTTCATCATCTACACAAAGGTGAAGGGGGGAAGGTTCAACAAAGCTTCAATGGTAGTAGCAGCAGTCCTAAATGCTCTGGTTATACTAATGCAGGCTAGCCTTTGTAATTTAGAAAGTTCTTTTCTGTAAGTACTAAGTTTAACCCTAGACCACCAAGTCACAACAGCAAGGGAAATTGTAGTTCTAACCATTGAGATGTGTACCCTATACATAACTCTAGGTTTTAGTCCCAACGTTTTACCAAGCATACTTCCACAGATCCCTAAGACCCCGTATGCTCTATTAATGCTTGCCTCCAAATGTTTCTTCCAGGTTAATCCCTTGTCCAGAATATACCGAGGTATTTAACCTCATCGGAGAATTGTATCCTTGTTTCTCTGAGTCTGAGTTCCTTAAAGCCCTTCAGATCTCTAGGCCTAGTAAAGAGCACAATTGTCATGTTAGTTGAGCTGACAGTTCACACTTGTCACACCACTGTTGAACTGCCTGCATCATCTCTGAGACTGTTCCGGGAGATTTACCTCTGATTATTATTGCAAAATCGCCGGCGTAACCAACGGTAAGATAGCCATTCCCAATGAGCTCCCGAATTAACGGGCGTTAAGTGGGGACCTAGGCGACGTCGTGGCCGAGTGGTTAGACTGCTAGCCTCTCACTAAGGCGGCCCGTATTCGATCCCAGGGCCAGCATGTAGGATTTGTGATGACCAAAACGGCGTGGTTTTCTCTGGTTTCACCCGCCATTTCATTTCCCGGTGCTCCACCTTCACGTTTCCCGTCATTCATGTCGCTCATTTTCATCCCGGGCATGTGCTTATCACCTACCCTTGTTGTCCACTGTCTCAGACCCAAAAAGGTCGCACTTCTCCTCGACGGCGTCTGGCCCAGGCATTGGCTTGTAAATCCTGGGGGGCGTGTAAGACCTACATAAGAGGGGGGTAAACAGGTGAAGAAGAAGAAAATGGGGACCTACTTTGGAGAGGGGCAAAGTAAGATGCCACATAATGAAGCGCAGTATAAAGTATGTTTCAACCCAGCTTACTTTACTTTTCAGGAAAATAAAAACATTATTGGTAACAAATATTTGATTAAATTAACCATTGTTCCAATATAGAAACTTTCAAAAAAAATCCAACTTACCCAAAATAAAAGTATCTTTTTTTTGAAACGTTTTCCTCCCTACAAATAGGTAAAACAGCAATAATAATAATAATAATAATAATAATAATAATAATAATAATAATAATAATAATAATAATAATAATAATAATAATAATATCGCAAAGGAAGCAAGCAAAATTTTGAACGTGATTAGTTCGATTATCAAACTGATTTATTTCCTAATTTCGGTCAGTAAGCATCCTTACTAAAAGGTTTGATGTATAACAGTTTCACAACTTTCCATAGATTTATTTTCATAGTCCACAGCTATTCATACAGAACTTTATTATTACTATATATACAGGATGAATCACCTAAACTTTGCACAGCAAATATTTCGGAAATGGAAAGTACTATTTGATGTACAGTTTTCACAGCATTGATTGGTAGTCAGGGGCTCGTACATTTAGCCTATAAACAGATTTTAATAATACTGAGAAAGTGTGCTTTTTGAGCAAACATACAATTTTTAAATGGAACAATGTCTAGTTACATCAACAGAATAAAGGTAGGATAAATTAGAACGTCAATGGTCTTTGTTGCAGGATTCTAGTGCAAGTGGTTTACGAGAAATCGTATTTTGAAAAGTTTCCACCCCGACAATTTTTGTCCTATTCAACTAGGTAGGATGTTATTATTGTTTGCATTGTGTTTTCTGTTCATTGATTGCATTGCAACTTTCTGCTCAGTTAGTTGGTAACAGTTCAAACAGTAAGTCGTGAGTGGAAGATGGGGTTAACTAATGCAGAAAAAGCCGACATGTTCATGGTGTATGGAGAGTGTAGGAAGAACGCAGTTCGTTCCTGTACGGTGTATGCGGAAACGTATCCTAATAGACGTCAACCATTTCGGCAATTATTTATTAACCTCTTCAACCAATTACTGAAAGTGGTATTGTAACGCCTAGAAAACGTAACAGAAACAAACAAGTGACTGGAGAAGAGGCAGAAATTAATGTTTTGGCTGATGTAGTAGATCCGCAAATTAGTTCTCTCACAATCGCACGTGGAAGTGGCATAGGTCAGGCAAGTGTACTGCGCATTCAACATCGACATAGGTTCCATCCCTATAACTTCTCTCTCCATCAAGAGCTGCATGGAAACGATTTTGAGAATCGTGTTAACTTTTGTACATGGGCATTAAGACATGATACTCCAGATTCATCATGTATCTTGGTTAGTGATGAGGCAACATTTACTAATCATGGCCAGGTAAACCGCAGAAACATGCACTATTGGTCTGTTGACAATCCGTTGGCTTGGTCAGGTGGAACGTCAGTGTCCATGGCGTTTAAACGTGTGGTGTGGGATAGGGCTCACAGGCCCTTTATTCATAGAAAGAACAATGAACTCGCACAAGTATCGCAGCCTCGTGACAGACCATCTGCCACACAGATGCTAGAAGACGTTCCTTTGCGAACTAGGAGGAACCTGTGGTACCAACATGATGGCTGTCCAGCCCATAGTGCACGAAGTACTACAGCTTGTCTTAACGGATTGTTTCCAAATCGTTGGATTGCACGAAGAGGATCTGTACCTTGGCCGGTACGTTCACCGGATCTGACCCCTTTAGACTTTTTTCTGTGGGAAAGGCTGAAAGACAGTCTACAAGGATGTATCAGCTACACCAGACGATATGAAACGACGTATTACTGCTGCCTGCTCTGAAATTTCCGCTGAAATGCTAGAACGTAGCGTGTATTGAAGCTGCCGGTGGTCATTTTGAACACAACTTTTGAAGGGCTATGTTCTCTTTACTTGTAAGAATCCACAGAAGTATTGTAATCCCCTTTGGTTTTTCTTTAGTTTGTGCTACCACAGGTTGTACAAGTGTCGGTGCGTAAAAGTTTCAAAATAAGATTTCTCATAAACCACTTGCACTAGAATCCTGCAACAAGCGCCACTGACATTCTAATTTACCCTACCTTTATTCTGTTGATGTAACTAGGCATTGTACCATTTAAAAAATTGTATGTTTGCTCAAAAAATACACTTTCTCAGTATTATTAAAATCTGTTTATAGGCTAACTGCACGAGCCCCTGACTACCAATCAATACTGTGAAAACTGCACATCAATAGCACCTTCCTTTTCCGAAATATTTGCGGCGCAATTTTAGGTGATTCACCCTGTATAAACATTCATTAACCCTAACCGCAGAGTTCATAATTCACAGATATTTTACTTGAAAATTAGGCACTCTTTTAATTTAAATATAAAATGTAGTTTTCTGCCTTTACTTAAAGTAAATCAAAATAAAATGTTAAATTGAAAATATTGCAGAGACAAACGTTCCCCTTCCTCTAAGTTACACTATGTCTTTTGTCATGGATTGCTAGGCGTCTCTCCAGCCCCTAGCACAGTTCTCATGCTTTGCAGTCTCCAAATACAAAGTTGGTTACAAACATCAAGCAAACGAACTTCGAAAACAGTTTCATTTTGAGTGCAAAACATAAAACATTAAATATTGTATCTATTATCGAACATTCTAGAAAGTACCAATAACCTTACAAACAAAGGCTGGGATGTTCCTTGATCTTGACATGATTTAATCTCGATGGAAGTTCAGAGACCTCTGTCGGTCGCGTGATCGTTTATCTCAAGGCTGCACAAAGTAAACAGATGTGACAACATTCCAATAATACTGCGATAAGATAAAATAAATTCCATTAAATTCACAGGGGGGGTCTCTTGCGTTGTTCATCCTTCAAGTGACTGGTGTTAATTAAAACCAACTTAAATTGACTTAAAGTACATCTAGTTTAATAATAATAATAATAATAATAATAATAATAATAATAATAATAATATTAAACCTTGAATCCTAATACTATTATTGTCATAATCACACTAATATACTGATGTACGCTGAACATTTACACAGTATTTAATGCCAGCACATATACTGTTATTCAAAGATACACTCACAGATAAAACTAGGTCAAAAAGACAACATCAACATAATCAGTAACAAATACTTGAGTGTAAATAGAGAAATATGCACGAAAAAGATGTATTTTGAACTGGAATTCGTAATAAAGATATTGAAAAATGTAAATCATGCTGGAATTCAATAAATCCATACCCACAGAAGTTAAAAGATAAGTGATTTTATTTTAATTGTAGTTGCATGCCCAAATTAAAAGAACGACATTATCTTGTAGTAATGTTTTGTTTTAGTTTTTGCAGTATAATAGATTTAATAACAATAATAATAATACACTTTGTATTTTTCACCAAATCAAAAGACTTTTCTTAAAAATAACTTGACATGCAGAAACCATTTCTGCAATAATTTCTCTCGATCAATATAAAGTAGATAGAAAAATAATCTTTAGTAATAATAATTTGTAGGAGAGAAAGAAAATAATAGTGAGTAGATAAAGTCTTGTGAATATAACACATCGGATTGCTTTTTGTTTAATTACAATCCTCTGACAAGAGATTGTATAACCTGTAAGTAACGATGTTTTATGCGATGAAAAACTGGGCCACATAATCTGATGTAATAGCTGTGAAACTTTTATTCTAATGCATTTGTAGCATGTTTACTTCGGACAGGAAGGAATAAGATGGATTCACTATTGATCATGTTGCATTATGAAATTAGTTTTATATTGGAAATGTTATGTTTAGTGTATAAGATGCAGAAGACAATTTAAAAGCTTTGAAATATATGATAATGTCTCATAATTAGAAGCGGATTTCTATGATCTAAAAATTAGGACATATGCATGCGTTTATAACCGAAAAATCCATAAAAGTATGACTAATAAAACAAAAAATATGACTATCATCATACATATGCGACTAAGGACATTTTATTGCTACAATATTAATATATTCTACATCAGTATGACGTAAAACAGCAATCTATGCTGATAAAATTCTGATGCACTGTGAAACGTTTCTCGGCCTCGCATCATATGCAGAATAAGATAACCCCCATCAGTACTAAATATTTTGTCACCAAATTCACGAATGTAACACCGCAAGTTTTCACTGATTGGCCATTCATGTTGAATATAACAATGAAAATGCAATGACTGGTCATCAAAGGCTTCGAACAGAGAAAGATGAGATGAACAAAGATAGGAACATTTAGCGACCCCCTCCCAAGCCTGCCTGGCTGCTTTTCTTCGTTTTTTCTCGCAGAGTACGCAGTTGTAACCACAGGGGTGATTGTGGGATTGGCTAAGTGGAAACACAGGCACTAACTCCCCACATGGACACGGTGTGTCACTAGTTGTACTTTTGCGGGAAAGGCGAATTTTCTGATTGGCTGTTTCAAGTTTGGACGTTCGTAACGAACTAAATGGCAGAGGCACGACGAAAGGGACCATCTTGGATTTTTATAGCTGGAAGTTTTCGCCCGAAGTTTTTTCATCAGGAACAAAACCGAGACGGTAATCATACATTTACGCTATTTCTGATTGAATGTATATTTGTTGTAATATTGGTATTTTCTATTAACTTCAGTGATATTCGTAGAATGAGGTAGAAAACTGATAGGTTACTGTATGTTGCAACATTTTTATATAACGAATTAATTTTCAGATACATTGAGCCGTTCAGAGAGAGGGGATACGCCTACGATTTACATTCCTTCCAGTGTTGTGGTTCGAGTCCCGATTGGTGACATAGAATCTGAAGGTATGTTATTAAGTTTCCAGCATGAGAGTGCTAGATGAAAGGTTAAATTTTTAAGATCTTCTTAGTGTTGCTGAATTTTATATTGTCCTGATTCCTAATTTTCAGATATTGTGAGTCATCCAGACAGTGGAATATACGATTAATTTTCGTGTTTGCACTTCATAATTGATGGGTGGAGATCACAGCCAAAAGTAGGTAAGGTAAAATCAACCTTTAATGCAAATTAATTAGCATGTTACTGTGCTAATATTCAAACACATAGATGCAGATCATGCGAGTGATACTCTTGTATAATTAAAAAATGTAGGATTATTGGTGGACTGACACACTAACTGTCAAGGATAGCATGCCAATGATACTATAATTCTTTTAAGACAGTGCCCAAATGAAATTTTCTAATACAGAAGGAAGAAAGATATTTGATATCATTCACATATATTTTAGTAATTCACCCTCTTTTGGGCATTTTTATCTAACTGCCACTATGTCCTTTTTTGAACTGGGCATGGTGTATGAAAATAGAAATTCTGGTAGCTTTTTTGACAATTAATGTCCTTGTAATCTGTTATTACAGATGCTCAAAAGCATTTGTTTCCAAGAATAACTGAAGTGTTTGTTTTGAGTGAAATTAGCGGCTTCAGTATGTGTTCTGAGGCTTTGAAATTCCAAAGTGGTTCCAATCTTTCGTGTCTGTTTTCTACCATTTAAACTTTGTAGCAATTTTGATGATACAAAATCCTTCTCTTAAAGATACATTGTGCAGTAGTAATTAAGTTGCAGGATATTATAAGCAATGTATAGGCATTTAAATGATCGTGTTGTTTTTGTGCAAAAATCAAAGGTTTTGAAGTAATGGGCATTTAATATTTTTTAAATGTATTGAAGCCTTTTAAGTTAACACATCTGATAAACATGAAGTTGATCATGATATATGATGAATCATTTGTAGAATACTTATGAAAATAGCTTACTGTGAGTAGAGAAAGTCTTAGATGGCAGAGCAGTGGTATGGCAAGTTAAAGATTGCTGGTTTGAATCCCAGGCATGGCATTGAATTTTTTGTCTGATTGTATATACTCATCCACTATTGTGTATATGCAAACAACCCATGGCTCTTTTCAGTGAAGGTTTCATGAATCTCTTCAATGAATTGGATCTTCTGAATGATCCTTTGATCTGTTATTTATAGTGAACATTTTAACACACTACGTATTTTAAACACTTTTCATATACAGCACATTGCATCCAAGTTACTATGGGAGGTTAGGTTTTTTTTATATAAGCTTAGGTTTCTGAATTTATGGAAGGTTAGCATTAGGTTTGTTTATTTATATATATAAGCTTAGTTTTCTGAATTCACAGAAGGTTAGTAATTTTTTTAATGAAAAGTATTTAAAATTTCACTATAAATAACAGTTCGAAGGATCCTTTGCATATACTGAATTTTATTTTGTTCAAGTAACACAAAGTGGTGGTGGTTTTACAATAAAAAGTGTTGTTTCCTTCTCATTTAGCACTTTATCAACCAAACTTTTTTGCCACTTTTTAACGGTTTCCCAGTTTTGTGTTAAAACAGCTTATTCACACTATGCACTTCTTCCTTTGTCATGGCAACTCAAACACTAACTGATAAAGTCGAAGATTTGACTTGAGCTGAGCATATGAGTGCTAGCGTATTATGAATGACTGTTTGCTTATCATATTTCCTGTCTTATGCAAAGAGTTTATTTGGTACTCAGATAGCAATGCTGAGAATTCATTGCTGTATTTCTCATATAGGCAAGAGAATAGCAGTCATCCATACAGTTGATAATTAACAAAAAGATACTCTTTGATTGTTAATGCAATAGCAGGTAGAATTAAGAAAATCATATTTTGTAATCTCTTAACAGTTACTATATATCCATAACCTTTCACAATGAGTTCTTACGATAATCACAATAAAATGTGTAGTTCTATACCTTTCCTACTCCAATGTTTCATGACACAATACGTTTAAGGAATTATTTACATTGGCATAAGCGTAGTGCTTAGTTTGAAGACAAGAGGAAGCATATGCTTTGTTTACATCAGAGAGAACTCTGGTTTACAGTGGATAGTGTGTAATACAAGGTGTTTGTAACCACAAATTTTTCCTTAATGTAAGTAATTTCTCTTTTCAGAAACCTACTTTTAAGGGTAGTTTAAACATGTGTGTTCTATTTAATTCTAGGATATACACAATGGAAAGTTGGAGTTAAGTTGTGGCTATTTGTGTCCAGTGATGGTGTTTCAAGTCAGAGCACAGAGAGTGACAATGACATTAATAGTGTTAAATGGTGTGGTGAAACTTGCTAATGACATTTATTGCACTGCTAATAGCAATTTAGTGAATGACAAACAATAGCTACACTATTGCATATAATGTGTGCAGAAGTTTCTTTGTAGGAAATGGAATTAAGTTATTCATGTCAAATTGTATTGCGCTATCTAGAGTAGAATAAAATAACAAGTGTCAAACCTGTGTTATTCTTCCAATTTTCCTGTCAAATTCCACATCCTACTGTTGGTTGGAAGTTCAAACAAACCATGGAGGCAGTTTAAGTGCAAAAGATTTTACTATGAAGCATGCAGAAGAAATTATTGCAAGGTGCTGGATCTCATTCACTCTCAAAAATTTAAATGTGACCATTATGTATTATGACATAGAAACATTCAGCAACCACTATTAACCCCAATAATATTATATAAAAAGCAATGTATGTGCCGACTATTGGATAATTTAATAAGTTACACAGGAATAAACAGTTGTGTTTTTCATACTAGCCTAGCTGTGAGTGTTCAACTGATCGTAATTGTGTTCTAATATTGTATTGCTACAGATGACAGTGACAAGTTATTTTATGTGAGCTTTAATCGACTCCTTTAAAAAGAAATATGAATAACTCCAAGTGCAATCACGATTATTGAAGCTCACGTAATTAACTTTGTACGTCGTCAGTAGCGATACAATATTGGAACATATGATCAGCTGAGCAGACAGCTAGGCAGGTATGAAAAATACAGCTGTACTAGCTACGAGTGACGTCATCATCCGAGAGCACGATTTTTCATAGTTTAGTTCAACCCCAGATCACTACTCACGCTGCGATCGCCCTCGTGTTTCCAACGTTTAACACGGGAGTTGCACTTCTAATAGTTTGCTGTTCTGTGGTTGTAACAGAGCAGCAGGCGTGTACACAAAGTGAGGTAAGTGGATCACCACGGTTCCGGGTGAGTGTTTGTTCCACGCAAGTTGCCAGCCGTTCTGCCCCCACCCTCGGCTACCTTCTCCTCTGCGTTTCTGCCTTTTTACGACGAAAAATGGACCTGTAAATCAAGTTAAATTGTTGGCCGCCCTGGCATGCGAATTAGACATATTTGGTTTTTAATAACCCAAGTAGGTTCGGCCCTCCACTCTTCAAATCCTAACTCACACACTAATTTCATTAATTTTGTAAACTTATCTAGCTGCCTAGAAGAAACTTTTAAGTTACTCAATTCACATTTACACATTTCTTTGTAGGATACAGTACTCAAAGCAATAGTCAGATTTTTAAAGAGCATGTCGTTTGCGGCAGTCACCTCCTGCCCGAAGTTGTGGTTCTTGTTGATGCCCGTTGCTTACTGCTTACCTTGCTGCATCCTCCATGTTGTCTCCAGATGTTCGCAGTGTGCTGGTTCTCTGCATTTTTATCCTTGGCTAGCTGCTGTGATTTTCTTTAAAACTATGTGGGAGCATGGGCTTATACTTGGTAAAGGAAGCGTCGATCTCGGGTCGTGGTAATAGGAGAAATAGACGTGCTTTGGTTACGAAAAGATGACACTGCAATTTCCTTTATTTAACTACTCCACGTAGTACACAACACTAATATTGCCGCCGTTAAAATACTGTCCGCCGCTGTTGAAACACGACGCGGATAGGGCGCGAAGTTTAAATATGCTTCTTATCTCTTTACGAGTAGCGAATCTTATGTGTGTTTCGAAAACTGTCTTTATTCCCTTTTGGCGCAATATCTATCTAACATCCTGCAGCATCTCTCCCTGCCCACAAATGCCAAAATGCCAAAATGAAATGCCTCGAATTTGTTCCTAGCAGATCCATTTATAGTCGCAGGCTTCTGGGGCTGCTTCCTTTCCTATTGGTCCATTTAGCGCCACTCGACGCGTCTCACTATTTCGTATAAACTTACAGGGATCTCATTGGTCCAAGTTTAACATAAATCGCGGCTTTTCCTAAATTTACCGTTAAGCTAGCTGTCTCTCTCACTTGGTCACGGCGAATTATCGAATAAAAGGACAAAGACTTTACACCCTCGCTGTATGAAGAATGGCCCTGCGACCAGAGAGACATCGTAAAACTAGATTTTCTGCCTTCGAAGACACTGTTCCTGTAGCTAAAACATTTCGTCGTGGACAGTATTTTAACATTGCGCTTAAATTATTTACATTAAACAATGTATAACTCTTCTAATATTCGTAACCTAAATACATACACATCGTTAAATCACCCTTCTTAAACTATACAAGCAGTAAAAAGAAAAAGATATGTACATAGCATGAATTAACATCAATAAAAGTTAATAAATCAAATTATCTATAATTACATTTCTCGGGCTCGGCCTAGAGTTGCCGTTTCAAATTGCCCTGTTCTGGAAAGGAATAAAATTTTCAGCACTTGATACAATTTTCATTTCCAGAATACTTCCTCTGAGTAAACATCTTTGTTTGTTTTCTTCGTTTATAGAGATCCCTTCGCTATACCTGTTCCTTCACAAGGGTTCTGACAAACCAGTGGTGTTTACACTTGGGTCATTCACTCTTACACTTTGTTATGGTTGATCATCCTCTCCTTTTAAAAACAGGTTTTCCGAGAGGCATTCTGACGCCCAATACACTTCACTCACACGAATAACCTGTAGTGCAGACAAATACGCTAATACCCAATTTAAGTTCTAACAATTAAACCTATTTATATACAGACTGGTAAATAATAATTATTATGTATTTAGTTATTTACTTATATTCTTATTTATTGGGTGTATTACCTTTATTACTTGTTCATAAGTTTGCTACCTCATTTCGAGTAGAACTCACCTGATTATTTTCATTACATTCTTCACCCTTTTCATTCTCTAAACATTTGTACGGTTTGGGCAACTGTTTATGATATCTCCCTACGATCTTTGAATTCTTTATTTCTTGTAACTCAAATGTATCCGAGCCAAAAATATTAATCACCCGGTATGGACCTTTAAATATATTTTCCATTCTATGATACCTTTTGTTCAGAATGCTAGACTTCTTCTTCTTGTCCCGTACCAATACTAAGTCTCCCAGTTCGATAAACCAATGCTTTCGCTTCTTTTGTTTAAATTTCTCCTTTCTTTTTTGCGCCTTCTTTGACATTCTTTCAAAAGCTTTCTTAAACATCTCTTCTTCCCTTAGTGTTTTCGGATCTTTAGTTTCTAGTGTCTGTGGTAATTCCCCTTCAAGTGTTTCTATTAACTTCCCCTTCATCAGCTCAACTAATTTCCCCTCTAAATTCTTATTTTGTTCACTTAAGTTTCTTTCTAAGTCGTTACTCTGCTCATTTAATTTCCGTTCTAAATTCTTATTCTGTTTACTTATGTCCTTCCTCTGCTCATTTAACTTCCCCTCTAACCTCTTATTTTGTTCACTTAAGTCCTTACTCTGCTCATTTAATTTCCTTTTTAAGTCCTTACTCTGCTCGTCTATCTTTGTGCTCAAATGTTGAAGGAATATCATCAGCTGGTTCTGACCTGGATCAATGACCTGCTCAATCGGTGGTTGCCCTACCAGCCTAACTTCTACCTCTGCTTCCCCAATATTTCCTCCATCTGGTGTTTTACTGACAATGGCCTCCCTATTCAGTTCTTCCAAACCTTCCCTTGACCTACTCATGGTTCCGTTAGCACGTTCTACCTCCGTAGTAATGACTTTACCCCCTCTCAACAACATGTGTTCACAAAACGGAATAACTACTCTGCATGCCTTTTTGTTTGTTTTTGTATAAATGTTCTAACCTGTACTTTCTCCTATGTTAATTGATGCGTCCCGGGTTCGAATCCTGGTGAATTTCTAGAAGCGATGTTCTCAGTTGTTTTGTTGTCCCACGTAGGTAGACTAGAAGTTCGCGTTGTAATTTTGTTCTGCTGTGCCCCTTTCCTCTGAAGATTCTTCCTCTATGCTTTGTTTCCTAGTCCTCCCTTTGAGTTGGTCTTCCCTTCGAGCTGGTCTTCCCTTCGTGCTCCACGTTTTGGCGCCAGTTTGGGACAGTCGCCTCCTCCTGTCCGAAGCTCGTGCCTTACCTTGCTGCATCCTCCATGTTGTCTCCAGATGTTCGCAGTGTGCTGGTTCTCTGCATTTTTATCCTTGGCTAGCTGCTGTGATTTTCTTTAAAACTATGTGGGAGCATGGACTTATCCTTGGTAAAGGAAGCGTCGATCTCGGGTCGTGGTAATAGGAGATATAGACGTGCTTTGGTTACGAAAAGATGACACTGCAATTTCCTTTATTTAACTACTCCACGTAGTACACAACACTGATATTGCCGCCGTTAAAATACTGTCCGCCGCTGTTGAAACACGACGCGGATAGGACGCGAAGTTTAAATATGCTTCCTATCTCTTTACGAGTAGCGAATCTTATGTATGTTTCGAAAACTGTCTTTATTCCCTTTTGGCGCGATATCTATCTAACATCCTGCAGCATCTCTCCCTGCCCACAAATGCCAAAATGCCAAAATGAAATGCCTCAAATTTGTTCCTAGCAGATCCATTTATACTCGCAGGCTTCTGGGGCTGCTTCCTTTCCTATTGGTCCATTTTTAGCGCCACGCGACGCGTCTCACTATTTCGTATAAACTTACAGGGATCTCATTGGTCCAAGTTTAACATAATTCGCGGCTTTTCCTAAATTTACCGTTAAGCTAGCTGTCTCTCTCACTTGGCCACGTCGAATTATCGAATAAAAGGACAAAGACTTTACACCCTCGCTGTATGAACAATGGCCCTGCGACCAGAGAGATATCGTAAAACTAGATTTTCTGTCTTCGAAGACACTGTTCCTGTAGCTGAAACATTTCGTCGTGGACAGTATTTTAACATTACGCTTAAATTATTTACATTAAACAATGTATAACTCTTCTAATATTCGTAACCTAAATACATACACATCGTTAAATCATCCTTCTTAAACTATGCAAGCAGTAAAAAGAAAAAGATATGTACATAGCATGAATTAACATCAATAAAAATTAATAAATCAAATTATCTATAATTACATTTCTCAGGCTCGGCCTAGAGTTGCCGTTTCACGTTGTGTGATGCCTTTAAAATTCCGTGCTCTTTAGATGGCCATGAGAAAAGAACAATTAGCGACTTGGCACTTGAAAATTCAAGCTATTAACAAGATATATCTCGAAAATGGTTAAAACCACAAAAGTGTTTATTTGATAAATCTGCGCTTTGAGCAGATCTACACTTTTTGTGTAGTAAAGATTTGCCTATCTCTTACCGTTTAACAGTTATTCAAAAGTCATTCAGATTGAAGAGGACTTCTGAGGTTATATATTCAATATATGCATTTTGTTGTACTGAAAATATCTTAAGTATTTGATATTTTAATCAAAATCGTTATAGCCATTTTTGAGAGAACCAAAGATAACACAAAATTGTATTCTAAACGTAATTGAGATGGAGGGGATTTTACTGAAAATCTTCCTGTCGTATCCTTGAAAGATGCTGTATTTAAATACAAGGTTTGGTATTTAACCGACTTTTCTGATTTTTAAATTATGCTGTTCACAGACACTGCAAAGGCAGACAGACACACGTAAACAGACACAATTTCTCGGATTTGTGGGTGGAATGAAATACTTCCTCTGCTTACTATAGGAAAGTAGTAGAGAAAGTAAAACTGTTGATGTTGGGTAACATTCACATACCTTTCACTACACACTATCGTTTAGTTTTATGTAGCTTCCACAAACTGTTCTTGCAAAAAGCGTATTAATCTGTTATTATTGAGATAAACGTTTGCATAGTTTCAATACACATTCCATTATGAGTTTAAAGGAGACACCTAGCTATAGAGATATGTTTAAACACGGTTCGCTATATACTGGCCTTGAAATTTCATGCTCTTTCCATGACAACGCGAGAAACAACTGACGCTTGTCAGCACTTTAACAAATGAAATAGCAAACTATATTCTGTAAATAGCTGATGCCATAAAGAAGTTATTTGAAATACATTGTATATGTCTTAAAGAGATCTGCATGTTCTGTGCAATAAGTTTTTGTTTATCTCTTAAATTTTAGCGGTTATACAAAGTTTTAGTGTACAAGGTCTCTCCGAATGAATGGGACTTCACAAGCTATTACCAGAAAATTCAAAATATACATTTTGTATTTCATGTAAATATCTTAAATATATGATGTTTTAAATCAAATGCGTTACAGCCATTTTTGAGAAAATCAAAACCAGAAACAATTTTCCATGTAAAGAATAGTTTGGGATGGGGTATTTTCTTGAAAGTCTTTTGCCGCAACTTTAGAACATAGTTTTTAATCCTAAGTTTGCTATTTATCCAACATTTCGTTTTTGAATGAATGCTGTTCACAAACACACACACACCATTTTCTAAAATTGCTCCTTATTTATTCAGAGGGCCAAAAAACACGTATTTTCGGTGCAATCTCGATACCGAATTTTGTTATAAAATGCAACACTCCCTCTTCCCAATAGCTACATGGTAGAGAGAGCTTAAAAAAATTCTGTGTTGTTTTCACATGACTTTATCTACTCACTCTTCTACAAACTATTCTTATAAAACATTATTCTTCCATCTACTTCTTGACAATCTTTCACTACGCATTTACTCATTTCATTTTAGTATAAGGATACAGTAGGCTAAAGCAATAGTCAGCATTTTAAAAAGCGGGTCGTTACGTGATGGCTTTGAAATGCCATGCTGTTTGCATGCTTACGAGAAAAAAATATTGATTTGTTACATTCGCATGACTTTCTCTACACACTATCGTTTATTTTTATATAGCTTCTGCAAACGAATCTTATAGAAGCGCATTTTTCTCTCTACTTCATATTAATCGAGATACACGTTTGCAGAAATAGCTTCCTTATACACGTCGTTGTAGGTACAAGCGGAATGTATTTACGGTAAAATCCCGATATCGTATTTTAGGGAGTAATGCCATGGCTTCCCTAATTTGTAAGTACGTGGTAGAGAAAGTAAAAATCTGATGTGCTACTTTCACATAATTTTCTCTGCCCTCTATCTTTATTAGTGAGTATACAAACAATTCTTACTAAAGATTTTGCTATTTGCAAGAATAGGTACATTACACATTTTGTTACAGATACAAAGGAAACAGCGACGGTCAAATGTTTAAGAACTGGGCGATATACGCTGCCTTAAAATTCCATACTATGTCCATGCAATCGCCAGAAACAACTGAATGTTGACATGACTTTAAAGAATGACCAAGATATGAAGAATTCGAAGCATTAATAATAGATACCTCGGAAATGGCTTATACCACAGCAAAACTTATTTTAAATAAATTGCGTTTCTTAAAGAGATTGAATTTTTTGTGTAGTACGTCTTCGTCTATTACTTAACGTTTATCAGTTAAACAAAATTATACAAAATTCCTTCCGAATGAAGAGGACTTTATAGGCTATTCCCAGAAAATTCAAGATATACATTTTATTTTTCATGTAAATATCTTTAACATGTGCTATTTTAATAAAAATAGTTGCAGCAATTTTTTAGAAAATAAAACATTTCGAAAAATGCTCCATGTAAAGGCTTATAATTTTATATCTACTTCATTTTAATCCAAATAAACCTTAGCAAAATAGCTGCTTTACACATTTTGTTATAGATGCAAAGGGAACAGCGGTAGTCAAATGTCTAAGAACAGGACCATATACGCTGGCTTATAATTCCATGTTCTTTCATTGGAATCGCGAGAAACAGCTGAATTTTGACAGGACTTTAAAAGAAGGCTAAATAATGAATAATTCGAAACATTAGTAGCGGATATCTCTGAAATGGCCCATGCCACAAAAAATGTTTTCTGAAATAAATTGCTTGCTCTAAAGCGATCTACATTGTTTGTGTAGTACGTTTTCGTCTATCCCTTAACGTTTACCAGTTAGTATACAAGATTGTATAAAATTCCTTCCGAATGTCACAGGACTTCAAAGGCTATTCCCCACAAAGGTAAAATAAGGATATACATTTTAATTGTCATGTAAATATCTTTAATATATGGTACTTTAATCAAACTCGTTAGAGCCATTTTTTAGAAAATGAAAAATTTCAATAAATGTTCCATTTAAGGAGTAGTTTGAAGTTGGGAAATATTCTTAAAATCTTCCTGACGCATTTTTGGAAGGTACTGAACTTAAATACCAAGTTTGGTGTTGATCTGACTTTTCATTTTTAAGGTATGCTGTTCAGAGACTCACAGACACAAACGACACAAGCATATACAAGGATCTTTTTCTAAAAATGCTCTTTTTGTATTCAGGAGGCATCAGAGTAATTTAATTTAATTTAATTTTTTTTAAAGAAGTTTAATTCCAACTTTATTTTTAATTTTTGCTTAAACATTCTAAAACATTTCACCCTAAAATAGATATTTCCTTTGAAATGTCGGTATCGAATTTTTGGGTGGAATGCAATTCCTTCTCTACCTACTGTGCACGTGGTAAAGAAAGTAAAAATGGACACATATAAGTATCCAATGAAATCTGTGGTGGAATACGTAAACGGTAGAAAGAGTAAGAATATGTTGAAACGAGAGACATAATTTCGCAGTAATGTGTGACGCTCGCGTTTTTTTTTTTTTTTGACTGTGTTTTTATGTTTTCGTTACCGCTTATTATCGCAATTACACAACACACAGACAGACACAAACACCTATGCCCATGGCGGAACTCGAACCCGCGACCCTCAGCTTGGCGGAGCGCCGGAGCTATACACTGCAGCAACCACGGCTACAAGGGCCGGCATCGCATTCAGGAGGTCCCGGGTTTGACTCCCATCAATCGCTCATTCTGACCTTGGGCTTTTCGTGGTTTTCCCTGGTCGGTAGGCGAAACCTGGGCTGGTTTCTCATCTACCACAATTTCCTTTCCATTCATTCCGTTTCCTTCTCAACTTTCAGGTGTGCTTCTAGGTTTCGTGGCATATGCCGGTGCCGGTTGCTTGCTCAAAGGAAATAGGACACTAGAGGGCTGCTTGGTCGAGGGTCGTCCTAGGCAGCTCCAGCAGTGGGACGCGTTTTCTAGCCTGGAATTGTTAGGACTTCCGGAGTATCTGCGGCCTGTACCCTCCTGTGGTTCCTTCACTTCATCCCTTCCTGCTGGGGATGGTAGCCACAATAGGTCTAAGTGTGCGGTGTCTGAGGTGTCTATAACCTATAAGCATGTGTTGAAGTTATGAAGAATGCATACTTTGTTACAACCGTGTAAGATTGGTTTGTTAATTCTAAAACCACTGGAGGTAAGGTTTTCAGATGGAGAGAGAAAGATAGTGAAAGTGAGGGGAGAGATAATTAAAAATTGGGAAAATATGAACATGTTTGAGGTTTTGTTCAAAATGTGTAAAGATTTAAACATTATGTGACATCCCCTTTTATGCATACTGTAACAGGACTGAAACCCGTCACCGTGTCAAGTGCTGTGTCGCCCTGTGAAGTTCAATGCCTAGTCACCAACGCAGTGTTGAAGGGTTTCCCCATGATCTAGTTACAGCCCCCACTGAGAGAGTTATGTCAGGTCAGGTTATCAGCTGGGTCTTTTCCATTGGAAAACTTCACGTGTCTCCCCACTTATGACGTTCTTTGGGTGTGTTGCCATTAATTCTGGGTAAAGTGTTGAAGTGGGCCGCATTATCATACACACCCACTGTCATAAAATTAACACATCAACTTATTGCTTGTTCTTGACTTTCTCTACTTACTTTACAGTAAGTAAAGTATTGTTTTCTGGCTAATATCGAGGCTTCACCGGAAATACATGTCTTGAAAGGGCAGTGTATTTCTGTATGTGTGTGCAGAGTGAACAGCATATCTCTAAAACGAACGGTTCCATAAATAATAAAGTTGACATTTAAGTTCAGTATATTCCAAAAGTGCGACACGAAGATTTTCAAGAAAATCCCCCCAGCTCCAAAGTATCCTGTACATGGACAGTTTTCGAATTGTTTTACTTTCTCAAAAATGATTAACGATTTTGATTCAAATACAGTGTATTTAACTAATTTACGCAATAAAATTTATATCGTCATTTTCTAGGAATATACTGTGAAGTCCACTTCATTCGGAAGTAATTTTGTATAATTTTGCATACCGATTAAACCATCAGATATGCAGAGCTCTTTAAAACACACAATTAAGTTTAAATGCGCTTTTTTGTGGCATTAGCCATTTCCAAGATATTCGTAGATATTATTAGTTCAAAAATTTCAATACCTTGTCATTCTTTAAAGTACTGTCGCTGTTTACTTGTTTCTCGCGATGCCATGGTAAGAGTATGAAATTTTAAGGGCAGTATATAGAGACCCGATTTTAAACATGCGACTATCGATTCACTTTCCTCTATCTCCCTTTTACCTGCAGCGAAATGTGTAATGTAACTAATTCTGCAAAGGTTTATCTCGATTAACATGAAGTAGATATAAAAATAAACTTTCATAAAAATAGTTGTAGAAGCTATTTAACAATAAGCGATAGTTGGTAGAGAAAGTCATATGCAAGTATCACATAGATCTTTTGTTTTAAAAGACTTTTAATCATCCAATAGTTAATGAATGAAATGGATGAAGCTATGTTGAATTGACCCGAAGTCCGAAGAGGTCAAATAACGTTGTTTAGGTTTTACATTTTTCAAGGGGGTGTGCTTGTGCCTCTTTATTTCTAACAGTCAGGAAATAAGTTAGAAAATAGGTTTACCTATAATTAAATATACCCCATATAAGAAATACTGTTTATATACACAAATGAAAATATTTAACTGCGTATATTGTCATGTAGCATTGTCCACCAAAAAACTCCAACATAAGAGAATGAGAAAATAAAGTGTTAATATACAGAGTGATTTATGAAGAACTGACACATTTCTTTCTTGAATTATTCTGTTCGAAATTCAGTCAATGTCCCAATTTTAGCACCAAATTAAGCAGAGTGTTCTGGAGTTTCGATTGCCTGTCACTAATGCGCAGATGTTCATGTTTTATTCGTAATTGTTAGTTTTATTATCGGCAACTGTTTTTGAGATTTTGTTCTAGTCAACATGAAAATGGAGTACACATTAAATGAACGACTCTTCCTTGTAAAGCAATACTGGATTACGAATTCAATTACAGCTACCCAAAGGGCATACCAGAGAGAATTTGGTGTTCGGAATCCTCCCCAAACAAACGCAATACTGGGACTGGTAAACAAATTGGAAACAACTGGATCTATGGTGAGTGAAAAAGGCAAAACTAGTTCATCTAGGCTTCCCACGGTTGTTGTTGTTGTTGTTGTTGTTGTTGAAGTGAGAGCACGACTGGATCAGTCACCAAAAAATCATTCGTACGTTTGTCGCAGGAGACAGGGTACAGCTACACAATGTGTCAGAGAGCTGTGAAAAGTGCAGGCTTAAAGCCGTATAGGATTACGGTTGTCCATCAGTTACAAGAACCAGATAAGGATAGACGACTGAATTATTGCCGTTGGTTCCAGGTGTTCATTGTGCAAAATCCTGCCATATTGTCCGTCACATGGTTCACAGATGAAGCATGGTTCCATTTATCCGGCTATGTGAACTCAAATAACTCACGCTATTGGGCCAGCGAAAATCCACATGTTATTCATGAAGCACCTATGCAGCCGGTTAAAATCCGAGTTTGGTGCGCAATATCCACAGAGAATAGTGGGACCAATAAAAAAAAACAATGTGAACACTGCAGAGTACCGACGGATTTTCATGGAGTTTGCTGAGCAATTAGACGATGTAGAGCTGAGTCAAGGATATTTTCAGTAGGACGGCGCTACATGCCATACATCAAATGAATCCATGGCACTAATTGCAAGTTTCTTTGACGACCGGGTAATTTCCAAGAACCTGTGGCCAGCGAGATCTCCGGATTTGACATCGCCGGACTTCTTTCTATGGGATTACTTAAAAGACAGGTTTATGCCACACGTCCCTAGACATTGGACGATCTGAAGCACATTACAGAGAAAATTCCCTCTACTGACAACAGAATCCTGCAACGAATGGCCAGTAACATGGAACGACGTGTTGAGTTGTGCCTTATGCAGGATGGAAGACATTTTCAACATTTCTATAGAGGTAAATAATCTCCCAAAATTCCTCTGCATTTCAGGTATAATAAGTTGTCGCTAGCATAACTCGTCTTGAAACAATTAGAGAAATAAATGTTTCAGTTCTTCATAAATCGCCCTGTATAATTTAATATGCACGTCAAAGTGTGCGAGTAATAATGATTATTTAATTACTACATTAGCAGGAATAATTTTTTTGCATATTCTGTGGATGCAAATACTGCACATATTTAAAAGACCCGTATAAAGATTTATATCACTTTCTGTACCACATGCATATGGTAGGTAGGGTAAGTATTGCATTTCACCTAAAAATATATCAGGATTTCACCGGAATTACGCTTTTGAGATTCTCCTCAAAAATAGTTTTAGAAAAAGGTCTGCATTTGTCTGTGTGTGTGTGTGTTTGTCTATGAGATCATAGCTTCAAAAACGAAAAGTCGGATAGATATTAAACTTGTGTTTGAGTTCAGCAATTTTCAAGGTTGCTACACGAAGATTTTTAAGAAAATCGATACAAGGGATATATATATATATATATATATATGGATATACTATTTTTACATAAAAAGGGTGACAGGAATGACTTAAATAACTTTTGACCGATTAGCCTGATATCAAATATTTATAAAGTGTTCTAAAAATAATCACCAAAGACTAACCAAGGTTAAACCAAAACCAGCCGGAAGAACAAGCAGGATTTCGAGCAGGATGGTACAATCGATCACCTTCAAACAGGTAACAGATAAAACAGTAAGATATAAGCAGAATCTGTTTATAGCCTTTAAGGACTACAGCAAGGCCTTCGACACCGTAGGCCATAGGAGTCGTAAAATCCTTACAAACAGTGGGAATACAAAGCAAATACATAAGAGTGATAGGGAAAATTTACATCAATAGCTGCACCAAAGTCAAAACGGAAATCGACCATAGGTTAAGGAGAAGAGATCACCCTCTTCAGAGGTGATCAGACCAACTGGTACGAGGAGCTGGAAGCAGATGGACCACTCTAACCAAGGACCGCCAAGTATGGAAGGAAATCACTGCTAAGGAGTTAAAACTAAGCCAACATTGTTATACAAAGGACTAAACTTTGATGAAAAGGGTTAAGTGAAAATATAAGTAAAAGGTTAATTCTCCCATGGACTGGCCCGCCTTGGGAGTGTATATATGAGCTACCCTACCTAGAGGAGCCCATTGTCCTGAAGGGATGTAAGGCTGCCTTATCTTATTTTATCTGCATATATACAATGACTATGATACTCTAATGTGGAGAATCAGATTTTTGTCTTCTCTCTCAATTTCTCTCTCGTTAATGCTAGTAGTTACATATACTTCGAAGTACCATCGTATTGAATTTGAATTAAATGAAAACTAGCAAAGTTAGAACATTATTTTTGACAAGTCTAGTGTGTATCTTCTCTCTCTTTCTCTCCTTTTCTCGCTTCTTTTAATAAGTTAGTGTATGCTCAACCTCTTATAAACGAAAAGGTAATGCTGGACAATAAATGAAAGATTAGAATGAATGCACATATGAGCTCGAGAAGCTAAAGCAGTCACCTCGATTCGTGTGACGTAACAGATTTTAGGAGATTCGTTGGCAAGGGGTGCGAGGGAAGGGAAGGATAGTTGTGTGTCTTTAAACACATAAGTAAACAGTATAACGCATATACAGCTAGTACATCACTAACAGGAACTTCGCCTCTTCCCTTATACTTCTTGCCGGACTCCTAGCCGAGCTGGAAGCAAGAAGACGTCAAAGAACATTCAGCTGGCTTGCACTGCGAAGATATCTAATTTATCCCAAGGTCTGAGGAAATACTAAAATAACCTTAGCCGTAAGGTTGATCCAAAGATTAAGTGGCAATAACTATACCCCTATACTGCCTCGGTATCATGTGTTCATTTGTAACACTTGCTGGGTAATTTCTGTTTGGTGTACAGTTCCATAGCGTTTGCAAATGTGCGGTAAAACTAAAATTGCTCAGAGCGATATTTGCATTTAAATACTCCGATTAAAATGACACACAGGCTGGTCCAGAAAACAGGTAGCCGAAACCGAATACTTTTAGTAAGGTTTTGACACACCGATTACCTATCGTTAAGTACTGCATAGGACACAGTGATCATAACATCGCATTCGCTTCTGTTATGCTGCGAAAACTTTTTTTTCCCTCCCAGGAAGGTCGTCTTCTAGACTATGAATAATGGATTGAAAGCACTGTCCTTTCAGTATCCACCACAAAAATACACCACACAATGACAAATCAGGACTTCGTGAAGGTTATGGAACATCTGTGTATCTCGAAATCAGTCGACCAGGAAACAGTTGTAGCAGTAGGTGCCGATTCCCATGACCAGAACAGAAGATCGCCCCATCTTGTTTAAACACTTACTCATGTACTAAAGTTGGTTAATTCCACAACTGCTTCTAAGCACCCTTGAAAACGTTCAAAAACTTGATCTCTATGCGATCCTGATGTAACGTTAATTCTGTTTGCATTTGCATGCTGTATAAATTACTAGTCGGTCACAAAATGATTGCGTTCGGTGGGAAGAGGAACTAAATAGTTACGGAACAAGTGTTTGGGGCACCGGAAGGACAGTCATGTAAAGACAACATCCACAGTTTCGAAAGTATTTACTAGCGAGGCTAAGGAGTGAATATTTAGTACTGTTTCTGTTGTGTAACTGTACAGTCCTACTATCGCCTTGCCCCTCACTCTCCTTTGCACCAGCGTGTTTGGATCCCTCCCCCCAATATAGCGTTTGCCATCTACCATTTTCAATTATTGCTTTGGATTCATATTTTGAATTCCGCGCTCCTACAGAAAATGCGCGCTTTTTTTTGGCAACAGTGACAGACGAAAACGTATGTATATCTCTTTAAAAACATAATTTATTTAAAATAAGTGTTTTTTGTGGTATAAGCCGTTTCTAAGATGTTATTAAAGGTTCGAATTGTTCATTTCTTGGTCATTTTTTTAAAGTCCTTTCAACATTCAGGTGTTTCTCGCGATTGCATGGAAACAGTATGGAATTTTAAGGTCAGCATATAACGTCCAGGTCTTAAACATTTCATTATCGCTGTTCCCTTTGTATCTATAACGAAATGTGTAAAGTAGCCCACCACAAACTACCCTTTATATAGAACATTTTTAGAAATTGTTGATTTTCTAAAAAATGGCTCTAACGATTTTGATCATAATGCCATATATTAAAGATATTTTCATGACAAATAAAATGTATATCTTCAATTTTCTGAGAATAGCCTATGAAGTCCTCTTTGCTCTGAAGGAATTTTGTATAATGTTGTATAACTTGTTAAACGTTAAGTGATAGACGAAAACGTACTATACAAAGAGTACAACTCTAAAACACACAATTTAATTCAAATAACTTTTTTTGTGGCAATACCGTTTGCGAGATATTGGATAATGGTTCGAATTATTCAGTACTTGGCCATTCTTTTAATGTCCTGTCGATTTTGAATTGTTTCTCGCGATGTTATGGAAAGAGCATGGAATTTTAGGGCCAGCATATAGCGTGCAGATCTTCAACATTTGACTATTGCTGTTCGCTTTGTATCTATAATAAAATGTGTGATTCAACTATTTCCGGAAAATAGAGATTAAAACGAAGCTTCGTTAAAATGAAGTAGATAGGAATAATAAACTTTCGTAAGAATAATTTACCCTCCAATAAGCGATAGAGGTTAGAGAAAGTCATGTGAATGTAACATAGATTTTTTTCATGTCTTATTGCAGGAAATTGTTCGATAATATGGAAGTTCTGCTGAGACTTATGCTTGTATTGCCAAGTTCTTCTTGTGAAGCAGAACGATCATGTATACTCAGGAAATTGAAAACGTATGTATCTCAGAAGCACGACGACAGAGACGAGATTGCCATGTTGCTGTTTGACACACCCACAAAACAGAAGTCAACAGGTTAGAAACTTGTGATGTAATAAGTACTTTTATAAGTAGTAATGAAAGCTGGAACCAAAAATTTGGATAGTTGTAAAGTCAAAAAATTTGCAAGCTTGAAGAATCGATATAGTAGGTTATAAAATATATTATGAATTGTTATTAAACGATGAGAAATCTTAGTATCAGCTTTTTCATGACTATTCACCGAAAATAAAGTGCGAGCTCTGTTCTTCTAACTTTAAAGTAAATATAGCTACATTTCTTTTAGCAAATATTATAAATTTATCAATGGTGGAAGTTGAATTTAAAGTAAAAAGATACATTTCCTCACATTTGACTTTTGAAAATCAATAATCCCCCCCAATATTTTTAGCACGCCTATGCCCCCCTGATCCCTAAAGTTGACGACGTTACGCATTGACCAAAACAACAACAACAACAACAAAAAGTAGTGGCGCTGTCCTGTACTCATATCGGGCCGACTAATACGGGCCAATGATGTGTCTATGAAGGCACAGAGATCCACACTTTCTCTGAATGTAATAAATAGTCTCTGCGCATATTCATCTGGATTTTTCCAACCGAGAAAGCGATAATTTTAGGATTGATTCTGTTGTCAAGTGGTTAACGTTCTCACTATTCAATCCAGAGGACCCGAGTTTCATTCTCGGCTGGGGCCAGTGTCTTTTCTTTATCCAGAATCACTCCCTATCTTCCGTAGAGCCTGGTAGTATTAATTCGGGAATGGATGTGAGTGTGTTGGACGTAAAAGTTATTTTAAAGAAACGTACAGCTCACACAGAAAAACACCACCAGTGAGTTGTTTCTGAAGTCAAAACCCCAGATATGATATTGAAGTTAAAGGTGCTCTAAAAGTGAAATGACAAAAACGATAATTTTGTTTATTAACATGGCACTCAGTAGCATATATGTACATTCGTCAGACTACCATTTCGTGAGATACTCGGGAACTGATACAAATTAAACAGAACACGTGCACATTATTGGACATGTGCTATGAAGTCTGGCTGCCTCCGCTCAAGGAATACGTGAATTCTGTATGAATTGAGGCAGTATTTTTAACACTTAAATGATTTCAGTCTGGTTATATAATGTGTAAATTCAATAACGACCTGCCTTGAAGCAGTGTGTGTAGCGGGTGGTTAGTAAAATGTATGTAACAGTCATTGCATATGCTTATATTATTGTATACATGTTCAATAATGTTATGTGAATATATTACGTAATTTAATAATGTAGGAAATGTGAGAAAAATAGGTTAAAGTTGCTAACAATGAGGTAACCTTGAGGCAATAATGATTAAGGAAGTTTAAATGCTACTAGTTATTGGAGTAACAATAATGTAATTTTAGTGACAGTTTATAAAATAGCCAATCAACAACCAGAAAAAGCTTTAGTTAAATGAAGGTATTCTATTGGATTAGGATTAGTCAATCAGAGACTTGAAATACAGAAATCTACAGGTTTAGACGGTTGAAAACAGTTCAGTAGCTTCCAAACAGTGCTCATAACCAGACGCGAGATGTGTCCTCGAGAAATTAAATACGTATTCGTGTGAGACGAAAATAGTATATGTGTTAAAAAGTGCAAGTATTAAATAAAAGAATCTCACAGCTCTCTATATCAGTGAAGTGCTATTTAAATTGTGTCAAGGATTAATAAAAAAGGAGTGAATTAAAACTTATAATCTGTGTAAGCCTACATTCTTAGTTGCATCACTCCCTGCCAAGATATCCATGTCTCTAAAATAATACTGACGCAGCCGAGGCAAACATAAATATAATGTCAAATTACAAAGCTAATATTTTTAAACTTGGGACGAAGGCTACCGGAAACTATTTACCATACGTGCGGTTGCAAACAAACTTCAAGTGCTCGGTTCCCCAACTGTTGAAATATAATACAACTCCTTCAATACAACTTCTTCAGAGTGAGCTCTCAATATCAGCAATCATGAGCTGAGCACTGATTCATAACAAACGTAATTAATCACACATCTCTTCGGTTACCTTTGTTTGGGTCATCCTGTATAAGACGTTGGTAACGCGGCGCCATTGAGAGTAAAATTTGTATGCACTAAAGTGGTTATAAGAGATATGAATGAGCCCGAGGCGGTTTGGGGAATTAAGATAATATCGTCTGGGATGCTCTTCGCTGTTTCAGCTTTTGCATTATATTCTGCCGAATAACAGAAGTGCTGCTTCCAAGGTAGCTAACCGAGTTTAGGAGTGTAGGAACTATGACATTAACATATTTCTCATTCACAGCACGTGTTCTGGTTTTCATATGGGAAAATGGAATAGCTTTACTGGTTCTTTGAGAGGAGAGGCCATATATTATTTATAAAACGTAAAACAATACAGGTGATATTTTTACAAATTTTGTTTAACAATGATGATTCTTTTATCCAGTTTAATTAATCTACCCCCTGGCACATAAATTCCTCTATACTATGCTGTTCCAACTTGGATGCACGCCAGTAAGCAGCGGAGTACTCACTACTCGCAGGAGTCTGCCTGCAGCATGCAATACAACTTGGCATTGGAGATAAACTTTGTCATGGCTGAATGAAGTGACAGGAAGCGACACTATGCCATGACCTTCATCATGGCTAACGAGATAGATCGGCTACGGGGCGAATTGAAATCAGCTGATACTTCTAGACCAGCCATGGCCCGCTGAAGTGAAATAACAGTCGCCTAATATATCCATATTCTAAACAAACAAATAAATTGCTCGTTAAATGCATAGAAAACGCACAGTTATTACATGAAGCTATTCAATGTTAGCCATGTTTAAGACTACCCTTACTATGTAACTCTGATTCGCACCGTAGCCATGGACCTTCGTACAGTGATGTATTGGCTATCACGCCCTGCCCGCAGCCGGGTTCCGAGCATTGTTGCTGCCTACACGAGAGTACTCTGAATCGGTTCTGCAGATTTGGAACAGCCTGTTCTGTACGGTAAATGGTGCCTTTTACTGATATCGAGGAGTTGTTTTTAACTAGATTGAAATTTCATCTAAGGACTAAAAATCTTTCAACAGGAAATTAATATTATTCACAAAAGGGATGAAAGCTGTAGCAATAGTCCTAAGTTCAACATAAATTGAACCAAATAAATTGGTCGAGTGTGTTACAAACAAATGATTTCTCTCTGCCCATAACCGTTTATTTTTATATCTCTTCAATAAATTATTCTTGCAGAAGCTTTATGTTGTATCTAATTCGTATTGACCGGGTTAAATAGTTGCAGAAATGGTTTCGTAGCACATTTCGTTCTAAGTACAAGAGGAATAAGGCTGAAGCGATAGTCAAATGCTTAAAAAGCAGGTCGCTATGTGCTGGCCTTAATACGCCTTACACTTTGCATGAAATCACGACAACCAATAGAATAGTGACTTTGCCCTGTAGAAGGAAAATTCAAACCAATAGCAACGAATGTTTGACATAAATTGTGAGTGTTAACGAGATCTACATGTTTGTTATAGTAAGTATTTTTCCCATCTCTTATGGTTTACCAGTTACACAAAATGCATTCTGAATGAAAAGGACTTCACAGGTTATTCGCAGAAAATACAATGTATGCATTTTATTAGGCATGCAAATGAAGTTAAACATGTGCCATTTTAATATATATATACTTGTAGAGAAAGTAATACAAAAAAAATCCATGTAAAGTTTACCTTAGGGATAGGAATTTCTTGAAAGCCTTCGGGTCGCATCCTTGGAAGATGTTGAATTTCAGTATCTATTATAGTACTTTCTTGGTTAGAAGCTTCGTTTTTGAGTTATGCACACATACGAACATCTTACTAAAAATACATTTTGGGGAGTAGAGGGGACATAAAAATAAGGATATCCGTGAAATCTTGACATTGAAGTTATGGATGGAATAGAATACGTCGCCTACCTTCCATAGGTACGTGTACTGTAAAAAATCTGATGTGTTACACTCACATGACTTTCTCTACTCTTGTACAAACTATTTTTCAAACGCTTATTCTCCATCTACTTCATGTTAATCGAGATAAACATTTGCAGACTCTATCTTATTGCTAATTTTCTTGTAGATGTAAGAGGAATATATACTTACAAGGGCAATATAGAAATACAGTAGCCTTTAAGCACATACATATCTCTTAATAGCTGGTTGCTAGGTGCAGTACCATTATCTTTGCCACAGATTAATTAAAACTCTTTGCATATCCAAAACAAAAAAATGAATAACGAATTCCCATTTTAGAAAATAAGTATTGAAAAATTTAAGGGAATAACAAGCAATATCTCGAAAATGGTTCACTCAACAAAAAAATGTATATGACTTAAATTGTGTATTTTAACGCGATCTACATTTTATGTGTATTAAAATTGTGTCTATCTCTTATGGTTTACCAGTTATGTAAAAGTCGTTCACAATGAAGAATACTTTTGGAGACATTCCCAGAAAATTCGAGATAAACATTTCATTTCTCATGACAATGGCTTAAACATATGATATTTTAATCAAAATCGTTAGAGCCATTTTTGAGAAAATTAAAATTTTCCAAAAAATTTCCATGTAAAGGGTAGTCTGGGGTGGGGGGATTTTCTTGAAAACCTTCGTGTCGCATCACTGGAAGATACTGAATCTAAATACCAAGTTTGGTGTTTATCCGACTATTCGTTTCTGAGTTATGCTGTTCACAGACACACAGACACACACACACACACGCACACGCACGCACACACACACGCACACGCACACGCACACGCACAGGCACACGCACACAGAGACACACACACGGACATGTTTCCAAAAATGCTTTTTTTGGATTCAGGGGGTCTCAAAACATGTATTACCGGTGAAATCTCGGTATCGAATTTTTGGGTGGAACACAATACTTCCCCTACTTACTATATGTAGCAGAGAAAGTAAAAAAAATCTGATGTGTTACACTCACATAACTTTCTCTACTCTTGTACAATCTAATTTTACAAACGCCTATTCTCCATATGCTTCATGTTAATCGAGATATCGAGATGTCAATCTTATTGGTAATTTTCTTGTAGATGCAAGGGGAATATGGTAGCTTTTAAGCGATAGTCAAATATTTTAACGCTGGTTGCTATGTGGCGAATTCCATTCTCTTTGCATGTTCAGGACATAAAAAAATGAATAACGAATTTGAGAAAAAGTATAAGTATTGGAAAATTTAAGGAAATAACAAGCAATATCTCGAAAACGATTCACTCAACAAAAGAAACGTATATGACATAAGTTGTGTATTTTAACGCGATCTACATTTTTTGTGTAGTAAAATTTTGTCTATCTCTTATGGTTTACCAGTTATGCAAAAGTCGTTCACAATGAAGAATATTTTTGGAGACATTCCCAGAAAATTCGAGATATACATTTTATTTGTCATGACAATATCTTAAACATATGATATTTTAATCAAAATCGTTAGAGCCGTTTTTGAGAAAATTAAAATTTTCGAAAAATGTTCCATGTAAAGGGTAGTCTGGGGTGGGGGGATTTTCTTGAAAACCTTCGTGTCGCATCTCTGGAAGATACTGAACCTAAATACCAAGTTTGGTGTTTATCCGACTGTTCGTTTTTCAGTTATGCTGTTCACAGACACACAGACACACAGACACACAGACACACAGACACACAGACAGACACACACACGGACATGTTTCCAAAAATGCTTTTTTTGGATTCAGTGATTCTCAAAACATGTATTTCCGGTGAAATCTCGGTATCGAATTTTTGGGTGGAATGCAATACTTCCCCTACTTACTATACGTAGTAGAGAAAGTAAAAATCTGATGTGTTACACTCACATGACTCTACTCTTGTACAAACTATTTTTACAAACGCTTATTCTCCATCTACTTCATGTTAATCGAGATAAACATTTGCAGACTCTATCCTATTGCTAATTTTCTTGTAGATGTAAGGGGAATATATATTTACAAGGGCAATATAGAAATACAGTAGCCTTTAAGCACATACATATCTCTTAATAGCTGGTTGCTAGGTGCAGCACCATTCCCTTTCCCACAGATTAATACTCTTTGCATATCCAAGACAAAAAAATGAATAACGAATTTCCATTTGAGAAAATAAGTATTGAAAAATTTAAGGGAATAACAAGTAATATCTCGAAAATGGTTCACTCAACAAAAAAATGTATATGACTTAAATTGTGTATTTTAACGCGATCTACATTTTATGTGTATTAAAATTGTGTCTATCTCTTATGGTTTACCAGTTATGTAAAAGTCGTTCACAATGAAGAATACTTTTGGAGACATTCCTAGAAAATTCTAGATATACATTTCATTTCGCATGAAAATGGCTTAAACATATGATATTTTAATCAAAATCGTTAGAGCCATTTTTGAGGAAATTAAAATTTTCGAAAAATCTTCCAGGTAAAGGGTAATCTGGGGTGGGGGGATTTTCTTGAAAACCTTCGTGTCGCATCTCTGGAAGATACTGAACCTAAATACCAAGTTTGGTATTTATCCGACTGTTCGTTTCTGAGTTATGCTGTTCACAGACAGACAGACACACAGACACACACACACACGGACATGTTTCCAAAAATGATTTTTTTTGATTCGGGGGGTCTCAAAACATGTATTTCCGGTGAAATCTCGGTATCGAATTTTTGGGTGGAATACAATACTTCCCCTACTTACTATACGTAGTAAGGAAAGTAAAAACAGTAGCCTTTAAGCACATACATATCTCTTAATAGCTGGTTGCTAGGTGCAGCACCATTCCCTTTGCCACAGATTATAACTCTTTGCATATCCAAGATAAAAAAATGAATAACGAATTCCCATTTTAGAAATTAAGTATTGAAAAATTTAAGGGAATAACAAGTAATATCTCGAAAATGGTTCACTCAACAAAAAAATTCATATGGCATAAATTGTGTATTTTAACGTGATCTACATTTTTTGTGTAGTAAAATTATATCTATCTCTTATGGTTTACCAGTTATGCAAAAGTCGTTCACAATGAAGAATACTTTTGGAGACATTCCCAGGAAATTCAAGATATACATTTTATTTGTCATAAAAATATCTTAAACATGTGATATTTTAATCAAAATCGTTAGAGCTATTTTTAAGAAAATTAAACTTTTCGAAAAATCTTCCATGTAAAGGGTAATCTGGGGTGGGGGGGGTTTCTTGAAAACCTTCGTGTCGCATCCGTGGAAGATACTGAACCTAAATACCAAGTTTGGTGTTTATCCGACTATTCGTTTCTGAGTAATGCTGTTCACAGACAGACACACACACAGAGACACACAGACACACACACGGACATGTTTCCAAAAATGCTTTTTTTGGATTCAGGGGTCTCAAAATATGTATTTCCGGTGAAATCTCGGTGTCGAATTTTTGGGTGGAATACAATACTTCCCCTACTTACTATACGTAGTAGAGAAAGTAAAAAAGAACGGCCAAACATACTAACTGAATTTTGAACTTTTTATACTTTACGCATTAAGTAATGTATAAACGTGCAATAGGCGTTCATTCCATTTGCATTAGCCAGAAATAACCATTTTTAATACCCTCGAGTTTCAATGGTATCGGATTCGTGATTTTTGAGCTATTGAAAGTATTTTGAAAAAAAAAACAGTTGATTTTTAAACGCATTTTCCTCCCACTACATACAGATTATAAAAAATATTGTATATAATTTTTAACATACATGCAATTTAAGAGAGAGCCATAATTTTAATCTCGAATGTATGAAAAGTGATACAAACTAATGCAGTAATATAATGCATTTGAAACTAGCATTGATTTTTAGCATCTTGGTGAACAATTTATTTTTAACTCCGAAAATGTTTACTTTATTTAAAGAAGGTATAAATTTTCAAAACATGCATTAAAAGTGTCAGTTCCCCAGCATAAAATTTGATGTATAATATAACATTTGAAGGTTGTAGTAAAAGCGGTAAAAATGAAAGTGAAGATCGTGGTTTTCAGAGGCATTTAATGTATGCCAGTATATAAATATAACGTAATTAGGCGTACTTCCAAGCGTCCTAGTAATGCAAGATTTTGCCAACATGTATATCTGTTAAAAGTTATTACTCTTAAAAACTGGATATGTTTTCCTTGAAAAATAGCTAAAGTGTCAACCGTAACTGCTTTTTTAGTTTACAGCCAATAAACGTTTTCGCGGTTACTTCGTGTTATCTTATTTGCTGAGCACCTGTTATTGTTTTACTATTTTTAATTTTGAGTTCTTTGTCCTGCGGCTAGCTATTATTATTCAGTCGAGCAAATCTCATGAACAGGGTGTGTAAACGGAAAGGAGTTGTTACTAAAAAATAACACTGATAAAAAAATTTGCTTTTACACTTTTATTGCCGTCACACTTCATTAATTTCACATATTTATCTCTTGATACACGCCCGAATGAAACTGTTATATTTTCGAATGTAACTATAATCACTTATTTGCCGCACATTATTAATTCGCGTATTTCGCATCTTTTAACTAACTTTACGACGCGAGAGATTCTGTAGAACTGCGCGACGTGTAACCCGTGGATGATTCTGTTGAACTGCGCGACGTTTGCCTTGTGAATTATTCTGTAGAACTGCGCGTTACCCGTCTCTGGCTTTAGCTTTTTATACTCCCTCACCCCGATATGCCTAAAGATTATAACAGAGCTGCTATTGGTTAATAAAGCACGCCAACATTAGCGTCTATTTTTATATCCAATCAAAATTACGAACACATATGCTCTAGGAAAGATATTCCCTCCATTTCTAAAGAAAAGCGCGCTAATCTGACGTCATTTGCTTGTCTCTTATAATTGATAAACAACTCACCCCCTCGCTCATTGTTACCCGCTCCTATTGTCATTTTCAGTGAGGCCGTGTAAACTTATCTCCTAACAATGCTTATAATTAACAAACATCTCAAATCACTGTCACACAATAATGCAAATTTACACTACAATCACTCTGGCATTCACAGTGTTGTGATATAAAATACTGCGTCAACGTTTATCTCAAATGATTTAAACTCCAATGGCAAGCCTTACAATAGAGATAATTTTGTTCAAATATCACTAAATATATTTTCTTTTCTGTGCTATTTACTTACAGTACGGGGTTACGCTTTAGAAGCGGAGGATTTCAGTACTGCGGCCAGGTCTAATTTATTGTGCCTATTAAGTTTCAGGGAGAAAGGAATGAGGTGTGAGAGTACGAAGGGCGGCCAGATTTGATGGTGCCAGGCGCATTGCAGGGTCCCTAACGTTTTCAGGTTGCGTGTCTCCGGACGCCCCCTCGATGCCTCACCTATCCAGACGGACGGGACAGGTTCGGACAGAAGATCCCTGCCAGGGAAGAAAGTTCTGTCCTTAAAGCATGCTCCACACATCCAGTCCACCGTGTCGGACCCTGCAACCCTGAAAATGAAAGATAACGGAATGAAGAAAAGGAAACTTTGCTGCATTAACAATTTCTGAGATATTCGTTGTGACTGGTTTGAAATTTCAAACATTGTATACTGTTCTGAAGCGTTAAGTCGCCATTCGTTTGTTTCTCATGGTCATGCAAAGAGTGAATTTGATAGACAGCATATAGCGATTCGATTTTTAAACATTTGAACATCGCTTCAGCCTACTCTGTCCCTCTTGTATCTACAACAAAATGTGTAATGAAACCATTCCTGCAAACGTTTATCTCGATTATATTGAAGTAGTTAGAAAAAAAATATATGCTTTTGTAAGCATAGTTGTAGAAGAGATATAAAAAATAAGCGATGGTGGATAGGGAAAATCACTGAATGTAAAACGGGAGATTTTTGTCAAATTGGCCCAGAATATACGTTTGAAGTAATATGATAACACTGGAAGCTGCAGACGAAATGGAAATAGAAATTTTTCGAACCGGAAATGCTTGTTATTTCATCACGCTAGTAAACGTGTGCAGGTATGTTGCTACGAGAAAGTCTAGAGAATAAAGGGTTATTTCAAACAGCGAAGGAACTGTAAACATTACATGTGTTTGGACGACGAGCCAGACTCCACATAACACAAGTCTGTGAGAGGTCAACATCAAATTTACACGTTTATCACAGAACAAATAAGTGGACAGTTCATGCTAATCAACTTAGCATCAGTCTAATGATTTCCAGGAAAGCCCCTTTCTATTAGATTACAACATTCATGTCTAACAGAAGGTAAACATCTTCTATGGCAACCTACTGGGTCTGATGTTATAATTATATTCTAGCAGTACCCGGCCTTGCACGAATGAATATTGCCACTGAGAGTGCCTATTAGCATCAGTTTTTGTGTACACCACGAACAACGCATCTATCTAGTACCTACAAGCGTAATTTGCGGGGAGGTCAAGGGGGATCCTCACAATATTTCCAAAATTAACAACATTTTGTATTGATTTTGTTTAAGTAAACGAATAAAATTATAATTGTATTGTATATTCAAGTTAATACAGCAGTTTGAGGTAACATATTTGTGCCTTATAAACTTTCTATCATAATTACCCTATAATGAAAACGCGAGGCGTACTGATCTTTGGGGTTTCATATTCAGTGTGTATTTACATTTTCCAATCAGTAAGCTTGGAGAGACGTAACATCAGCGCTGTTTTTCCCTTGTAGTTATATATTTAAAGAAGTTCTGGATCTGGAACGCCAATGCTATAGTGGACCCACTGTTGCGTTTATTTCCTTTGTTTCTCGTTTGCTAACACATCAAGCTAACTACATCGACTTGCTTTTTAGCAGTTTCAGCGGACAAACCGTGGTGTTAACTATTTGAAACCATTTCTTGCAA
Organism: Deroplatys truncata; assembly: GCA_030765065.1. Classification (NCBI taxonomy): domain Eukaryota; kingdom Metazoa; phylum Arthropoda; class Insecta; order Mantodea; family Mantidae; genus Deroplatys; species Deroplatys truncata. The sequence goes on from CM060987.1 coordinate 91,153,304, forward strand.
ATATTTATGATGGATAACCGGGGAAATATAAAAATAAACTTTCGCAGGAATAACTAACTGTGACTAACTGTGAAAATAATATACGAGGGCAGATTGATAAGTCAGTGACTTTTTAAGAAAATAACAATTTAAAAAAATGTTATTCCTGAACATAGTCTCCTTTCAATTCAATACACGTTGTCCAACGTTTCTCACATTCTTTTAACCCTTCCAAAAAATATGATTTTTCGAAGTCTGCAAAATATGAGGTTGTTTCTGCCATGATGTGTTCATTGGACGTGAATTTCTTACCAGCGAGCCAATTTTTCAGGTTTGCGAAGAGGAAGAAGTCGCTCGGAGTCAAATCTGGAGAATATGGTGGGTGAGGTAGCAGTTCGTAGCCCAATTCCACAAATTTTGCGATGGCAATGGCTGACTTGTGTGCGGATGCATTATCTGGTGAAAGAGAATCTTTTGCTTCACAAATGGGGTCGTTTCTTTAACAATTCCTTGTGAAACTGATCCAGCATTGCGGCATAATATGAATCTGTGATCGTTTTACCCTTTTCCAGGCAGTGGATGTCTATCATCCCTTGTGAATCCCCCCAAAAAACAACAGCTGCCTTGATTTTCCTGCCGACGGAATGGTTTTCGCTTTCTTTGGAGCAGGTTCGTCGAAGGAAATCCACTGCTTTGATTGTTGTTTGGTTTCAGGTTGATATTAATGGATCCAAGTTTCATCAACCGTGATATAACGCGGCAAAAACGCATTTGTGTTCCGCTGGACATCCCTGTAAAATAGTCAAACGATTCCGCTTGTTCTCAACTGTAGCAGTCGCGGCACAACTTTCTCATACCCAAAAATTCGTGCAGAATGTTATACATCCGTTCACTTGAGATGTTTACTTTCTTGGCTATCTCACGGATTTTCACTCGGCGGTCTTCCAACACTATATCATGAACTTTGTTCACCATTTCTTCTGTTGTGACCTCAAATGGCCGTCCTGTGCGCACGGCATCTCTTGTGCTCGAACGGCCACACAAAATTCTGTGAACCACTTATGAATCATGCCATGTGATGGAGTAGAGTCCCCATAATACTTGTTCAGCTTTCCTTCCGTTTCCTTAACCGTCTTACCACGCAAAAAGTAGTGCTTTATCAGAATACGAAATTCACTTTTCTCCATTTTCTACGAAGCAACACCCATATGCTTATTTTAGACGCTCTTAACAATGTTCCAAGACACAAATGACGACGAATTTCTGCGATTATACCCAGAATAGATGTAAGACTTGGGTGCAAACAAGAAACCTGTGATTAGAACGCTATTTCTCGTCAAAGTCATGAACTTAACAACCCGCCCTCGTAAAGAAAGTTGTGCGACTGTTACATACCAGATTTTTTATTATGTGTGCTAATCGATAATGAGTTTGATAATACAGCTAAATATGTTTCAAGTGTTGTTGCATTATTATTTTAACAATCAATGGTTTATTTTTCTGAAAACTACGCATATATATGTATATATATATATATACTGAGTTTCATTGTGTGACTTCCATTTATTTTTTCCCTTACCCAAAGCTAGTCCATGCATGAAGTAAACTCAAACCGCTATTTAGGAATTAAACGTTTACCTACAGGAGTTTGAACAACATTTTCGACTCATTTTGAATTTAATGAAAATTGGTATAACATTAAGGGTAGTTTACATAGAGAGTAGCCTGCAAATTCACGACTTTTAGGTCAAGAAATGAACATGCGGAGTTAAAACTTTATATGTAAATATTTGAACAATCTTTGTGTACCATGTCAAACGTTGTTGAATTTGGTATACAATTAAGGGTACTTTAAACAATTTCTGGTAATACTTTCCAAAATATGTTTAGTAATATATGTTACCAATGCCGCCTTTGCGCCGGGGTTACACTGCAGATAAATTTATTTTTATTTATGGACGCTCTTTAAGTATTATAACTCTTAGCCCCCATTCTATATTGGGCGTAAAAGACCGGCAATTTTGCTCAGAGGCCTTTTTATCAGGCTTGAGATTCTTTTACGTATCGTAAATCTACGACACGGGACCACCTGCCATGCTAAGGATTTTTACGCTCGAAAAAAATTCTTCGCCCTCCGCCGGGTTTGAAACCGCGACATTAGGAACTCGGCTAGCACGGTACCCCTATACCACGGAGGACGACAGGGCTATGGCTGGAAAACATGTTAACCATTCGAATTTATTGGTGATAAGTTTTCTCTATCTATGACTAACTACTAGGCAGAAACAACCCAATTGGGCCAGAGCCTTCCCTCTTTAACGCCTAGCCGCACCGAGTACACACAGTACAGCACGTTTGACGTCTGGGCTAGACACCTGACGGTGGACAGACACTTATGGATCAGAGAGTGAGAGACCAGGGTGGGTGATCAGCCACACGCCCGGGATGAGGGCGAGGAAGTGAATGATAGATGCAATGAGAGACTGAATGATAGGGAAGGTAATGATGGAGCACCGGTGGAATGAAACATGGCGGGGGAAACCGGTGGACCCGGAGAAAAACTGATCAGACGCCGCTTTGTCCACCACACATCCCATATACGAGTTACTGGGATTGAGCTCAGGCCGCTTTGATGAGAGGCGAGCAGCCCAACCACTCGGCCACGGCACCGCCTTTTCTATCCATTTAGTCGTCCTCCGTGGTGTTGTGGTTACCATGCTAGCCTCTAGTTCCCGAGGTCACGGGTTCAAACCCGGTGGAGAACGATGGATTTTTTCGGACGCAAAAATCCTTAGCATGGCTTTCTTCGGAAGGGAAGTAAAGCCGGTGGTCCGGTATCGTAGATTTACGGCACCTAAAAGAACCACAATCCTGATAAAAAGGCCTCTGAAGAAAATTACCAATTTTTCACACCCAATATAGAATAGGACGCTAAGGATCACAGCGGTTAAAGAGCGTCCATAAATAAAATTCAGTTTCATTTGTATCCATTATATATTATTTATTTTCATATGGTTTACAAATATTTATACAAAAGCTTCATCTTTATTGCGGCAAATGTTATTGGGAGGTTTCATTGTTGTAGATAGTAAGAACGCTGAAACGACAGTCAACTGCTTAAAAAGCTGGCTGCTATATGCTAGCCTTGATATTGCATTCACTTTGCTGGGCCGCCTCACGAGAAACACTTTAAAACTTTTATGATAAAATATTGGACAATTGAAACGAACAAAAGCGAAAATCTTGTGTTGCCCACAGCAATCATTTTATTACTTTTATTACTATTATTATTATTATTATTATTATTATTATTATGATTTCAAATAAATCATATATTTTAATACAATTTTCGTATGTTAACTTTTAGCCCATCTCTTAGGTTGCCCAGTTGTATAACATTATACAACATTCATCAAGATGAAGAGGACTTCACAGGTTATTCACAGAAAATTCAAGATACACATTTTATTTGTCATGAAAATATCTCAAATTCAAGACATTTTAATTAAAATCATTTGAGCCGTTTTATATGCTAGTTTAATTGTATGAACTTCTCGCGTTGTAACCTTGAAAGATGCACTTAGGAACGAAGCTTGTTATTAATCCGACATTTCGTTTTTAGGGTTTACTGTTCACAGACACACACACACACACACACACACACACACACACACACACACACACACACACGGAACATCTGCTCCAAGGAACCTCGAAACCTATATTTCGGGCAAAACCTCGATATCGAAATTTTGGGTGAAATATAATACTTTCTACATCTGTTATAGGTAAGTGATGCACTAAAACCAAAAATATACGGTTACTCCAGAAAGTATTCCTACCCACTTTTAAAAAACTCTAGCAGCCAAGCAGAAAATTTCTCGCTTTTACTTTCTCTACAGTACACAAGAATCTCGGGCATGGAGGTAATCCGGATTAACGAAAATCCGGATATTCAGAAACAAACTGTTGAATCAATATAAACAACAGATTTATGAAAGATTTATTTTGGTATTAAAAACAATAGCCAATTTTTGGCACTTAAACTCAATTTAAACTGTATTAAATTTTCTCTTTTTACTTTCTCTACTACGTATAGTAAGTAGGGGAAGTATTGCATTCCACCCAAAAATTCGATACCAAGATCTCACAGGAAATACATGTTTTGAGGTACACTGAATTAAAAAAAAAGTATTTTTGGAAACATGTCCGTGTGTGTCTGTGTGTGTGTCTGTGAACAGCATAACTCAGAAACGAACAGTCGGATAACACCAAACTTGGTATTTAGGTTCAGTATCTTCCAGAGATGCGACACGAAGGTTTTCAAGAAAATCCCCCCACCCCAGATTACGCTTTACATGAAACATTTTTCGAAAATTTTAATTTTCTCAAAAATAGCTCTAACGATTTTGATTAAAATATCATATATTTAAGATACTTTCATGACAAATAAAATGTATATCTTGAATTTTCTGGGAATGCCTCCAAAAGTATCCTTCATTGTGAACGACTTTTGCATAACTGGTAAACCATAAGAGATAGAAAAATTTTACTATACAAAAAATGTAGATCGCGTTAAGATATACAATTTATGTCATATGCATTGTTTTTGTTGAGTGAAACATTTTCGAGATATTGCTTGTTATTCCCTTAAATTTTCCAATACTTATACTTTTTCTCAAATGGGAATTCGTTATTTATTTATTTTTATTTATTTATTTTTTTTTGTCCTGGTGATGCAAAGAGAATGGAATACTCCACATAGCAACCAGCTCTTAGAATATTTGACTATCGCTTAAAACCTACCAATTTCCCTTGCATCTACAAGAAAATTAGCAATAAGATTAACATCTCGATTAACATGAACTATATGGAGAATAAGCAATTGTAAAATAGTTTGTACAAGAGTAGAGAAAGTCATGTGAGTGTAATATATCAGATTGTTTTGTTCTGAAATTGCATGTGTTTCTTTTGTTTCAAATTTGTTCTGCGTTTGAGAAGCAAAATAAGCAAAGCAAGCAACGCAAAATAAGCAAAGAAGTAAGTAAGAACAAAATTCAATCCAAATAAACAAGAAATCCGGATTAATAAGTGCCATAAGCGACGTTCTTGCGTATTTCATTCCACCCAAAAAAATTCGATACCGAGGTTTCAACCGCAAATACATGTTTTGAAGCCCCCTGAATCCAAAAACAATTTTTAGAAAAAGGTCCGTGTGTGTCTGTGTGTCTGTAACAGCATAACTCAAAAACAGTAACTCTAATAAGTATAAAACTTAGTATTTAAGTTCAGTATCTTCCAAGGATGCGACACGAAGATTTTCAAGAAAATCCCTCCATCCCAACTACCCTTTACATGGAATATTTTTTGAAAATTTTGATTTTCTAAAAAACGGCTCTAACGTTTTTGATTAAAATACCATATAATAATAATAATAGTTTATTGAGGCACTAAGTTATTACATATTTAGACTGCCTTCTATATTTGGCCCTGGCCACTAAGATGAGCAGTCATTGTGAATTACAGTTACATGTTAATACATTTATTACTTCTTATGTTTATTTATATTTACATTATTTTTCCTCTTTTAACCGTCCATATCCATTTTTTTTTTACTTTCGCTAAGTATTTACCCATATTTTTACAGTTTTTATCTAAAATTATATGTATATCTTATTCCTATTCATTCCATACCATAAACTTTCTTTTCTCCAAATCTCTGTTTCTTTGCATTCAAATATAATATGTTGTATATCTTCCCTTCCCCGCATAATGGATATTCAGCTTGCGCATAGCCATTTCGCTTCCCTTTTAGCCTCCATACTGCCCTTAACCATGCTATATCTCCTCTTTCTTCTTTATTTGTGTTGTCTACATATTTCTCTCATTCCCATTGCTTTTTTATATTAGCATAAAAAATCAAAGATCTCTTCTCAGTTATCTGACAAAATAAAAATACCATATAGTAAGGTGTTTACATGACAAATAAAATGTATATCTTGAATTTGCTGGGAATCGTTTATTGTTTACTAGTTATACAAGATTATACAAAATTCCTTCCGAACGAAGAGGACTTCAGAGGCAGTTTCCAGAAAATACAATATGTATATTATATTTCGTGAAAATATGTTAATATATCTATGATATTTTAATCAGAATCATTAGAGCCCTTTTTCAGAAAATAAAGAAGTTCGAAAATTTTTCCAAATAAGGGTAGTTGGGGTGCGGTGATTTCCTTGAAGGTTCTCATGTCGCTTCTTTGGGAGGTACTGAATTAAAATATCAAGTTTGGTATTTAGTCGACTTATCGTTTTTTAGTTATGCTGTTAAAGACACACACGCTTTTTCTATGAATACTTCGGCCTCGAAACGTATTTCTGGTGAGGTCTCGATATCGAATTTTTGGGTGGAATGCAATACCTTCTCTAACTACTACGTACCTACATGGTGGAGAAAATAAAAAGAGATCAGCAAGCAAAGGGATAAACACAAATGACCCTACGGTTTCTACTAATAAATACGAAAAAGGATACTATGTTTAATTCAGAGGTTCAGAGGACAGGTTAGGTCGACGTACAGAACAACTCTTAAAGACAACTAGGGCAGTATTTATATTGCATGAGATCTGCAATTAAATTTGCAGAAGGTCAGTGTATCACAAAAAGCAAAACAAATGACATCCTGACAGACGCTAGGATGCAGTACCTGCTGACAGCAGAAAACCTCTGGGATTCCCCTAACGTTACGGCAGAGATCCATAAAACCTCTTGAACCTGAAGTGTTCTGTATTGAACACATTACTTATTCATGGTTTACCCGGAACAAATTAACTCTCTCTTCTGTAAACGGTCCCCCACATGTTCCTCTGGGAACTCATTTCCTTTCTGTAGAATCGATTGCACGTAAAACACGCGGTATTACCTCGGCTTATTGAAACTGTCATCTAAACCACTTCACTCGTCGCTATGCGACTGTTCTCCTTAGAGATGCGCAGTAGATGCGCTTATTTCGTATAGTTTGCAATGTGGTCAAACATATGATAAAATGACGTTATGAAAATATTTTAACATTCCCTGGATTTCAGCGATGAGCAGTTTTGGTATTCCTTTAAGCGTGAAATATGTATTGAACATTTATGTTAACTAGGTTGTGAATGAGGCTGATTTAGCGTCGCACTAAATCACGTTTCTGCAATAGCCTGACTTGGTGACTCACTCTCAGCCATTACATTGCTTACTTCCGTGACCAGAATCTATGAATCCAGCAGAAACAAACCAGAACTTAAAAGTGAGATGATATAGCGTATGGAAATATTTGTTCTTTCCTTCCACCTGTTAGTTTGTGTTTACGCAAGTCAAACTCCGGTCGCGAGCGTAGCTTACATGTATACCTACCGTGCGACTAATTTCCATAATATGCATAGAAAATCCTTTAAAAGAAAGTTTTCAGCACAAAATATAGTTACACAATAAGGGAAGCAAATAAATTATTATTACTGTTAGTAGTAGTAGTAGTAGTAGTAGTAGTAGTAGTAGTAGTAGTAGTAGTAGTAGTAGTAGTAGTAGTAGTAGTAGTAGTAGTAGTAGTAGTAGTAGTGGTGGTGGTGGTGGTAGTGCTGGTGGTGGTGGTGGCGGCGGCGGCGGCGGCGGGGCGGTGGTGGTGGTGGAATGCAATACCTTCTCTGCCTATTATGTACATGGTGGAGAAAATAAAAAGAGATCACCAAGCAAAGAGATAAACAAAATGACCCTACGGTTTCTGCTAATACCTTGACTAACAATAGGGGATATATAACCTATGGTATTATCAAGATAAAAATTGCTGACAATTGGCTACATGCGTTTATACACATAAAACTGTTAATAAGAACATATAATTCATGAACAAGCTATCGCATTTACAGTTTTGTATACAGAGAGTATCGAGTATCGCGTATCTGTGCTCAAAAGTCAGTATCGAGAAATAGTGATATTCGTTCCATAACTAATAATAATATTGATAATTATTATTATTATGATTACTACTACTATTATTACTGTACTACTACACATTATTATCTGTGTCATGACAGTCTTTGGCCGACCCCACTGCCGACCTCACACACACACACACACACACACACACACACACACAAACACATTCGCACGGCAGAACTGGATGATCATCCAACCATACGGGGAGACGATGTCATCAGCACCGTGCTTCCCACAGCCGAAATGTTGGTTTCTGTTACCTACGTCGTTACCTATCGTAGCTCCTCAAATTCTTCGCGATACTGAGTGAGTGTCTGTCCTATACAAGGGCCGAAAAGTCAGCACCCTATGGATAGGTTCAAGTTCAACGAAATTCCTGGCTGGGAACTGGAACACTACGGCCCAGCCCAGAACGCCACACACACACACACACACACACACACACACACACACACACACACACACACACACACAAACACACACACACACCACACACACACACATATATATATAAACATCTTAAAATATTGTTTTACAATTTTTAAAAATATTTCAATTTATATATGAGATTTTTAATACCAGAAGGTTTCATTTGTTATTTGTTAAGAACCACGTAAAGTTAGTAGATGGATAAGATTTTTGTAATTTAACATCAGTTTCCAAATATAATATTCATCATATCTGCCATTTTGCGCCATTATGTTGAATTTTCATAAATAATTTCAACTTTAATATACCTAATTATTATTATATAAAACACAATTCTGATTTTAAAAAAATCTGATGTGAAGCATTCACAGGAGTTTATCTACGAACGACAAATTCATTTAGTATGACAAGCGGCGAAGGGGGACTTAGCATCTCAACCTAAGGAGATCTTTCTGCCTAGGCCCCGGGGAGGGAAAGGAGACAAGGGCGGCCGGAGCAGAGGGCAGGCTCCCTACATTTCCAGGTTGAAAATCCCTGGTGGTAGCTGGTACAACCTGCTCCCCTCCACCTTACAGGCTTGCGGATCCCACTGGGGGCCCCGGGACTCGGAGACCAATTCCGGGGGATGATGTGTTACAGAGAGCATCCTTTTCCCTGTCAGGCAACGCCAGACTCCCTCCAAAACTTGCAACTCTGAAACAAACAAGCAGATAAAAGGTGAAATGAAATGAGAGGTGAAACCGAGGACAGGAAATTCGGGGGATGTAATTAACCTTACAAGTACTCGCCTATCGAGCGGGAAACCACTGAAAAAACCATGGACCAGGAAGGTCTTAATACATGTATCTGTGGTGAAATCTCGATATCGAATTTTTGGGTGGAATACTCTACCTTTTCTAGATAGTTGGCGGAGTAAGTAAAAACCGAATGAAGTTTATTGGTTAGCTTTCCAAGTATTTCACAATTGCTCAGCACTTGCTGGGGCACCCAGAGTGGTGTTGCCTGTAGTGCTATCGGACCCGGATTCTATTCCGGTACCAACATGGGAACAGGGAACACTCAGCCTCGTGCTGTCCTTGGGGACACATTGAGGAGTTGATTTAAGGAAAATCAGCCACTCCGATCTCGCCGTACACCAGCGACTGTTAGGATTACTGCAGCTTGCTAATACCATGTATGGACGGAGGCAGAGGGTGCAGTGGCCGTGCGACAGGCCTGGCCCACTCTCAGATTCTTGTTATTGAATTGAACTGAATATTTATTCACACTTTCGTGAATATACTAACACAAACAAAACCAAAGAAACATTTTTGCAATTACAACTAAAAGTGCTAAACTTAAATTCGTGATTTAATAAGTCTAACATCCATCTATACATGCTACCTTGCACACAAACGCAAGTTATCTGCATAATGAAGCATTCTTCAACTCTTTATATTTACACTATTTTGACAATTTATGTCTCAATTCTCTCATCTTTCTTAACTGTCTTAATCCATTTTTAATATTCTCTCATTTTATTCCTGTTTTTCTCATATCAGTCAACGTTTTAAGCATTATGATTTCTTTCTGTAATTTGACTAATTTTGTTTCCCATAAACCCTTCCCTCATCTCTTCACCCTATAACATTCTAATAAACAATCAGGTTCCTTCAACCTCAGCATACCCATGCTCATTATCTCCTCTCAAACACTTTAAAAATCGTGCTGATCGCATTCATGCAAATTCTTCCCTTCCAAATGTATCACAACAGTCCACAATATTTCTCCCTCCCCCAATCCTGTTTAAGTTTCTTGTTATTGAACATAAAGTAAGTATGACTGATAGTTGCACAATATATTTTTACTATTGAAATGCACCGCCTTCCAGTAGGACATGAGCTATAAAATACTTCCAAATGTTTAAACGTTCATTTCGCCTAGTTTCAGTCCCGTTTTGTTGAATACGAACACCAGAGGATATTTTTGACTATTGTGAATATGACAGATTTTTAAAAACTTCCAACCTAAACTTTTTTAAAATTCATTTATTGGAACTGAAATTTGCATACAATGTTAATATCACTAAATTCCCTTCTAATTTCGCTGAACTTTGTTATCAATCAATATTTTGATATAACTGTGACAAAAGTTGATACTCTTGGATTTTAGAATTTGGAAATTTGGTAAAAACTATACACTACCCTACAATTTTTAACTTCCACTATTCTTATTTTCAATTTCTATTTTCCGCCCCCAACATTCAAAACAACATATAGGCGAAACATGCTACATACATTACAAGAGCTTTTAGGTTACGTTACAGCTCTAAAAACTACTTTGCAACTACTTATGTAGAAATCAACACTGTTTAACCTATATAGTCAAAATATTGTAAAATTATAAGACCTGGTAAAAATCATAGATTACCTTAGAACTTCCAAAAACGACCCAACCCTGATTTTTCAACCATATTTTCATCCCCCTGGAGACAAAATTATATTGCTGGCCAAGTAGGGTACAAATTTGTGCAGTTGAGCTTTAATCTGGCCTAAATTATAGGATAGCTTACAACTTAAAAATATACCCTACTCATGTTTTCAAAACCTTATTTACAAACCTGGACAGAACTTTGGACAGTACGCTTTAGATACGAGTGAAGTAGTGTAGTATGCCCACGACTTTATAAAATCACTCCTTATTTTCAAACCCCTAACCTACAGAATGCATGCGTGCAATCTTGGTAAGACAGGTAGTAAGTATATTATAACATTTAGTTATTTCATTCCAAATTTTTCAATAATGTGGACACAAAATAAAAGTGTTGCCTTAGGATTCTATCATAAAGTTAACAAAAACTTAAATTTTGCCCAAGTTTATTTAGAAAATGAATTAATAACAATGTCTAATAAAATTAAATTTCTTGGAATCTGGGTTGATTGGAGAAACCTTGAATGGGGAAACCACACTGAAGTACTATCTAAAACATTATCCCAAACTTGTTTTGCATTATATACCCTTAAAACTTCAGTTAATCTTGATGTACTTAAAATGGCCTACTTAGTATATTTCCATAGTCATTTATGGGGAAAATCTAGTTATAAAAATAGAATCTTTATAATACAAAAAAGGGCAATCAGAATAATGTTAAATCTTTGCAGAACACAAGCTGCAAACCTTACTTCATACTGTTAAATATCTTGACTGTCCCTTCGCTACACATTTTTGAAACTCTGGTAACAATGTATAAGCAGCAAAATAGTTTTAATACAAATGCTGCTATTCATGACTATAATACAAGAAAATCTAAACTGCACATTACAGGTCATAAAAGAACCCCATATGAAAAAGTTTATATTATAATGGCATTCAATTGTTTAATAAACTCCGCACATATTTAAAAAAAAATGTTAAAACACAGTCTTCAAAAAAGATTTGAACAAATTCCGAATGCAGGGTTGTTTTTATTCAATGGAAGAATATCTAGAAATGAGTTAGTTTATAACCTTTATTATGGAATATACTATGTATACAATTACAAAATTTAGTTTAGGTACCTATTCATGTAATAATTAGGATTTCTGTATTTGTGGATTACATCTAATTAGACCTGTTTTTGTACTAATAATTGTATTGTTGAAATGAAGCCAATATTTCTGTATTGAAATCAAACGGTGAATAAATTTGAATATTTACTGTAAGGAACAGAAGCCATCGCCTATAACTTGTGGGCTTTTGGTTTACCCGTATAACAGTACCTACTTACTGCCATATCTGACTGTCATTTAGTTTTGAAGCTCAGCAACAATGCATTGAGGCTAACAACGCAAGAGCACTAGGCTATATTTAAGCACTAAAATGAGCAACTGCTGGCCTAATTTTCTATGAGATTCGTCGTTGTTTTAACTGCGTCGTGTTTCAAACCGCGACAGTTGCAACACTGGAGGCGCCATGGCCGTTATCTGTCACGTGCAATAATGATAAACTGTAGCGTTGTCCTTCCTTGACCTTCAGGTTAAGTGCTTAAGTTGAGGTTAGAAACGCCTTCGCTTTTTGCGTAGTTGACTTGAAATTAAGAAATGTTTGAAGTGCCGCTCTAAATCAAGCCATAAAGTGTTTAAATATTAGTTATCTTATCTTTAGCTCTATTCCTTGACGAAAGTACACTTTCGTTTTAGTTGCAGTGTTGCGCAAAAATATGAGAGTAGCAGTAACAATACCTAACCATCAATGTTGTGTGAACAATTACAATAATTTACTAGAATTTGTGAGCCTTTTAGTGTTGCATTTACTGATTTACTTAAGTTAACATTAATCTTGTGTGAATGATTAAAAAACTAGCTTTATTCAATGCAGTACGGGTTAACTTTTAGATACATTCACTTCTAAAGAGAAATGATTGGAGTAACTCACTTGCACTAAACTGAAATTGGTCTACACAGAGATTTGGTTGAAATCGTTACAGACTTAAGGATAAGATCCTTCTAAAAATTTGCAATAATTATGTGAACCATTGCACATACACAGTGTAAACTTTAAATAATAAACGCCTGAAAAATATCCGTGGTATCAGATTTTATGAAATGGGGCAAAGTTAAGGATGGTTTATCGAGAACCCACTAGAAATTTCCGGTTTTTAGTAGACATGCTGTGTATATCGAGTTGTAGGACCTACGAGGGGGCGATTTGCTTATAACCTCGCACTTTACAGCAGTTAAGTCAGCGTAATTTGAAAAAGAAGAAAAAAAGAAAGAATATGAAGAAATAATCCAGATCGGTTGTACCAGTGTTTAAATTGGCATTAGAAGAGGTGCCGGTATGCAACTTATCGGTTAGTAAAAGCTAATACCATAATGAAATATAACGTATATAGTATGCTATGTAAAGAAAAAACATTCAAATACAATAATTAAATATTTTTAATGCAATTTACTTTACTAATCACACGAAGAGAAAATACACACGCAAACTGAGTCGTTGAATTTGCTTCTGAATTGTATCGTCTTCATTCATCATTCTCATTTTCATATTGTCTACAATGCACTGTATAAACTAACCTCTGTCGACAGCGGAAAGCTAGCGTTATTAATTTTCACACTTTTGAAATCCCTAACTTCCATATATTTCATAACTTCTGCCTCACAGTCACCTGGTAAAGATTTCAAACTTTCAGTTCTATTAAAATGTAGTATTATACTGCATGTTTTATGGTGCAATAGACGTTTGTAGTACTTCTGATAGTTGTTTCAGTTCAAGCAGAACATCATGTATAAGTCCTAGTAGTGCGATAAAATTATGACAACACAGCCCAACCCTTCAAACTGATTCCGCTCTTTACTGTTGCGGCAATTGTTTTTACTGTCTCTATTACTGCTGGACAACGAGAAGAAGGCGAGCGGGGTTCTGTAACTGCTTATCTGCTCACGTACTGTCGATTGTTTACTACGTTTACTACGAAATGTGTTTATGTGTGCAAATGAACCACCCATGCTGCCAGATCTGATACTAGTAGAACAGCAACCGCCGTAATAGGTCTTAACGCATTGGCTCTTGCCATGGGTGTGTACTTGACAACACTGTGTAGTAGTTTATAACTTCCTAACATGCTTATCGTATCCACACGGCGAGCGTAAATATGATACGGACGCAGGAAAGTGTTGATATTACACATTCCTCTCGCTTGCCTTCTTCTCGTGGTCACACAGTACTTATAGTAAGTAGGGGGAGTACTGTACATTGATATCGAGATTTCACGGGAAACACATGCTTTGAGGCCCTGAATAAATAAAAAAGGCATTTTTAGAAAAAAAAAACCCTCTGTGTGTGTGTGTGTGTGTGTGCGCGCGCGCGCGTGTGTGTGTGTGCGCGCGCGCGTGTGTGTGCGTGTGTCAGAACAGCATAACTGAAACACGAAAGGTCGGATAAATACCAAACTTGATTTTTAAGTTCAGTACCTTCCAAAGATACGATACGAAGATTTTTAAGAAAATCCCCCATCCCAGACTACCCTTTACATGGAAGATTTTTCGAAAACTTTTTATTTTCTAAATAATGTCTATAACGATTTTGATTAAAATGTCATATATTAAGTATATTTACATTACAAATAAAATGTGTATTTTGAATTTTCTGAGAATAGGCTGTGAAGTCCACTTCATTTGGAAGAAATTTTGTATAATCTTGTACAAATGGTAAACGTTAAGCGATCGACAAAAACGTACTGCATCAAAAAAATTAGATCTCTTTAAAACTCACGATTTATTTCATATGTTTTTGTGGCATAAACCACTTCTGAGATATCCGTTATTAAAGGTTCGAATTGTTCATTTCTTGGTCATTCTGTTGAAGTGCTGTCAACATTCAGTTGTTTCACGTGATTGCATGGAAACAGTATAGAATTTTAAGGCAGCATATAGCGTCCAGTTCTTAAACAGATATCGTGTTCACTTTGTATCTATAACGAAATGTGTAATGCAATTATTTCTCCAAAGGCTTTTTTGGATTAAAATGCAGTAGCAGAAAAATAAGCTTTAGTAACAATAGTTTGTATGCCCACTAATAAACGATAGAGGGCGGAGAAAGTCATTGAGTGTATCACTCAGATTTTTAGATTCAGCATTACAGTGTGCATATAATGCAGAATAGGAACACCACACCGATTCGACACAACGAAAAAAAGAGGCACGCCACCTCACGTCTATAATACGACTACTCCTTTTAAGTTCACTTGTGAGAGCATGTGCACACTTTTCAAGTTGATTCCAGGTTGCTTTTTTTTTTTCTTTCTTTCTTTTCTTTTTTTTTTTTTTATGCGAACGCTGTACAAGTTATGCAATTTGTTGACAAATATGCAGAAATGATTCATACCTCCAACAACAATTTGTAACGCATAATTCACGGCAAGTTCCAATTGGTTACTAAAACAATGCCACTATACGGTTTTAGGAAACTTTTCTTGTAATTGTGGTCCTACTCCAGATTTCTTCCTACATAAAGTATGATGCAGTAATTTGTATCCCAAATTACTTAAATGTAAATAATGATTGTAATATGAATATGCATTTTTATGTGACATTGATTTGAGATGTTTATTGATTATAATTATTGTTGAAAAGAAGTTTATACCGCCTTACTGAAACTGACAATAATAGCGTGCAATAATGCAGCGAGGGGGTGAGCTGTTTATCATTATTGGAAACGAGGAAGTTACGTAATGTTGGCGCGTTTAGAATCTTCTGGAACGTTTCCCTAGAGCATATGTATTCATAATTTTCATTGGATATTAAAATAGACGCTAATGTTGGCGCGTTTTATTAGCCAATTGCAGCTCAGTTATAATCTTTAGGCATATCTGGGTGTAGGAGTATAAAAAGCCAAGTCAGAGGTAGATCGCCCTCAGTTCATCGAAAATATTTGTAAAGTACACGTCGCCTTCAGTCAGTCAGTTCGTCGAAAGTATTTGTACGGCACACTTCGGATATCAATTTGCAGGTTACGAGTATAAGAGTTATGAAAAATCTCAAGTATGGTAAAGTTAATTATACAAAAAGTTGAAGTACGCGAATTAAAAGTGATCAGTAAGACGTTGTTATAACAGTTTCAGTTTGGCGAGTGTCAAGATCAATGTGTAAATGTGATAGTTAACGTGTTCGACAATAAAAGTGTAAAACAAATTTCTTCATCAGTGTTATCTTTGGATAAAAGATTCCTTTCCGTTTACACAACCTGTATAAAGAGAAGTGCTCGACCCAAAAGCTAGCCGGAGGACAAAGAACCAAAATTAAATAAAATAACAGTAGCATTTTTTTAAACAAAAAAACTAATACTGCCGCAAATTGCTAACACCAGATGGAGCTAACAAACCTAACAAATGAATCACGTCACAAGATGGCTTCAACGCGTGAAGTAAACACAAATACACAAACATTATAAGAAATACACTCGCAAGCACTTGCACCGTCGCTTATGAAGTTAACCGTACAATTCGAAGATCTTTTTCTGAGACATTGTAGAAGGACGTTGAATATAGTGTCTGCTCTTAGATCTGCAAGTTCCACTAATTCTAAAACTAATGTATAGATGCCATTGTTATCATTGTCTTCATAAGCTTTGTTACCATCATCATTTACGTCATTTGGAATACGTGCAGGTATATAAATATTCAAAGCATGTTTATTATTATCGCAATTGACTCATCGATTATAATACCCATCATTTATCTATCACTCCTACTCTTCCCTATAATTCTAAGTTTCATTTCCTCATCAATATGCGTTATAATGTCAGAGCGCACAACATTGCTATGCAAAATTCGTCTCATATCAAGCTCCTTGTAAACTTGAATATCCATTAAATGTGCCTGGTCCACAAATGGTCATCTCCTTTTGCAATATACGAGGGCTGTCACAGAAATACCCAACCTAGCAAAGAAAACACAAAAATTTGGAGGAAAACATCTTTATTTCTCTACATAGTCTCCTTTCAGCTCGATACACTTTTCTCAGCGGTATTCAATAGCTTCGATACCCTGTTTATACTGTGAACCATCGACTTTTGCAAAATAGTCATCAACTACAGATTCCAGCTCTTCACTGTTGGCAAATCTTTTAGCACCAAGTTATTTCTTCAACTTTGTAAATATAAAATAATCAGAGGGGGCTAATTCTGGTGAATATGGTGCATGAGGAAGCAATTCGAACTTTAACTCATTGATTTCGGCCATGGCGATAAAGGATGTGAAATGGTGCATTGTCTTGATGAAGCAGAACTTTCTTTTTCGCTAAATGCGGCCGTTTTTGCTTGATTTCATCATTCAAACCCTGCAATAAGTTTACATAATACTCGCCATTGATTGCTTTTCCTTTTTGAAGATAATCAATGAAAATTATCCCACGCGCATCCCAAAAAAACTGACGCTATGACCTTATTTGCAGATGTAACTGTCTTCGCCTTCTTTGGAGGCGATTCTCTCCTTTCAATTCACTGTTTTGGCGTTCCTTCGTCTCAGGTGTAAAGTGATGGACCCATGTTTCATCCATGGTTATGAATCGACGCAAAAACTCGGCTTTATTGCAGCGAAACATTGCCAAACACTCGACTGAAATATCCTTACGACGCTGCTTTTGTTCCAGTGTGAGTAAATGGGGTACCCATCTTGCGCACAGCTTTCTCATGACTAAATTTTTAGTCAGTATGCGATGTACAGCACTTTTTGAAATGCCTACGATGTCTGCTAGCTCGCGCACTTTCAGTCGACGGTCATCCAATACCATTTTGTGGATTTTCTTCACAATTTCTGGCGTGGTCACCTCATTTGGTCGACCACTACTATGCTTGGCTTGTCAACTCGTACGGCCTCCTTAAACTCTGCCACCCAATATTTTACTGTTGTACACGAAGGAGCAGGCTCTCCCAGAGTAGAATCTAGCTCAGCTTTAATATTAGTTGGAGTAAGACCTTTCAAATGAAAGTTCTGTATCACATAACAATGACCAGTTTTATCCATATTTACAAATTTGTTGAGAGCGGTCACTATTGATGGCTGCCAAACAATTACTAAACAACGTAGCATCATCCAACTTCAGACTAATCTTCATAAGGTTGGTACTTTCTACTATAGTCATATGTTTGTAACAACAACCGCTATATATGCGTCAGGTTGGGTACTTCTGGTACTGACCTCGTAGTATGGTATACGAAAAATGCGGCATGTTGTTTAAAATTTACACATTTGCATTGTCAAAAAGTTTTTCCAAGGTTTGTTTTTCAACCTCCAACAATGCTACTTTTTCTGCTGTACAATTAACATGAAATTTTCTTGTGTTCGAATATTTTATTTCGTAAGGATTGCTGCTGGCTGTTTGTTGTAGGTAGCACCCGAAATCCACTATTGTGACAAAGACACTCCGGAACTGGAATAAAGTTTCAAGTCTTTAACTTTACAAGTTAACAGCCAAGAGTATTAGGAACGTATTTTCTTTTCAACACATTAGCTTAGTCTTGATTCCAACACGATGGAAAACTACTTGATTCAACTGTCACCTCCTTATCACTTGTTAATGTAGACCTACAGTCCACGCATCACTCAAACTCTTAAGTTGCACATGTGTTTTCAGCTGCATTTTGTTTTTTCGCATTACTGGGTATGTTAAAATAAGTTTTTATTGACTGCTGAACGCACTTCATTATAAGGAACTACATATATACCTTACTACAATATTGTATACAGAGACTGGTCAAACTTACGAAACTAATAAATTATTTTACCTGGCCAGAGGACCATTTGAATTGCATGCAGCAGATATGGTTACATTTGTCATTGTTACGTATATGTTTTCAAACTGAATAAAAATAATAATGAATTAGTATAAGAAGCATTCTGTTGAGCTGTGAGTGTTAAATATATGATTCAAAACATCTTAATTTTACCAAATTACTAATTATTAATTTAAAATACATCATTCTTATTCTAAACATCATTATTGCGTTAGCAAGTTATCAGGTTTCGGTTAGACATGGACAGAATGACAGGTGCTCGTTCAGGCATGACGGTGTGAGAGGTAGGGAGTCATCATGTTACCTCACGTGGGACAAACGAACAGCACTGCTAGAAATATAAAAGTAGTACTATCCAGTGTTGAAAAAACAAAAAGACGGCAATTTTTACTCTTGAAGCTTAAACAAAGTCCTGTAATTAACACCTGGATGACCAGTAAAGGAATAAGGCAAATAACATTTTAACAAGTTCTATAAACGACATGTCATAGTGGCTCGTTTCTTAGCTTTCGGATGCGTATCCGCCCATACTGGCCCACTTTTTGAAATTTATTAAATTAACTGCAAATTTACAACCTGTTCTTAACAGATCATTTACTAAATTCGTTACAAATATTGTCTAGTAGGTTGATGGCAAGAGATTTCGGATGGTTACTTAAGCACTGCAGATCACGAAGACTTTGGGAAGTGATTTCTTCTTTTATGCTGGAGATGCGAAGATCGTTATTTAGTGTGGCGTTGGAGACGTACCATGGTGCGCTTGCCAAACAACGAAGAGTTCTAGATTCAATCTTCGTAGGATGCCAATATTGGAGTACTGGCAGTTCCCCAAAGCTGGACCATACCACGGTGGATTGATAAGTCCATGCTTTGACGAGAGATAGCGCTCTAATCACAGGTTTCTTTTTGCACCCAAGTCTTATATCTATTCTGCGTATAATCACATAAATTCGTCGTCGTTTGTTTCTTAGAACATTGTTTAAAGCCGTTAAAAAGAAGTAGATGTGCGTTGCTTCGTAGAAAATGGGGAAACGTGAATTTCGTGTTCTGATAAAGCACTGCTTTTTGCGTGGTAAGACGGTGAAGGAACGGAAGAAAAGCTGAACAAGTATTATGGGGATTCTGCTCCATCACATGGCATGGTTCACAAGTGCTTCACAGAATTTCGATGTGGCCGTTCGAGCACAAGAGATGCCTTGCGCACAGGACGGCCGGTTGAGATCACAACGGAAGACATGATGAACAAAGTTTACGATATTGTGTTTGAAGAACGCCGATTGAAAATCCGTGAGATAGCCAAGACCGTAAACATCTCGAGTGAACGGATGCATAACATTCTACACGAACTTTTGGGTATGGGAAAGCTGTCAGCAAGATGGGTGCCGCGACTGCTCACAGTTGAGAACAAGCGGAATCATGTGGCCATTTCACAAGAATGTTTGAACATGTTCCAGTGCAACCTAAATGAGTTTTTGCGGCGTTATGCCACGGTTGATGAAACTTGGATGCATTACTATTAACCTGCAACCAAACAACAATCAAAGCAGTTGTTTTTCCTTCGGCGAACCTGCTCCAAAGAAAGCGAAAACCATTTCGTCGGCAGGAAAAATCATGGCAGCTTGTCTTTTGGAATTCACAAGGGTGGTAGACATCCACTACCTGGAAAAGGGTAAAACGATAACAGGTTCATATTATTCCGTGATGCAGTAATTTGTATCACAAATTATTTAAATGTAAAGAGTGATTATAGTATGAATATGCTTTATTATGTGACATTGATTTGAAATGTTTGTTGGTTGTAATTATTGTTGGGAAGTAAGTTTATACTGCCTTACTGAAACTGACAATAATAGCGTGCAATAATGCAGCGAGGGGGTGAGCTGTTTATCATTATTGGAAACGAGGAAGTTACGTAATATTGGCGCGTTTTTCTTTTAGAATTTGCTGGAACATTTCCCTAGAGCATATGTATTCATAATTTTCATTGGATATAAAAATAGACGCTAATGTTGGCGCGTTTTATTAGCCAATTGCAGCTCAGTTATAATCTTTAGGCATATCTGGGTGTGTAGGTGTATAAAAGGTAGGTTAGAGGTAAAGACCCCGTCAGTGCATCAAAATTCTTTGTACACTACACGTGTCGTATTCAGCCCGTCAGTTCATCAAAATTCTTTGTACACTACACGTCGTATTCAGCCCGTCAGTTCATCAAAATTCTTTGTACACTACACGTCGCATTCCCGTCAGTTCGTCGAAAATATTTTGTATGATACACGTCGCCTTCAGTCCAGCAGAAATATTACACGTCGGCTATCGATTCGCAAGTTACGCGTATAAGAGTTATGAAAAATCTCAAGTATGGTAAAGTTAATTATACAAAAGATTGAAGTACGTGGATTAAAAGTGATCAGTAAGAAGTTGTTATAACAGTTTCAGTTTGGCGAGTGTCAAGATCAATGTGTAAATGTGATAGTAAATGTGTTCGACAATAAAAGTGTAAAACAAATTCTTTCATCAGTGTTATCTTTGGATAAAAGATTCCTTTCCGTTTACACAACCTGTATAAAGAGAAGTGCTTGACCAAAAGATAATAGCTAGCCGGAGGACAGAGAACCAAAATTAAATAAAATAACAGTAGCATTCTTTCAAACAAAAACTAATACTGCCGCAAATTGCTAACACCAGATGGAGCTACAAACCTAACAAAGAATTACGTCACAAAATGGCATCACCACGTGAAGTAAACACACATACACAAACATTATAAATAATACCGTCGCAAATTGGCTCCCAAACGTGGGGCTCAATAAACAAATTAAATATAACATTAAAAACCACCTTCATCCGCAATGTAGGATCAGTTTCACAAGGAATTGTTAAAGAAACGATCCCATTTGGTGAAGAAAAAGGTTCTCTTTCACCAGGATAATGCACCCGCACTCAAGTCAGCCATTGCCATCGCAAAAATTGTGGAATCGGACTACCAACTGCTATCTTACCCACCAAATTCTCCAGATTTGGCTCCGAGCGAGTTCTTCCTCTTCGCAAACCCGAAATATTAGCTCGTTGGGAAGAAATTCACGTCCAGTGAACACATCATGGCAGAACCAACCTCATATTTTGCACACTTCGAAAAATCATATTTTTGGAAGGGTTAAAACAATTAGAGAAAGGATGGATAATGTGTATTGAATTGAAAGGAGACTATGTTGAGAAATAAAATTATTTTTTTTAAAAAATTGTCATTTTCTTTAAAAAGTCACTGACTTATCAATCCGCCCTCGTATGTCTATACGGGTCTAATGATGGTCTTGTATATTAATATTTTGTTGTAGACAGACAGATGAGAATACTTGTTCAGTAACCAATATAATTGCTGGAATTTTAGTTTTGCTTCTTTTCTTTTCGTCATAATGTGGTGTTTCCATGTTAGCTGTTCATCTAAATGCAATCCAAGATATTTTACAGTTGATGTTACGGGAATTTCTACATGATTTAGATGTACTTTAGGACATGTTCCGTGGCATAAAGAAAATGTGGTATGGTGAGATTTACTGGGGTTTGCCTATATGCTCGTTTGTTTAGCCATAGTTGTAGCAGGTCTTGGAGGTGTGGAGATATTCTGAAGCTGTATGAGGATTTTCATTTGAGGCGAGAATGGCCCTGTCATCTGCAAAAATTGCTGTCCTGGTCTGTTCGGTTCCTGGTAGATCATAGGTGTAGATAAGGTACAAAATCTGCCCAAGAACACTACCTTGGGGTTCTCCGGATTTGATGTCATGGAAGGTAAAAAGTTCATGTTTATATTTGACTTGGAAACATCTATCGCTGAGATAAGATTGTAACAGAATATAATAAAGATGAGGAAGTAGCAATTCTATTTTATATAGAAGACCTGTATGCCATAACTTGTCAAATGCCTGCTGTATATCAAGGAAGGCTACTCTACAGTAGCGGCGTGATTGAAAGGATTCTGTTATAATGTTTGCTGCTCGTTGAGCTTGTTGAATTGCCGATTGGTGTCCACGAAAAGAAATTGTATATCGGGTATTATTGTAGAAAGTAGAGGTTTGAATCGTTGAAAAAGGAGCTTCTCAAATGCCTTGGACTAAACAGGCAATCAACTAATTGGTCGGTGCAATGTTGATTCAGGTGGGGCTTTCCTCGGCTCGAGGATGTTAATTATTTGCGCCACTTTCCATTGACTAGGGAAATGGTCACAACGAAGAATAGCATTAAAAATAGATGTAATAAACACATGGGCCATTTTTAGGAGATTATAGAACTTTTCCAGCAACAAGATGATAACCGGGACTTTTTGTGGCGTTAGTATGTCCTTTTTTAAGCAGTGGATTGTACGGCTTCAGGGCTAAGCCTAATAGTGGATGTCTAAA